>JAKSZP010006577.1:0-411793 GCA_022478985.1 Massospora cicadina
CATCAGTTCTTTTGGGAACCCTTTTTTTTCTTCGATCCAACACTTTAGATACTTAGCGTGTACTCAATTTACTACTCTTCCATCCAAGAGATTCTTGATGGTGTAAGCATCAGTCGCCGCCTTGGCAATTACTTCAAATGGACCTGACCATAATGCATCCAATTTGTTTCTTCATCCAAAACTGTGCATATCACAATAGGTGACTCTTTCTCCTATTAAATATTCTTCCAATGGCGGTCAGTTCTTATCATCTGTCAATTTCGCTTGTATCCTTTTCTTTAAGGTAGTATCAAATGCTTGCAATTGCATATTGATCAGGATACTCATCAGTCATTTAGGTATTGTTTGGTACTCATCCCCAATGTAAGTTCTACTACCAAATATAATATTAGCAGCAGCGCGGCCTTCCTCCCATAAAGTAATTCAAATGTCATTTTTCCCGTCGCCATATGATGACTGATATTGTAGGCGAACATCACTGAACTCAGGTACATTTCCCACACAGAAGTTCTACCTGCGACTAGCTTCCTCAGTGTCATGACCAGCGTCCCATTGACCCGTTCTACCAGTCCATTCGTTTCCAGTTGGTATGGTACTGACATGACTCCCCAGATCTCCATTATTTCGTTTAGCCTCAGGATTACATGAGATGTGAAGTTGGTCCCATTATCACTCAGTATAACTTGTGGACATCCATGCCGGTATACTACTTGATCCAGGATGAATCTCGCAGTACTGGTAGCATCAACTCTAGTTAGAGCTTTCATTTTGACCCATCTTGTCAGATGATCAATGGCTACTATGATGTACTTCACTCCTCCTGTGCTCATTGCCAGCAGTCCCATCACGTCAATGGACACTGTGTGCCATGCAAATCCAGATTGGACCAGTCAGTATCCAGTTGTATTCTTGTGTGGTTTATGCAATTATCATTCCATGCAACAAGCCAGATAATCCGCGACATTATAGTTAATCGATTCCCAGTAATAATACTGGCAAATATAATCAGTCATTTTTCTCAGGCCTCCTTGCCCAACAACCTTATGGGCTTCTTGAACTATTACTGCTCTTTCTGAAGTTTCAGAAATAATAATCATTTCCCGTTTATCATCTTGAATACTAGTCCATACATTCCCCCTTGGGTTGGGACCATCTAATACTAAAAAAAATACTTGTCCATCCATGATCTCAGTGTTTTCCATCACTTTTTGAAGTGCACCTTGGATTTCTCAAGGCTCGTCCTCAATTCTTCCTTTTATCATTCTCTGGAATAGCTCATCCACCTGCGGATATATCAACTGGACTATCAGTAATCGCAATAAGCCATCTGCATTCTAGTGAGAAGCACCCGCTCAGTGGACTATCTCATAGTCATAAGCCTGAAGCTTAAGTACCCATTAGGCCAGTAATCCTTTTTTTAATACTAGATGGTCCCAACCCAAGGGGGGGATTCATCGATGTTTATTGAATTACGCCTGGGCTCCTAAGAGCCTGAGGCGAGGGAAGAAGAGGGAGGAGGCATCGAGAAAGGGAGGGGGGTTTGCGTGCCAGAACCGTGCTGCAGTGACAACTGAGCGGGGGAGGGTTGGCGACATAGTGCAGACCTTCAGGGCCATCTCAAAGTGTACCTGAAAGTGGGTGATCATGTGTGGAAGGGTCCACACCTGCTGGTCAAAGGCAGCACGAAGGAAGGAGTTATGGATGGTCCAGATGGCTGTGGCATAGGCGAGGACACGGAGGGGTCGGTGGCAACCAGGCAATATCTGCTCAAACATGAGGTCTTGCACAGGGTGTCCAGACCAGGGCTGAGCATGGAGGAGCGCGCGGGCCTTTGGCCAAAATGCGGCGACACCTGGACAGGTGAAAAAACGATGGAGGTGGGAGTCAATAGGCTCCACACAGCGGGGGCAGCTTCAGTGCTGGAAGGTAGGGCCAGTCCGGTCCCCTGTCCTGTATGAACAGTGGAGCACCCTCCATAAGGTGTTGGACACCTTTGATGACAGGGAGGGTGATAGACGTCCTTCCACAATTCCTTAAGGTCAAATCTCACGGAGGGAGGGAGGAGCTCAAGGAGTCTTGGGCGGATGGGAGGACGATCTTGGGGGTTGAGGCGAGTTGTGACAACTTGTCCATTGTGCACAGTTGCATGGCGACGTGGGCTGAGGCCAGGGCCTTCCCTTCTGTATGGGAAGGCATGGTGGATCCGCGCGCCTACTCGTTTCAGGGCAAGGAGAGCTTGGTTCCAGTAGGGGGATGAGGATGGTTTTAGGCGATAGCCTGGGTGGTTTGTGAGCCACTCCCCTAATGAGGTCAGAGATGCTCTAGGAAGACCCAGAGCTGCTGACACTGACTGGCGGAGGGCGGGCGCCCATTGGGGCATGGGGGTCGCGTCCCAGCAGACAATCGGCCATAGGAACTTCAGGAAGATTGTGGTGGCGTGGGATCGCGTGTCCAGAAGCCCTAGGCCCCCTTCATTGCAGGGTCGGGCAATGGTTGAGAGGGCCATTGGTGGATGGTTTGAGCCCCAGATCCAACAGCGGAGGAGTATATTGAGCCGCGTATAAAAGGCATCTGTGAATGGGCAGACGTGCGCTAGGAACCAGACTTTGGAGAGAAGGAACACATTGGCCATCAGAGCTCGACCCTGGGGGGTGATGTGCCGCCGGTTCCAGCTGGCAATCCTGGAGTTAACTGCTGCAAGGAGCAAGTCCTCATTGTCTTTTAGCGCAACTCCTTGTTGGTTGGTGAGAACGCCCAGGTGACGGAAGGTACCGCGCACAGGTTCAATACCAAATGGTGGGGGAAGGTGGGGGAGCCGACCTGTACAACTGTTGTCTTGGAGGTGTTGACCACGGCGTTGGACGCCTTGGTGTACCTCTCAATGGTCACAGCAGCGAGGGCAACATCCCCAGGGCAGCCAAATGCAATGGCAGTGTCATCTGCAGATGCCATGGTGCGTGTGGGGGCTTTACCTGGGACCAGAATCCCTGTTAGCTTGTCCTGTAAGGAGGCCAAGAGGGGGTCAAGGGTGATGTTAAAAAGGATAGGGCTCAGGGGGTCCCTTGCCGGAGACCTTGTCCAACTGGTACTGACACTGTAAAACCCATTGGCGCCAGGACTCTGGTGTGGAGCTGGTCATAGAGCGCTGATATCCAGCGCCTAGCTGCGGGTGGGAGATGAAAGCGGGCCAGGGAAGCATCAATATACTTCCAGGCTACCCGATCATATGCTTTCTCCATATCCAGGAGAGCCACAAAGCCATTCACCTTACGAGAGTTAGCAGTCAAAGTCACGTGAAGGTCATTATAGTTGTCCCATAACGACCTCCCCGGAATAAAACCGTACTGGGATGGGGAGAGGCGAGGTGACACCCATTTTGTGATGCGGTTGGCCAGAAGCTTCGTGAAGAGCTTGTGGTCTGTGTTGATCAACGCTATGGGGCGCCAGTTCGCCAGGTTCTCACGGTCTGACTTCTTGTGAATGAGGGTCGTTATTGAGCATCTGGAGTTGGGGAGGACCTCGCCATTTACCAAGAGTGCAGCGAAGAGGTCGCGGAGGGTTCTGGCTATCACTGCAGGTTCCAGAAGGTACACCTCAAAGGGTATTCCGTCTGGGCCTGGGGCTTTAAGCCGTGGGGATTTCAGAAGGGTTTCCATCACCTCCTGGATGGAAATAGGCGCCAGTAGAGCCTCATCAGCCCGTGGGTCAATGGGCGGCTCTGGAGCCCGCCACAGGAAGTCTTGGATGTCCGATGGGTCCACCTGGGTGGCATGGAAGAGGCTGGAGTAGAAGCGGTGTAGTTCCTGCGTGATTTCCTCCTTGTCTGAAGTGGTTGTAGTGCCAATCTTCAGTGCAGTAATATCCTGCGCTGTTGACCGGGCTTTCTGTTTCTGAAAGAAGAAGCGGGTGGGGCGTTCCCATT
Source organism: Massospora cicadina (assembly GCA_022478985.1). Classification (NCBI taxonomy): domain Eukaryota; kingdom Fungi; phylum Entomophthoromycota; class Entomophthoromycetes; order Entomophthorales; family Entomophthoraceae; genus Massospora; species Massospora cicadina. Next base: position 3,923 of record JAKSZP010006577.1, read on the forward strand.
GAGCATAGTAACGAGATGTTGTAAAGTTTGCTGCCCGTTCTTCCTGCAGTGTGAGCTCCAAGCGGAGTGCTTCCTGCGCCGCTTCCCAGTCTTCCAACCATCTGGGAGAGGGCGAAGGCTGGCAGTTTCGCTCTAGATGTCTGATTCTGGCTTCCGCCCTTTTGACTCTGGCGCGAGCTGCAGTCATCTGGGCTTTGGCACAGTTGTAAGCAACGCGGGTGATGCCCTCCTTGGTCACCGCCCATTTAGCCTTGTGGTCAAGCAGGTGGGGTGGGGGAAGGTGAGAGTCTCCCGGATAGTCATAGACAGCTTCTCCTTAGTGAAGGGGTTGTTGAGAAGAGCTGGGGCAGCCCTAGGCCAGAACCTACGCGACGGTCTAAGTGTGGTGGTGAAGACAACGGTGAGTGACCTGTGATCACTCAGATGGTTGTCACGAGAGATGGGAGAGGAGACGCGGCCAATTAGCAGGGGGCCAATCAGTGCCATATCTATGCGTGACGCTGACTGGAAAGCTCCTCCATCATACTGGATCCTAGTCATGCAACCTAGGCCAGACGCGGAGGGTGGAAGCGCATCTATAAAGCCACTCAGGCGAAGGAAATCCTGGAGGCGACTTGATCCAGGGCGTTCCTTTGCTGCAGGGGGTAAGAGTCACGGACGCGACTTATGGTTGTGTTGAAATCTCCTAAGAGGACTGTATTCCGTGGGAGATTGAGTTGGAGGAGCCCTTCCAAGAGCCGATTTTGCTCCTGACCTGCATTAGGCAGGTAGATGCTTGCAGTGAAGAAGGAGAAGTCAGGAGTGTTGAGTTTGGCCATTATGAGGCGGCCACCTAGATATTGTGAAAAAGAATGGGTTTTAACCTGGGAATTCAAAACATTAAGGGTGGCATGGTTTGTCCAGAAGGAGTTGCCTCCAAACTGTTCATTCCATGCAGATTGTTCGTGGGGGAGGATATGGGGCTCCTGGACAGCAGCGATGTCAATTTGTGCTGACCTGAAGTTTCGGAGGAGGCGGGCTCTCCGCTTAAAGTCCCGCAACCCATTTGCGTTGATGGATTGCAGGGCCAGGGTGCTGCCATGGGGACTCATAGCTGTTCCCCTCTATGTCCTGGGGGTTGCCAGCGCTTAAACCTGCTGCTGTGAGGCGGCTAGTTTTGAGTCCTTTAGCTTGACTATTAGCTGCAATCCGTGAGGAGCGTCGAGGGTTCTGAGGGGAAGGAGAGGGTGGGGGGCGGAGGACCCAGTAAGCCAGCCTAGGATGCTGCCCCGCTCCGTTGCAGGGGAAGGACCTGAGGGTGCTCAATGGTGACCTCCGCGGTGTCCCCATTTGATAAGTCTAAGCCCATATTCACTTCCTCCAACACTGCAAAGCATCCGCGCAAAATGGACTGTGGGGTTGGGGTAGGACTCTTTGAGGTGGCACTTCTACCGCAGGCCGCGAGTTGCCAGTCCATGCTGGTGGGCATAGCTCCATTGGGAGCTGAGGGTTGATGCGATAAATCGCTGGTGGAGGTTGGTGGGGGTGCCGCGGAGCCCTGAGTGGGGGTGGCTGACGAAGGGCACCCTGTGGGAGATGCCTTGCGCTTGGTGAGAGAGGGAGTTGACTCTGGGAGATTGGAGGGGGTGCCCACTGGAAGGGGGGCATGAGCGCGAAGGTATCCCATACCAATAGTGGGGTTAGCTGTTTCAACTGCTAGGCGTAAGGCCTCAGGGGACAGGTCTTGAACGGGAACCCATTGTGTGGGTTGTGGAATTGCTGCTGCAGCCACGTGGGATCGTTTTTGGCCTGGTTTAGGCCCCTGGGTGGTGGCTAAGAGGGCTTGTTTTCGAGCTGTGCAGCCACTATACAAGTGTCTAAGGGCGTTACACCATGAACACCGGGGGCGCGCCTGATCAGGGTTGACAAAAAGATCTCGGGGCATGCCCCAACTACCGCCACACGAGGAATAACCTCAATGTTGCGGGATACATTGAGGGAGGGGATGAACGACGCCCTAGCAGTGCGAGCTCTTTGAGTGGGAGCATAGTAAGAGGGGACGCTAAAGTCCACTGAAAGAACAGACCCAAACTCCATTAAACCACGATGGAGTGCCAGTTTAAGAGACTCAGGATCAACAGTCGTTGGTAGGTTGGAAAAAGTAACCCATGAAATTTTCTCCAGGTGAGAGCGTGTGCGGGAGATGCGAAGAGATCCGCGTGGAATAATGACCTGGAGGGTGGCAGCATGGTCAGCAAGGGCAGCTTCAGTGAAGCCCACATCGATGTAGTGGCCCTCCACTAATTCATGGATGGTGTTGTTAATAGTGAATTTCTCCGCAATCGCTGCAAAGTATGAGAAGTAATCCTCTGTATAGAATTCAACAGGGTTATGCCCATAATAAAGGCGAATTGCGTGGGAGAGGGTTGAGCGAGGTAGAGCTTTTTGCGCTCTAGTTTCGGCCCATTTCTTCTTAACATCAGCAATAAACGCCACTTCACGGGGATCAGCTTTGGGTAGCATTGGTGCCAGAGGTTTTTTCCACGCCCCAGTGGCTCCTTTGGTACGTTTGTGTTTGCTTTGGGCTGCAATTGCAGGTTGAGTGTGAGCTGGTGGTTTGGACAAGTTTGCGGAGTTCCCTTGTTGCTGGAATGTTACAGCAGTTGCTGGCGTCATATTAAATTGAGGGGCGGTTTGTTGGGCCTCGCTAAATTGGGGAGGCCCATCCAGATTGGAATTAACTCCAGCCAGTTGGGAGGAGGGAGATGTTTCATCACCATCCCAATCTATTTGGGTAAATTCAGCCCGAGTATTTGCTGTGATTTCGTGGGCAAAACTCACTGGCTGATTGGTGAATTGGTCGTTTTCAGCATATTGAGATAAAGTGCCGACTTGAGAAGTGCCGATTATGGGGTTTAAATGGGACGGGTTAGATTGGAACTGGTGTGAAGTTCCAAAATCTGAACCATTTAAATCCCCATTGGGAAGAGTAGATTGTCCCAATTTGGTGCTTAGTGAACCAGAATGTGCGGCTAATCCAACCTTACATCCGAGGGTTTGGGGGCCAGGTAATTGTTGGGCCTCGCTAAATTGGGGAGTCCCATCTAGATTGGAATTAACTCCAGCCAATTGGGAGGAGGGCGATGTTTCATCACCATCCCAATCTATTTGGGTAAATTAGCCCGAGTATTTGCTGTGATTTCGTGGGCAAAACTCATTGGCTGATTGGTGAATTGGTCGTTTTCAGCATATTGAGATAAAGTGCCAACTTGAGAAGTACCGATTATGGGGTTTAAATGGGACAGGTGAGATTGGAACTGGTGTGAAGTTCCAAAATCCGAACCATTTGAATCCTCATTGGGAAGAGTAGATTGTCCCAATTTGGTGCTTAGTGAACCAGAATGTGCGGTTAATCCAACCTTACATCTGAAGGTTTGGGGGCCAGGTAGCTGGGTATCGCCCCTCATGGAGGGAGCCAGAAACACGGCGTCAGCAATAATAGATGGGGCTTAATTAGCTGACACAATGGGGGAGGTGAATGTCTGGATGGTCTGAGTTGCATTCAACTGAGCAGACGCCATTAAAACAGCGTGGGTGATGGCCTCCTTGATTGGAGGGGGCCCAGCGGGTTGATGGGAGGCAGCGCACACAGAGCTGTTAGGTGTGCAGGTTGCAGAAGTGCGATCAGTTGAACTGGCACTAGTTGGAGTAGCTCCAGGTTGGGGGGTGGTGCCTGCTTTCATGGCTGCTGCTTGAGAGCGGGTGATTCTGGTTGACCCTGAGGTGGGTAACTGAGGGTTGCTTCATTTGGGGTGGTGCTGGCTCGTTTGGCATAGCCTGCGGGTTCTTTTGCGGGGTTTCCCGCCATATTTGCTAATAGTTTTCGTAAATCTCTTTAGTGGAGCTAAATTTCAGGCTGAATTGATTTTTGAAAAGTGATGCTTACCAGATTGGGCCAGTAATCCTTCATGTTCCCGTAAATTGTGCAGCCAATGCAGCAAAGAGTGGTCCATCACCACCTTAAAGTGCGTTCTGTGGACATACACCCACAACTGTTTACAGGTGTAAATGACCGCAAGGCATTCACGCTCAGTTACGGTGTAATTCTTCTCAGTGGCTGAGAGTGTCCAGCTCACATATGCCACCAGATGTACATCCCCAAGTTCATCTGCTTGGCTCAGTATGGCGCCAATCGCCATCAACTAAGCATTGGTTTGAATGATAAACTCCCAATTAAAATTCAGATATTTCAGAATTGGCAAATTTATCAGGTACCGGCATAATTCATCAAAGGAGTCCTTGGCCTCTTCATTCCATATGAATCAATTTTTCAGATCCTTTAATAAATGAAACAAAGGCTCAGCTATTCGGGTGAAGTCCTAAATAAATCTTCTATAGTATCTGACCATCCTAAGAAATACTTGTATATCTTGGACACTCTTCAGCACAGCCATCTTCTCAATAGCTGCTAACTTCTGGGGTTGCGGCTGCAATCCATTTGCATTAATCACAAATCCTGGGAATTCAAGCTCCTTCTTGAAGAAGTGGCACTTCTGTGGCTTGATCTTCAGGTTAGCCTCGGACAGTCTCTTATAAACTTCCTCCAAGTGCTGAAGGTGATCAGTAAACGTTTTACTGAACACATTGATATCATCCAGATATACCAGGATGCATGACAACTTCAGGTCGCTCAATATTGCATCCATGGCCCTCTGAAACGTTGCAGGCGCATCAAAAAGACCCTGGGGCATCCTAGTTAGCTGGTATAACCCCTGTGCGGTGATAATTGCACATTTTTCTTGGTCTTCTTCTGGAAAGTCAATCTGCCAGTATCCCAAGATTAGGTCCATCATGGAGAAATACTTTGCTTCTCCTAGTTGATCCAGTGCATCATTGATCCTTGGTAGGGGATATGAATCCTTCTTCATAATTTTATTCAGCCTCCAATAGTCATTCACTACCTGATTTGATCCATCTTTTTCTTTACAATCAAAATCAGGCTTGCCCAGGGACTCGACAACGTAACTAGAAGCCCATGCTTTACTAGTTTTCTGATCTCATCTTCTACTACCACTTTGGTGGCTTTTGATCTTTGGATCAGTCTCATCCTTATTGATAGACTTTCCCTAGTGTCGACCTTGTGAATTACGCCTTGTGCGCATCCCAAATTGTGTTCATCCTGATAAAATACTTCCTGATATCTTCCAAATAATTTGAGCACCTCCTCCTTCTGCTTTTCTGGCAGATCTGCAAGCTGCTCTCAATCAACTAATAGGTTGATGCTTTCAGCTGCTCCAGCCAGTAATCCCATTTCCTTGAGAGACCCAAAATCATGGAATTGTCTCAATTCTGCTGTCAGGATTAAATGAATAAATGCGATGATTTGATTCCTCTTGATCATCAGTTTTTCGCTTTAATTTTCCAAGAGAACTCATATTTCTCCATTGCCTAGCATAATTATCCCAGGAGCCACCCATGGCTCCACTCTGAACTTCTTCCAGGGGCTTCCAACTTCTCCATACAACAGCTCTGGAATCTCTAAAGTCAACCCTGTGTCAACTATCATCTGTGATCTGGCTGGTATGGTTTTCTCCTTCTTGATCCGCAAAGGAATCCCCAGTTTTCTAGGATTTCCACTGGCATCTCTCATTGCTTCCTACCAACTAATTGGTATTGAATCAGTACAATGCCATCATTGTATATCAGATAAATGAAGTTTTTTCTTCAGTTCAATGGAACTTCATCATTATTCTGTTATGCCAATGGTAACGTCTGACCCAGGATGGTCAATGTATTATCCTTGAAGTTACATTTAACTCCATATTTCCGTAGAAACTCCGTTCTGATCAGGATATTGTAGTTTTGGTTCACCAAAACTATCGCTGGCGCGAATACCACCAATGACCTGAATTGTAGTGGCAGTGCACTATATGCTTCACAGGAAACGGTGGTGTTTGGCTCAGATGTTCCATATTCCTTCTTGTGTTCCAAGTCCGGAGAGATCTTCTTCTTCTTCTTCAGCTTGGTCAACACAATATTGATTGGCGCTCTGCTGTCAACTATCACCCACACCCTTACTCAGTTCACCTGATTATCAATATATGTACACTTAGAGTATTGTAATAGAGTATTTAATGAGTGAATTGTGGCGTTATTAGCCAAATCTAGGGTATGAAATGATCTGTGCTGATAATTCAGGAAACGATTCCTTAATTGCGCCAAGGGGAAGTGACAGATTGGCCTCATCTAAGTGAACATTGGTTAACTCATCAGGATTCTTGGCGGTCTGAATCTTCTACGCCTGTTGTTGGGCGTACAGCCGGGAAACCTCCTGAACTATCTTGGGGTCGGTCTTCTTCGCCCTGTCTCTGGTCACAGCGTTTATGTCCATGTTAACCACTTGATATAGCTGATCCTGCTTGTCATCCACAAACAGGTTGCTAATATCTATTTCTTTGTTCATAATATTGGGAGGAACAGATTTCTCCGCCACTCTAGACTGTTCCTTGTCTAGGCAGCGGGACCTTTTTCCTGATACTTGGTTACTGCTGTCTCTTTAGCCTGGACCACATTAACTTGATCCTTCAGCTTTTTGCAGTGAGCGGCGAAATGCCCTTTCCCGCCACACTGGAAGCAGACTTTTCTTTCTTATTTAACCATTGAAATCCTCAGGCTTATTTCCTGGAATAGTTCAGTTAAAAGTCTCCTTTGCTACTTTGCTTCCCTTTGTGGGATTTGGACTTCAGACAAGATTGGACTTGAAGCTTCTATTCAAAGCATCAAACGTTGCTCCCAAAATCCTCAAGTTTTCTACCATTTGCGAGGTAGTTATCTCAGGTGCGAATACAGTAGACATTATTTGATGCAAATCACAATAGGGCCAGAGGGCCGCTTGCAGGGCGATTCTTGCATTAAAGTCGTCTAACACCTTTGCTCTGGCCAGGATCTGCAATTCCTGGTATAATTAATCTGCAAAGCTTGCAAGAGACTTGTCTTTACGGAATTGAATTCCCATAAAGTCTTGCTTTCATTTTGACATGTGGGTTGGACTGCTGAACTTCTTCATTATGGCCGCTTTAGCCTCAGCATAGGACCAGCTGTCCCCCTCCAAGTGAGGTAACACTAGATTCTGGCAATCTGTGTCCAAACAGTTCATGACTGTCAACGCCTTCTGAAGATCCCCATATCCATTCATGGTCATGTCAAATAGTCGGAAAAACGCTGGGGCGTTATCCCAATGGAATGAGGGCAATTTAGGTGTTGCTCTAAATTCCTCTGAGTCATTTTGGACTGATTCTCTTGGTCCAGCTACTCAGCTCACTTGTGGAGTGACTTCTGGCGTCATCTCCAAAATAGCATTAAATGCAGGCGGCATATTTCTTGGGGTATTCCTCTTCCCAAGTATCATTTGAGGACTTCCTTCTTCGGCATCACTGGCCATATCAGGCTCACTTGCACATCTGTGGGCTTTCAAATCCTCTATTTCTTTTATTAACTTCTCAATGTCCGCACCAAACTTTCTCAAATGAACGTGATCCACTTCACATTCCGTTTTCAGAAATAGGACCTCTCAGATGAGGTCTCCTTATTTCCTCTTTAACGAGTTTACTTTGCTGAGTAACTCATTCCCAAAGTCGGCTACATTTTCAACTCCTTCCTTCACCTTGGTAACTCGTTCTTCCAAGGCCACAAACTCCCAATTATCACAGAGTTTAAGGCGTTCTGGTTCACTGTGGCAATCTCAGTCCACAACTTGTGCATCTCTTCTTTGTACGAATATTGATAAATTCTTCTACTCAACTACCCCTGTAGTGAGCACCAACTTGTAAAAATTTACTAAAGAGTTGATTATCGTTTGTCAACCCAGTAACCTTTTTACTGCACAGGTTCAGTTTCCTTGTTCACCTCACGTTGTAAGAATATATAATTTGATAATAGTATGGAGACTAGTATCCATAGTTGAGTTAGAACTATTTGCAGGCCCAACGCTTTGGCTGGTTTTTCTGATTAAATTCTCAATAGTTGTACTCGTAGGGATTTATTCCCTATGTTACTATTCACTCAATCTTTGTCAAGATTCTCTGATGGCAGTCTCTTTCGGCCCAACACACAGTCATCAGCAATCCCTTAGTTGTGGTTCCCTTAGTCTCTAGATCCCCACTTGGATCTCTACTCTTCTTCTAAGAGTCTGCCAATTATTGCCTTCTGCAGAAATATCCTTGAGATGGAATCTTCACGCTAGATGCTGTAAGTCTAACTATTACCAAATCTACAATAAAACTAATAGTTTCTAAAGTAGTAGTATGTATAAGTGTATGTGTTAATGTGTGTGTTACCATTATAGTGAATCCTAGGGAATTTATAGGGGATTCAGCCATCTAACCCTCAGTTGACACCTCTTCAATGAAGCGGCAGCTGTTGCCATTGAATCACCCTTCCTCATCTCAACAGTGATGGTCTTCCCCATCCTGGGTAGGATTCCAAAGTTGGATATCATCAAGACCTCAAACGGAAAGAGTCAGAAATGTGTCCCTAACGTTTTCCTCTCAATCTAAGCAAACTATTATATTTGGCTAGCGACCTGCTTAGGTAATGAAACTTTTTACCCATTATGGCAGGTCACTTCACCAACCAATAAATTCGCTAGTTGCAGGCGGCATCATTCGCCTCACAACTCATCATACATTCCCAATCAGTTGGTGATAAAACCCAACCAATCCCAATTGGTACACCTAATAGTTAATCACTATCAGATGCCCCTATTTCATCAGCTGCTCCACCCAATGAGATATTAGGTATTCATTCAGATTGATCCTTGATGGATATGACCAGATGAATATCCCAAAATCCCCCAAACGTAGTTCCTCTGAAATTTGGTCCAACTGATTTCCGATTCACTTCACTTTTTAGGGAATTTTCCCTTAGCGACACCAGGTAATCTAGCAGGCTGGGAATATGGGCAAAAATTCTAACATCCCCCAATCTCCCTCCTATTGCAAAAGAGTAAATCACACGCCTCTATTAAATTGCCACCACCGCTGTCAAACATGTTTCTGAACTGGAAGATTTCACTCAACCACACATATCACCAGAGCCAATGTTGTGAAATTAGCCAGCTTCATGACGCTCACATCCATGATGAACAACATGTGGCTGAACTCATAGAGGCTTTGATCCAGGCCCAAATTGTTGATCTTAACAACTATCTACTTCACCTTAACCCTCATCCTGTGGATGCCTCAACCCCCTTGCTCTCAGCATTGATCCGCCTCTTCAATGCTAAACCCAATAATCCGCCTGATCCCCTTCCCTCTCTGCCGTGGTGGGATAAGCAGCTCACTGCTGTGCCACCTGGTAAGTTGCTTTCTCATCTCTTTTGCATTTCCCACTGCTCAATAAGGGAGGTCAGTTCATGTTTTTTTAGTTGATTTAGTTTTGGAGTTTCAGTTTCAGTATAGTCCATTCCCTGGTTGGCTTGCCTCGGTTAAATAAGAAAGATTGGCTGATCATTGAGATTCTAGGCCCTCATATACCACCTGTTTGGCCTTAGTATTCCCATTATGGAAACTAAGGCTTTGGGGCAGTCAGGAATAGCCTTGAAAACTACAATAAGTAATAGAATAAATGTATATATTATTAATACATTGTGGGTATATATGCTGAAAAGTTTTACTTTCACTTTCTAGTAAAAAGAATGCAAGCATCAACCATAAGAAAGGTTATATTGGGTTTGTTTGGTTAAAAAAGTTGAACATATAGTTGAGATGATATTTCATAATCAGAATATATAATTTAACAACAATATTTTTAAATTAAAATATAGAATCTTGCATCAAAAAAAGCATTCATTCAAATAGTTTTGTTAAGTAAAGTATTCTTTAATTATAAAGTAAAAATTAGGAGTTTTTTGGACCATCTAGTACTAAAAAAAAATTAGGAGTTTTTTCTTGTTTAATATACTTATCTCATGTTTGTTAAGAATGTTAAAGAATACTCTTAGTATGTCCTGCTATTCTATCTAGTGAGATTGAGTTGAAGTATGTATGCATAGATTTAAATTTACTGTAATATATTAAGCAAAATCATTCTTAAAACTATCTTTTGTATTCAGAAATCATACTTGATTCTAATTTCCAAGTTACATAACTTATACTGCATGGTTATGATTCATGGTTAAATCTTGTTTATAATGTTCAATAGAAATTTAGTTATCATTGAAGCTTATTATATGTAATCAGGTAATATCAATATGTAATGTGATGCTGTTTTCTATATCTATAATAGTCTCATCTCATTGTGATACTAAATAATTAAAACTTTCTAAAACATTATGTCTATTAAAATAATATGTTTTGAATTTTTATTTTTAAATTTTATTAAGGTACGCCAACCAGGGGATGGACATTACCAAAGCCTAAAGAGCTGAAAAAGGAAAAATGAACGAACAGAATACCTGAACAGAATGATTGACCGCCCAAAAAGAACAGGTGAAACACAACTGAACAAGAATAAAACCAACCAGGTGGGACAATGATGAGTTACTCAACCCACCATGGCAGAAGGGGAAGGGGGATCAGGTGGCACATCCTTGGTATCAGATTCCATATCAAAGGCAAGAGTGTGGGCCAGGGCGGATAGCAATGGTGTGGGGTGATCAGCAACATGGGGAATGAGTTGGCTGATGGTTGGCTGGGCGTCAAAATTACCTGCATCAAAAATAACGCCTAGGTATTTATAAAAGCAGTTTTCCACATGAAGGTGGATAGAAGGAAGCTGGGATAATAAAGCTACAGTGGCACAGGTGGTTTTTGTCTTGGCCTGTGAAGTGATAACAACTTTCTGGATGGCAGCATTTGTTTGTTTGTGTAAGTTTAGGATATCTCATTTGCCCTGTTGGGCTATGGTTGAAGCAATAATGGGAGGGGGAATACCCTTGGCAAGCATCACTACCAATGAATCAGTCATCTCACAGATGCTGGTGTTATCTGGGTTTACAGCTGCAGCGACTGTGAGCTGGTGTTCAGAGCAGAACTCAGAGGCGTTCAGATGGGGTGCGTAAAAATGCGAGGGCTCTGAACTGGGGGATGTACCTGTATAAATCCTTTGATTTAGGTATTTAAGTCTTCAACTACATTTCCCAATATATAAGTTTCATCCAATGAAGTCCATGGATTCAAGTCATACTGGAAATCAGAGTTGGTGAATATATGGGCTTTGTCTGTCAAGTGAAGAATAGATTGGGACCAAACTGTTGTCTAAGCTGTCTCCTGATTGCGCAAGGTACAGGTGGCACTGGACTGAGGAGGGGGCTGATTGGCCTTTACTAGCTCCAAAGTGTCAGCAGGCTTTGGGGGAGGGGGAAGGATTATACCCCAAACTGGAAAGACTGTGTGGTGTGTGGCTAAGTGAGGGCCAGATGGAGACAACACAGGTCCAGCAAAAGCATTGAAAAAGGAGCATTTATGCTTTGAGTGGTTCAATTCAAAGCAGGATGGGCAGATGGTCCGCCCGCCCTCAATGTGGGCCCAGAATGAGGGGTAGGGGGAAGAGGAATGATGGCACATGTGGGAATTGACAAAGCAATCTTATTCATATTTGGGCTAATAGTGGCAAATTCATGAGGCCCAGAAAGGCGAGCAGCCCCATTGGGAACCACAAACTGAAGGATGGGAATGGAGAAATATGCTGCCAAACTTTCCACCAACTCCTAATGGAGCACCGCAGGGGGAAGGTGAGTGGGCAAACCTTCAAACTGAACCACCATAGTGGTGTCAGTGGGGAGCTGAGTGCGTGTTATGGGGATAGGGATGCCCTGGAAAACCAGGGGTACAATGGCCTCAGTGGCAGCATCGGCTTCACATGTGAAGCCTAGATCAAAATACCCTTTATAAGGGCGGAAATTTATGAAATTGTCCAGCAGAATCACTGGGGCTAAGTTAATAATTGCTTTCTGGCATATGGGAATAATTTTCCATTTTTGACCTGAAGGCCAAAATGCATCTGGGATTGGGGGAGAACTAATTTGCTGCAAGGCACTGTCTGGGCATGTGCCAGGTGGATTGCGTGATCCTTGGGTGTAATGAACTAACCCAATGATTTAGGGGGACTGGATAAGCCAGTCCAAGCGCATTTTCCCACCGGATGGAAGATGCTGGGTGGGGTTTTGCTGCTGCCCCACATGGGAGAAGCTGGCAGAGAATCCAGAACCATCAGGAAGTTAATGGGGGGTCAGCGTAGGCTAGTAGACTGTTTTTACTTTCCTTTTTAATTAAAATCAATTGAAAGTTACTCTGAGAAGAAAGACATTTAGAAATAATATGTTGCTTCAGTGAAAGCTGCTACAAAATATATCATCTTAATAATCTAAAATGAGTATAAATGTTTTTATCTTTTAAGATTTGGTTTAAACTATCTTTCTATTAAAAAAGAGTTTTAAAGTATTTATTTTAACCAATATATATTTCTAAATTCTGAAAGAAAAATTAGGTATTATATTACTTAAAATATGTATATAAGATATAAATCAATACAGATTAACTTTTCTTTTTGCTCAATTTTACTTTTGAGCTTTTTTTTAAATTAGAGTTGAAACTAAATTACTTTGATCCCTGCTAAATGTTTCACCCTGATTTCCACAAAACCACCACCCACTGCTTCAGTATGGGGCAGCAGTAAACTCACTTTAGTGTTTTCAACCCACCAAAAAATGAGTTTGGACTAATATGTTTGGTCCTAATGATACAAATCGCTGGTTTGCCTGTTGTAATTTTGGATGTATCTGGGAGATACGCCAAAGGGGTTTTGCACAGGGTTAAGCCACTGAGCAATAGAACTGATAATATGATGATTGCTACACTCAAGACAATGTAATAAACTTTAATAAATATGGAGCAATTGCCCCAAAAAATATTTTATATAATATAATATCTAAAGCGGATCCTTGCTGTTCTGTTCGCTCAAAAGTACTAACCAACTTCTTCCTTCATTTGTCTCATCTCACTTATATCTCAATGACTTCAGACAATACCATGTCCTTGGCTTATTTATTCATTTCAACCATATCTCATTGGTTCTGGCAAAGTATGGTTTCAATTCTCTATTGCCTTAGTTCAAGGCAATCTTACTCAATATTTGTCAAATGTTGACATCACATTATTGCCCTATTTAATGGTGATCCAATAAAACCCTTTTCCAACCCAAAATTGCCTTAACTCAAGGCGCTCAAATAATTGTAACTAGTATCATGTTTGGCGGATTCTTCCCTAATCCTCCGTAGCTATTTCAGGCTTATCATCCAGTCATATCAAAAACTTGACATTAACCCTTTGACTGGACAATAAGGCTACTATTTCTATATATGGCTGGTGGAACTTTTCATGCGCTCAGTTAATGATCTGACTGCTTGTGGGGTCTTTAATTGTGTAGGCGGTGAAACATGTTTTCTCAATAACTTTAAATGGACCAATACAAATGCTAGTCATTTTATTCTTTTGACTAATTCTGTGCTGGTTATGAAATAGAACCATGTCCCCCATTGAACTGAGCTAACTTGCTATGCCATACCTGATCAGCATATTGATTCTTGATCTTATTGGCTAAGCTGCAGTAGTATGCTTTGGATTGAAAATTGATCAACGTTCTGCAAGGTTAGTCAAATAATGGTGGGGATCCATTCCACCAGTATCCTCTATTCACGAATAGATCAATACCAGAAGAGCCAGGTGTCGTCCATATAGTAATTTAAAGGGGATCTGTCCCATGGAAGAATGATAGCTAATATTTTAGGCAAAGATGGCGTGGAAAGAAGGGAACTCCACTGGGAAGGTCAATCTGTTACCAATTTCCAAAGTATGCTCACCAAGGTCTCATTATTGGTTCAACCATTCCATTGGGCTCAGGGTGGTCTGGGGTCGTCAGGACCCTGTGGATGCCCATCAGCTCATTTTACTTGGGTAGGATGTGCAAATTGAAGTTAGTTCCATCGTTGGTAAGGACGAACTGAGGGCAGCCATGTCACTAAATAATATATTCCATTACAAACTTGACCAATGTGACCACCCCTAAATCCCATATCGCCCATGCTTCAACCCATCTGGTTAAGTGGTCGATTGCCACCAGAATGTACTTAGACAAGTTAGCTTCCATTGGCAGAAGGCCAATGACATCAAGGGAAATTTTATGCCAAGCAAAATGGGGTTTCACTAACTAGTATGAGGCTTTCTGGTGGAACGGCTTTTCCACTTGGCACTGGTGGCAGCAGAAAATGGTTTCAAGCACATTGAAGTGCATGCTCTCCCAATAGTACTGAGGTTTTAACAATTCCAGGGTCTTCCATATCCACCATGTCCAATGTCTTGATGTGTGCTCAAAATAATATTAGGTTAGGCGATAGGTCTTAGATATTCACAGTAGTGTCCCCTATCTGCTTGTACAATATGTTATTCTTCTATTAATTATTGGCCCTTATTCCTCCTAATACCTTGATGACTTGGGTTGGTTCTTTATCATATTTTCAACTAAGCATTTTGTCATACATAATGTCACTGAGATCTGCTGTAATGGCAATGGTTGGCAATCTTGACAAGCAATCGCCGTTTTGGTGTTTTTCTCCAGGTCAGTGGAGAACCTCAAAGTCAAAAGCCTGCAGTTTGAGATCCCATTGGGCTATACGCCCTTCAGGATCCTTGAGGTTCTGCAACCAGCATAACGAAGCATGATCTGTTGTGACTTTAAACTTCACTTCATGCTAATACACCATAAATTACTTATAATCATATTACTGCTAAGCACTCCCACTCAGTCACAGTGTAATTATGTTCATGGCAATTCAGGCTTGGACTGCAGTACACCACTGGGTGCTCCTCCCCTTCATCATACTTTTGGGATAGGACCTCCTTAATGGTGGAAAGGGATGCACCTGTATGAATGATGAACTCTTTATCAAAATTAGGTAGCGCAGCACTGGCGAACTGATTTGCACCATTCAAAGTGTACCAAAGGAGCATTGGCGGCGTTTTGTCCATTCAAATGGGCATCCTTACTTAATAGCTCAAACAGAGGACCTCAAATACAACTGAAATTGGGTATAAAGTGGCAGTAGTAGCCAACCATCCCCAAAAAACTTGTATATTGCGCTTACTGTTTGTTGTAGTCATCTTCTGGATAGCCTTTACCTTGGCTGGTTAGGTCCTCAACCCAGTTGCATCCACCACAAGCCAAAGATACTCCAGTTGGTCCTTAAAAAGTGGCATTTCTGGGGCTTGATTTTAATTTTGGCCTCCACAAGTCAGCGGAAGAACTCCTCCAGGTAGATAAGATGCTCAGATAATGTATGCGAAAAGACATTAATATTGTTGAGGTACACAAGAACACATTACAGATAAAGGTCGCCAAGAATAGTGTCCATGGCCCGCTGAAATGTAGGTGGGGCATTACATAGCCCTTGAGGCATACGGGTCAGTTGAAAAAGCCCCTTGGACGTGATATTGGCGCATTTCTCCTGTTCTACCATGGGCAACTTGATTTGCTAATAACTGGATATCAAATCTATCACTGAGAAGTAACGAGCTCCTCCCAATCAATTTAAGGCATCATTAATTCATGGCAAAGGGTATGAGTCCTTTTTGGTAATGCTGTTGAGCTTCTGGTAGTCTATTACTACCTGGTTGGTGCCATCCTTCTTTTTGACAATCAGAATGGACAAATCTAAGGACTCTTTGATGGTTTGAGCAACCCTTTTTCAAGCAGCTTTTCAATCTCCTCAGTTACTACTTCCTTGGCTGCCCTAGACTGGGGGATCAGTTGTGATCTGATGGGGTATATAACCATTATCCAATCGATGGATCACTCCCTGCATGTACCCTAAATCGTGGTCATTGATGGCAAAGATCTCCTTGCATCTTTGAAATAAAGCTATCTCCTGATCTTTTTGTTCTTCTGATAACCCAACTAAGTTTTTGCGCGGTACAACCACCATTACACCGAGCTGTGGTTCAAAGGGTAGACCAAATTCATCCAGCAACCCAAACTCATGAGCCTGACGAACCTCCTCCACTGGGTCAAGCGTAAAACGCCACAATTTGGTGTCAGCGGATCTTCATTGGTTTGTGCTGTAGATTTGCTAAGACCTTGATCTCCCCATGCCCTGGAAGTATAATTCCTGGAGCCATGTGAGGCTCAAACCATGACTGCTGATATGGCCCAATGATCTCCCCCATAAAGCCCATCTGGTACTTCAGCCTCTAACTCAGTGTTTACTATTACTTGATGTCTGGAGGGGATGGATATAGCTCCAGCAGCTCTGAGCGGCAGCCCTTAATATTCATATACCTGCTGGGGAGGGCCCAGGTTTTGCCCTTTAGTCAATGGTAGCAAACTGGAATCACCCCATCACTATAGGCCAAGTTGATATGCTCCATGTGCACTGTATCCTTTGGCACTCTGCTGGAGGTAAAGTGAATTGGGATCCGCTGCCCCAAAATTTCAAAGGTCTCTTCCATAATATCAACAATAGCCTCATAGTCTCACATGAAAGCAGTTCTGATTAACAGGTCATATTTACTGTTCAGTAACACTATTGCTGGGACTACCATGACAATTGACCCAAACTGCAACGGAAGTGCTCTGTATGCTCCCTCAGAGACTGTGTTTTCTGCTTCAACAGTCCCATACAACATACGGTGTTCCACATCAGGTTTTAGTGTCAGCTTTGCCACCAACTTGGTGGAAACTATGTTGACTGGAGCGCCCATATTTATTATAGCGCAAACCTGGGCTTTTGCTATTACAAGGTCACAGTATGTACACTCAGAATAGGATAAAATCTGATTGTTTAGTAACGTGGACATTTAACGTATATTTTTTCCCTAGGAAGCTCATAATCCTCCTGACTTTAGGGTACTTTTTACCAATAGCGTCTACAGGGAGGGCAGCTTTTACCCCTTGTCAGACAATTACAAGTCTGATGTATAGAAAAGGGTAATGAAGGTAAGTGAAAAATTCCAAAAGACCCTGGTCAATTCTCGGTGGAATTCCTTGAATTGGGGTAACACTTTTAATAGTAATTGGGCAAGCAAAATGAGTCAGGTGATCGGATTACATTAAATTGTCAGACAAATTTGGGAAGTTCATCAGAAGCTCCTCTTCAGGCCACTTCCACTTTAGTACAGCCTACACCATGGAGACTGGCCCCTTTAATAGGATGGGGGTTCCAACCAAGTGCAAAATTTTCCAGACCACTGATTGGGTGAAATACATCAAAACCTTACTGTGTGGACTTATTTTACCTGCCCTCCATTGGCCATCTCGTCAAAGTGAAGTGAAGCTTCCAAGCTCCAATATGTCAAATATTAATATCGCCTAATTCAGATGTCACTAAGCAATCCAAACTTTGAGCCTCAACACTTTAAATACTAAGTATTGACTTATTAAGATAATTCATTTCTACCCTTTATCAGACATTTGCCCTCTCAGCTACAAAGAAAGAATGTCTTAGGCAAAACCAGCCAAAAAGGGAAATTGTCAGCCATTTTACAATTTCTGCGATGATTCTAAGTACAATTTTAATAGTAATGATGATATTGTTGACTGAAAAGACCTTGGTCCATTCTCAGTAGAACCCTGCAAATCAGGGTAACATAGTTTTGGTAGATTCTAAGGCAGCAACCATTAAGTTGAGCAGTTAGATTTCTCTGACCAAGCAGCAGACTCTGGGGCGTCCATTGAATGGAACTCTCCCAGCCACAACCAGGTCCCTCCATGCACCTATGCAGGGACCAACCCCTTTTATAGGTGTGGCAGGGGTCCCCTGAGGTAAAATAATTTCCACTAATGGGGATTGGCTGAAGCTAATTAAAGCATTACCACATGGGTACATAATGCCAGCTGTAAATTCCCCATCCATTGTACAGCCCAGGTGAAGTGAGGGTTCTGAACTTCAATTGGCTACTTTATCATAATTCATAATTCAGATGGTAACAAGCTATACCATACTTACTAGTAAATTACCTCCGACCATTGGTATTGTTTAAATATGTATTGGTTGGATATCTAGGGGATTGTTTTTTCTTTTACTACCCACGCTTATAATAAAACCCTATAAAAACCAAGTTTTTATTAGTGCTAATTTTAGGTATTTTATTAAAACATTTGTGGGATCCAGCGGCGTAAGCACCAGCAAGCATCAATAAGCTGGATTCCTACACCCCTGCAACAACTAATAAATTTGAAAAAACACAACTTTATAGTTTTTAGTATTTATTTATCTTAATTATAATCAGTAGTTTAAATCCCTATTAGTTGGATTTTTAGGCCTCAAACTCACCATCAAGCTTAAACCCCCCCCTAAAATCCAACAAGTGGTGCTCACTACAAGGGAACCTGTACACCACAAAAACCAACAAAAACAATGGAAATAAACCCCCAGCTAGCCTCTATTGAACTCCAGCTAGCTAGTACTTTGTCTCGCCTCAAAATACTCAAGCACTCATTGCAAGGCGCTTATGGGGCCTCCCCTGGTATCCATAAACCCCTTTTAGGGATAAGTTTACCCTGGCTGAGGGAAGTGTTGCTTCTTTCCTCTTTATGTATGAAGTTTCTATGGAAGGGGCAACAAACCATCTTAAAATCAAGCACCTTATTTCCTGCTTGAGTCATAAAACTCAAGAGATCATGGTTCCGCACATGGCCACCCTCAGCACCTGGGCGGAGGTGAAGCAAGCACTCACTGAGTAATTCGTCTCCCTACAAAGTTTAAACAGGAAAAAAACAGGCCTTTATGTGCCTTAGCCTGCAACAGGGCGAATCCGTGCTTCTTTTTCTGAACGCTATTACAATAAAGCTCAGCCCTTATTGTTTGCAAAAATGGTACCCCTAGACGATGCTATTGCAGCTATATTAGCTGGCTTGGCGTCCCATCCCTCCTTGGCAATACATATTCTTATGTAAAGCGCTCATTTAAAAGTGTACAAGATATCAAGGAAGCCTTGTTAAAGGTGGATGATATCTATAAACTTGACCCTATGCAAGGGTCTCTGAGCCAAGCATCTACTCCAAATAGTTTAGCCTCTACTATGGCTGCTTCCCTCTTGAAACCTGCTCCTACAGATTAGCCATCATAAACTGCTTCGTCTTCCCATAACAATAATCAGATGGTAATGGCTGTGACGGGGCAATTTTCCCCTTCATCTTCAGCTTGGAATGCTCAATTGGTGAAAGCAGTCGTCCCTTTGTCCTGCTCATCTTTTTCTTCAGAGCTGCCATCCCAAGTGGTTTCAAAGCCTGCTTTTCAGCCCAAACCCCTTTCTTGGGTACCAATCACTCCCACTAACAATGGGTTAAATGACCAGGACACAAAAGCTAACCTACCTGTTTCACCAAAGCTCACTGCTACTGATTGACCCAAAGCTGTGGTATTTAAAGCATCTATGCCCATTAAACTACCTCCCTCAATCTCTTATCCATCTAACTCTAGTCTGAGCCTGTCTCCATTAAGCAGCATAAGCCCACTAATTTGAAGGTTGAAAATCGAGCTGTTACAATTCTAACGCCTCCCTCAAAAGTTAGTAAGGTGGAGGAACAGCCCCAGGACCTATCCTGCCATAAGGTAAGCCCTGAACCTACTTCACCCCCTATGGGCTCCCTAACATGCATCAATAACCCCTCTGATGACGAATCTGAAGGGGGTGGTGAAGATGTGGGTCATTATGTTCTAGGAGCCCCAAGTGAAGTGGAGGTACCCAACTGATTATACCCAGAGAGAGTGTATTGGTCTAGGATATCCCACTGAACTTATCTTTATCAGGCGTTGAGAGGCCTGGAGGTTATTGATACCACCAGTAATTATGACCAGCTCATTGCCACAATGATCCTGCCCACTCAGAGTGTGTATACACTGCAGTCTATCTGGGATAAATTCCCTGAATCTGCCAAACGCCTTGCTTCTACTCTCCAGCTGAAGGAGGTCCTTGTTATTCCCCCCAACTTGTGTGGAACTTTAACTAAAGTGGAGGTCTTTGTTAATAAATTGTGGTTAAGCCTATTCTCAACACTGGGTCCCCTGTGAACGTTGTGTCATCCAAACTTATGAAAAAAAATTAAGTTGGCCCCTGACCTTGACTATACACAAGAGTTTGGAACCGCAGTGCCAAACAACACTCGCGCCATTGGGGCCTACTCATCTTTACCCATCCAATTTGGGAAACTTCTCCTCTAAGCCCCCGCGGTAGCTTTGGCCAACGATGCCTATAATCTACTCATTGGTACCCAGTTCATGCTCGAATATGAAGGGATTATTAACTTGAAGCAGGGCTATCTCTCTTGCTTAACTATGAGGTTCCTCTGATTTTGACAAATGATGAGCTTAACAAAAAAGATTATGCTTGCACCGTTGAGTTTCCCTTTTCCTCCTTATCATTACATTATAACACAACAGGATGGCATACAAAAATGTTGCCTCCATCAAAGGACGCCCTCGAGAGTATCCCTTTTTCATGCTTTGGAAGAGGTAGTAATTAAAGCGGGTGAACAAAGGGTAGTTGATACTAAGATTACCCTACAAATTCCCCACAAATTCTTATTGCACCTAACTAGCATTGACGGAGTTAGTCCTTTGGAGCCCAGAGTTTTGCAAGGCGTGCTAGACCCTGCCTATCAACGACATATTAATCTTCTTCTAGGAAATCTCACCAAGGAGAATATAGTTGTAAAAAGCATCAAGAGACTGAAAGGGGTATGCTGCTCCCCTTGAAGAAATAAAACAAGTTCACTGTATTGGATCTATAGCTGATATGGGCTTACCATCAGACCAATAACTATGCACTCTTTCTACTGTTCACATTTATGATGAAATAACCCCGTTGAGCTTGACAATGTTCACACCTTCTGGAGTCCTATAGTGACATCTTCTCTACCACTGACACCAACTATGGGCACATAAAAAGTTAACTCATACCATTGACGTGGGGGATGCTCGCCCTATCTGCTCCAAACCCTATCGCAAATCTGAAAGTTGGGAAGCTACAGATGCAGACAGAGCTTAAACAGCTTCTGGACGCTGGATTGTTGTTCCTTACCAAAATCCTTGGTTGTCCCCGCTCCTATTGATAAAGCAAAATGGAGGTCATTGGGTAGTTATGGACTACTGCAAAAATAATAACCTCATAAAGTAGGACAGCTATCCTATCTCCACATTGATGACGCTCTGGCTCAACTCTATGGGTATAAAGTCTTCTCCTACATGGACTTGTCTAGCAGATACTGGCAGATGGACCTTTCTCCTCAAGATCAAGAGGAATGTGCTCTTATCTGCAGCAAGGGTTTGTTTTAATCCACTCAGCTACCTCAGAGGTTGTGTAATGCACCTGCTACTTTTCAGCGGGCAATGGATCACATTCTTCAGGACCTCAAGCTGAGCCATGTGATCATCTACCTTGAGAACATCACATTCTTCTCCAAAACTTTAAACAAGCATCTCACGCACCTAAAGGAGGTGTTTCAACACTTGCGGGCATCCAACATAAAGCTGAAACCCTCTAAATGTACTTTCTTACAAAGAAGTTGGATTTCCTCATGCACGCCATCTCCCAAGATGGGATACAACCTCTGCAAGATAAAGTTGAAACAATATATAAGATGCCCACGCCCAAAACCCTTCATGACATCCAGGTATTTTTGGCATGATGCGGTTTTATCATCAGTTCATCCCCAAGT
Organism: Massospora cicadina; assembly: GCA_022478985.1. Lineage (NCBI taxonomy): Eukaryota > Fungi > Entomophthoromycota > Entomophthoromycetes > Entomophthorales > Entomophthoraceae > Massospora > Massospora cicadina. Next base: position 25,610 of record JAKSZP010006577.1, read on the forward strand.
TCACCCAGCTTAGTGAGCCCCTAGTACGTCTCTTGGCTAAAAACACCCCTCCTATTGGGGTGCTGAACAAAAGGCTGCCTTTGAGACCCTGAAGGCACTATTGCAAAAAAGGCCAATACTCCGCCACTCTGACTATGGCAAGCCCTTCATGTTGTTCATAGGTGCCTCTTACTACACCGTTGGAGCTATCTTGTCTCAACTGGATGAAAATGGAGTCAATCATCATGCGTCTTATTTCAGTTGGATGCTCTCAAAAGCTGAGCACAACTAAAGTGTCACTGAAAAGGAGTGCCTTGCCATCTTACTTGCTGTCAAATACTATTGCTCTTTTTTATATGAGACTTCCTTCAAAGTGATTACTGACCACGCATCCTTAAGGTGGTTACAAAATATGAAGGATCCCACTGGGCGGTTGGCTCGCCGGGCTCTAAAGCACCAGTACTATGATATGACCATTGAGCATTGAGCTGTAACGCGTCATACGAATGTTGATGGGTTGAGCTGACTGCCTTTCTTACACCTTGACAATAGCGAAGCAGAGATGTTGCATGACCTCCTAACGACTCCTGATGCGTGGGCTGATGAAGATGAGCCAGTACAAAAGATGCTTTCACGGCACTTCCACAACACCAAGGTGAAAAGTGGGAAGTTATAAAAAAAGTAGGAGTAAATTTGGTTGCACTATCTCCAGCTGTCTGAGTGATTACCTGTGATCATGGAGTCTCACACTATCATGGGCCATGGCAGAGTCCAAAATCCTACAAGTGGGTTAAAGAGAGGTATTACTGGGAGGGCATCATGGAGACCATAGCTGAAGTCCTAATACTTGTCTGACCTGCAAAAAACAAGCCAGCTTCAAGGCCCAATATTAGTATCAACCTAAGATGTTCCAGCAACCTTTTTACATCATAAATTTGGATCTGGTAGGTCCTCTCCCTAAGACTACTGGTGGCAATTGATATATTTTGGTTGGATTAGATCATTTCACTAAATGGGTTGAAGCTGTGGCTCTCCCCACTTAGACTGCTAAGGCCACTGCCACCTTCTTACATCAAAATATCTTTATGTGGCATTGTTGTCTTCTGTTCCTCCTTTGTGATAATGGGAAAATTTTCTCTTTTGAGAGGTAAATTCCTCGCCACTACCATGGGAGCACAACAACTCTTCTCAGCCCCCTATAACCCATCCACCAATGGTGCCGTTAAATGAGAAAATGGGACCCTGGTCTCTATACTTAGGAAAATGGCCAACTCTGACCCTCTTTAATGGGATTTTTACTTACCCAGTGCTCTCATGGCTTACCATATTAGCTACCCTCGCATCCTTAAGATGTCTCCTTTCCATGTGTTATATGGGCAAGAACCTGGGTTGCCTGCTTTACTAGACAAAGATTTTTTCTCTGTTCAGACTGATCTGGAGCAAGCCATGAAGAAGTTGGTGCAGCACATCATCCAGTTACAGTCTGAGGCGATGACTAATTTAGAAAAAACTGTCATTAAAGAAGGCCAAGCAGCCTACGAGCTCTGGTCACCACTCCCTTCTTTCCAAGTGGCAGACTTGGTACTCTACTACCACAAACAAATCATGCCTAGAAAGGAAAAGCTTGGTTCTATCTGGGAAGGCCCATTTGTAGTCATATATAAGTGAGGGGATGAGTATTCCATTAAGTCCCTTTGCTTCTAGACTTACCATTAACTGAGTTCATGAATGGTTCTTGCGACCTTATTCACCCCCTACCACTCTTGAAGGAGGTAATGTCAGACAATTACAAGTCCAATGTATAGAAAAGAGTGGCTCAAAGATAATTGATGAAAAAATCGGCCAAAAGACCCTGGTCAATTCCCGGTGGAACCCCTTGAATTGAGGTAACACTTTTAATAATAATTGGGAAAGCAAAATGGGTTTGGGCGATCAGATTGCACTGAATTGTCAGTCAAATATGGAAAGGTCATTGGAAGCTCCTCTCCAGGCCACTTCCACTTTAGTACAGTCTATACCATGGAGACCAGCCCCTTTTATAGGTTTGGAGGGGGTCCAACCAAATGCAAAAATTTTCCATCCCACTGATTGGGTAAGATACATCAAAACCTTACTGTATTGACTTATTTTACCTACCTTCCATTGGCCATCTCGTCAAAGCGAAGTGAAGCTTCTGAGCTCTGATAGGTTAACTATCAATATTTCCTAATTTGGATTTTACTAAGCAATCTGAACTTTGAGCCTTGTCATATTAAATAATTTTTATCAACTTATTAGGAGGTGTAAAAATTTATTGGTTTTGGTTATTATCAGTCAAATACTCCTTTAAACTTATTACTACATAGGCTTGGTTCTTGTGCAATCCATCCGCGTTGTATAGTATTTGATATTAACAGTTGATAATATTATGAAAACTATAATCTGTAGTTGAATGGAATTAATAGATCTTGGCCCAACGCTCATCCAGTATTCCCACTCAAAATACTAGAGATGTCTTAATATAGGGATTCATTCCCTCATACTGTCCAGCCCAATCTTCTCTGAGATTCCCTGGTGACAGTTTCTTTGGTCCAACACACAGTCAGCAGCAATCCACTATTGTTTCTCCTTCTTCTCTAGATCCCCACTCATATCTTTACTCTTTTCCTAAAAGAGTCTCCAAAATATCGCACATGGCAATAATATCCTTGAGAAGAATAGAACAATTGAAAGCTGATGAAGTTTACTACTTAAACTATATACCAGATGAAAACTATATAACACCGTTTTATTATAACTTGTTTTACTTTTTTTATTATAAGTGAATTCTAGGGAATATAGTGGAATTTGGTCGTCTAACCCTCTTTGACACCTCTTTGATGAAACGGCAGCCGTTGCTGTTGAATCACCCATCCTCATCTTGGCAGCAATGGTCTTCCCCATCCTGGCTATGATTCTGTCATTGGACATCCTCAAGACCTAAATAGAAAGAGTCAGAAAACGTGTCCCTAACATTTTTCTCTTGATCCAAGCGAACCAACCATATTTGGCTAGCGACCTACTTAGGTAATAGGACTTATTACCCATTAAGGCAAGTCATGAACCAACTGATCAATTTGCTAGTTGCAGGCAGCATCACTCGCCTTGCAACTTACTACTTACATTTCCAATCATTGGTGATGAAACCTGACCAATCCCAATCGGTAAACCTAATAGTTAATCACTATTAGATGCCCCTATTTCATCAGCAACTCTACCCGACGAGATCTTGAGCATTTGTCCAGATTGATCCCTGATGGATATGACCAGGCAATTATCCAAAATCCCCCAAACATAGTTACTCCAAAATCTGGGTCAACTGATTTCCAATTCACCTCGCCTTAGGGAATTATCTCCTAGCGATTCCTGGTAATTTAGCAGGCTGGGAATATGGGAAAAAATTTAACACATCCCCCTCTTGCCTAGATTTCCAGTGAGAAAAGGACCAGGTCATGAGAACACCTCTTCAGACACTCAGACAAATACTTTATTGACTCAAGCAGAGTATGATCACCAATACTCAACGCTTCTTGGGATAACCTTTGGCTTTTGGCTCTCTTCCTCTTCATCCTCGCTACCACCTACTTAGAGTGAAGTCCCCACAACCTACTGTCATGCCAAGCTGATCAATTTACTCATGATGATATTAGTCCCAGGATCTGGTTTCCCCCATCAGGGCATATGACCTGCTGTCATATTCAAGATTCTTGGTCTGGCGTCCTTGATTTTCTCCTTGTCCTAGACAGGAGACTCTTGCTGGCAATGTTTGTTTCATGGCCCAATTAGGAATGTTTATTTATGTTCGCCCTTGTTATTTTTCTCTAATAACCTCTTGGCTCATGTCATTCTTAATTCTTCTCTTGGAGAGCTTATCCCATTAATTTTGAGATTAATTACTCCAAAATTGGAGCTTAATGGATTGTAGAGTGCATAATGTTGACTTCCATATAATTCTGACATCCCCCTCTCATCCAGCTCATATGTCAAATTCTGAGTTGTGGTACCAACAGCTACTAAATAGTTTTTCTGATCAAGATCTTTGGCTCTTCCAGTAGATGAGTCAGGATGCATGATGGAACCTCTTCTATGGTCCTTCCAGGACTCATACGCCTAGTCTGGCACCAGTGGCTAGTCCTTCTATTGAATTACTGGAAACGGTAACCAATCCTTCTGAAACCAGGCTTGCAATTGTTTTGGACAACTCTCATCCAATTCTTCCTCTGTCATCAATTCCAGAGTTAGATTTCAAAACTCTCCTGGATTTTGCTCCTTTAGCAGATGTGCCAAACATCATCATGGATGCTCCTGAGATTATGCCTTTCACTTTTGATTGCTCCTTTCTTGCTAGGTTGGACTTGCTTCCTGAGTTCCTCTTCTGACTCAGACATTACTACAAAACCACTGTCTTAGCTACCAAGCTCACCATTGGTAACAGTATTCATTTTGAACTCCCCTATGCCAAATTATGGTCCCAAGTCACTGAGGCTTTATCCCTAGCACTGGATCCCTCCGATCTTGAGAACATCCTAGATTGGGATATCACCACTTATGCTCTTCACTTTGCCAGCCAAGTTCTTTGAGGTTGGTCCACAAAGCTTCCAGCCTCTCCCAGGTTTCACTGTTCCTTCAGCTTCAGCTTCTGAGAAGCCCATAGTTGTCGCTTGCATGATGCCATTCACTCCCTGCATGACTATCTTGTCTCTGACACTTCCCATCAGTATCTTCTGCTGATGGCTTTAGTAGGGGTCATGATTTAGCAACGCCCATCCAGTATCCCTTGTTCGCTGCTGGCCCATATGTCCAGTGTTCTTGACAAAGCCCATTGTCAGGCGTTCAAGACTAATTTTCCAGCTCCAGTACCATATCAGAATTACTCAGGGTTATTTGCTGACTTCATCTTTCTATACTGTTGCTTCCCTCCCCACTCCAGGGTTTCACAGTTGGATTCTTGACATTTCAATTTCCCTTCCTCTAGTCACTTTCTCACAGGGATCTGCGTCTGCTCAAAGAACTTGGTTTCATGTAGGTCTAGCACTTGCTAGCATCTGATCTCACATCAATTTCAATGGGCTAGTCATTCCTACTACAATCCATCCTCCCTCCCCCAAGAGGCGACATAGGCGGAATCATCCCTGTATTGAGGATAATCAATAAAAATTAAAAGTTATAAAAATATTAATTTTTTCTATGCAGTTTATAGTATTTTTCTTTTTTCCAATACCTTTATCAATTTTTTATTTTTTTTCTTCTTTTTTTCCATGGGAATTGACCTTTTTTTGGTTCAGTGGTCCATCTTTCTTTATTTTTTCCCCCAAACTGGGTCCAAGGTACTTAAACCTACCAGTTTTCTATGGTTCAGAGGTCCTTTTTTGGACTTAACCATCTATATTGGTTCAGATGTCCTTTTTTGACTTGACCTAATCATCAGGATATGACCAACTTAATGGTTCATTGGTCCTTCAGAAACTCTTTTGTTTTTTTCATTGATTCATTGTTTCAAATAGTTAGCATGGATTCAATTTACAACTCTTCCATTCAAGAGATTCTTGATGGAGTAGGCATAAGTCGCCATCTCGACAATAATCTCAAATGGACCTGACCACAACGCATCTAGTTTGTTTCTTCTTCTGAAACCATGCATATCACAGAAGGCAACTCTTTTGCCTATTCAATATTCTGCTAAGGCTGGTCAGTTCTTATTGTCCATCAATTTCGCTCATATTCTTTTCTTCAACATAGTATTGAATGCTTGCAGTTGCATATTGATCAGGATATTTGTCAATTGGTTCAAGTACTGTTTGGCTGTCAGAATTAGATGAACAAACGCGATGATCTGATTCTTCCTGATCTTCATTGGTCTTTCACTTACTTTCGCCAGGAGAACTCAAATTTCTCCATGGCCCAGCATTATTATCCCAGGAGCCACCCAAGGCTCTACTCTGGACTTCTTCCAGGGGCTTCCAATCTCTCCATACAACAGCTCAGGTATCTCCAATGTCAACCCCATGTCAACTATCATCTGCAATCCTGGCAGTATGGTCCTCATTCTTGATCCTCAGTGGAATTCCCCAGTTCTCTAGTATTTCCGTCAGCATTTCTCATCGCTTCTTTCCAACTAATTAGTATTGAATCAGGACAATGCCATCATTGTATATCAAAATTGATGAAGTTGTTTCTCCTATTCAGCGGAGCTTCACCATTCTTCTGATATACCAATGATAACGTCTGACACAATATGGTCAATGTATTATCCTTAAAGTTACATTTAACTCCATACTTGCATAGAAATTCTATCCCAATCAGAATGTCATAGTTTTGGTTGTCCAAAACTATTGCTGGCGCAGATACCACCAAGGATCTGAATCATAGTGGCAAAGTGATATACGCTCCACAGGAGATGGTGATATTTGGCCCAGCTGTCCCATACTCCTTCTTGTGTTCCAAGTCCAGCAAGATCTTCATCCTCTTCACCAACCTGGTTGAAACAATGTTAATGGGCGCTCCTCTGTCAACAATCGCCCTCACCCGCACTCAATTCACTTGTATGTCTATATATAAACACTTAAGTATTGTAATATAGTGTTTACTGAGTGTATAGCGGCGTTATCAGCCAAATTGAGGGTGTGAATAATTTGCGCTAATAAATTAGGAAATGTTTCCTTTATTGTGCTGAGGGTGATTGACAGATTTGCCTCATATAATTGGACTTTGGAAAATTCATCAGGATTCTTGGTGGCTCAAATCTTGTCCATCAGTTGAAGGCGTACAGCTGGGCAACTTCAAAGATTATCTCAGGGTCAATTCCCTTCATCCCAGATCTGGTCACTGCATTTACATCCAAATTGACCACTTGATACAGTTGATCCTGTACATCTTCAATCACAAACAGATTACTGATATCAATTTCTTTATTTATGATGTTGGGAGGAACAGGCTTCTCCACAGCTCTAGACTGTTCCCCATCTAGGCCGTGGGCCCTTTTTCATGGCTCCTTTGTAGTTGCAGACTCTTTCTCTTGAACCATGTTGATTTGATCCTTCAGCTTCTTGCAATTTACAGCAAAATTCTTTCCTCTGCATTGGTAACAGACCTTCTCTTTCTTATTCATCCCTCTGAACTCTTTGGGCTTATTACCTAACACAGTTCAGTTGTTCATTTCCTTAGCACCTTCATTTCCCTTCGTGGGATTCAAATTTTGTACTGGGTTGGATTTTAACCTTATTTTGTGGCATCAGATGTTGCTCCCAAATTCTTCAAATTATTTACCATTTGAGAGGTAGTAATTTCTGTTGCAAACATGGAAGACATCATGCAGTGCAAATTGCAATAGGGCCAAAAGACCACTTGTAATGTGATTCTTGCATTAAAGCATTTAGTACCTTTGCTTCAACCAGGATTTGCGACTCCTGGTGTCATGGAAATGGCAGAAGAAGTTTAGACCAGCCTGCCAGTCAGGGTGCGTAAGCATCCAGAAAGCAAGCCAGAATGCCAGAGGCATTGCTGACCATATGACTTGATATGGAGCCAGAAAATAGTATACCACAAAATGATGGCAGAATGTCAGGGTTAGGAGTATCCCAACAGCAAACCACACTGAATATATTTTGGACCCAGGGGTTCTGCTAACAGGGGTGGAAACTATGGTGGTAGTTACTGCGAGATTCTTGGTTGTTAAGACCATTTTGTTGGGGGTAAAAGAAAGGTGAATCTTCTCTTGTAGTGGGACCATCTAGTAATAAAAAAAAATCTTCTCTTGTAGTTGGTGAACATAGGGTCATAAGATCCCTGTATATTGCTGCCAAAAAGGTTATGAGAACTGGGTTGTAGAACCAAAAATTTTGGACTTGTTGAGCCCAATTAGTGATAGAGGGAATCATAGTAACCAAGAGAATTGGTAAGACCCACCCAGAGTGCAGAGCGGCGGACCACCAGGCAAACACCATATGGAATGTGGTTGAAAGGAGGGAAATAAAAATTTGGGGTTTTTCAATAGAATTTTTATTTTGGGAAATAAAGTAATAAAAATTGACCAACAATCTTCTCAGTGCCTTGCAACTGATTAAATAGTGGTTGATTGGTGAAAATGTGTTTGGGATCCACAAATTCGGCCTAACTGGCGAATTGGATGGTAGAGGGGGTTTATTCTTTGGGAACCATCATCACAAAATTTGGCGGTGGGCTGAGTCTCTGTTGGTTTGACCTCAAACATCTGGACCAGGGGTCAATTATGTTTCTGATGGTTAGCATGATGGCATTTGACCCAACAAGCAACAGGAATCCCCCAAGGCCATCCAATATAGGGATGGGACCATTTGGTTGGGAACAGGTTTGGGACGGCCAACCCACCCGCGCTCAGTCAATTAACCATTCGTTCAGTCAATAGAGGCCCATTGGGTACAATGTCTGAATTACTATCGAAGGGTTTTGAACTCTTAGCAATGGCACCTGATATCTGTTCTGCTGATTTTGGGGTCAGATCAGACCCATCAGGTGATCCAGCTGATGTTTCATTATTCATGCTTTTACAACCATTTGAATTTTGGCCATCAGCCCAATTGCCACCCAAATTGAATCCTACTGATTTCAGTTTGATAATCTTGGAACAGATTTCACTGATTCCCCACAACAGTTCTGCTGAGGTGAATGAGGAAATTGGGGGTGGGATCCAAAGTGGACGAGCTGTCACCCATCGCTCATTAACTACGTGGGTGAGATCGCCTTGGGTGATGAGGGGTACTGTCATCCTCTTTGGTGTTTTCTTACTTGAGAACAGAAAGATATCTCGATTGAGAACCAAAGGACACTCCCTGAGACTTACATTACCCTTTCCTTTTCCCAAAGGGATGGCCCCCCCACTGGTAAACTGCACCATAGCCACGTTCTTATGCGCTTTGGGTAACTTGATAGCCATAATTGTCATGACCTTCTGCGGTGGGCGAAGAGCCTCAGGGTGAGATGTATGGAAAGTGTCAACCAGGTCCATACAATTTGTGCAATTGCGCGCCTTGACCCAACTGTTTTCATAAGCTGGATATTCTTTCCAGGCCACAAGGTATTGGACTGATTGTCGCAACTTCTGAGATGCCAGGATGGCCTCCACTTCAGCTTTCTCCTCATTGTTGATGATGATTGGTTCTGGGTCTGTGGGAATCACACCCTTGAAGGGCGACAGCTGGGATACATGGAAAACTGGGTGTTGCTTCCAATGTTCAGGAAGCTTTAATTGACATGCCCCATTACCCAATACCTCCTCTACTAAGTGGGGACCTGAATGCTTGCTGGCGAATTTTCGGGAAGGGGTTTGGATTCACAAATGGCAGGTATTGAGCATGACATAATAACCCACCTTAAAGTCATGACCCAGAAGGCGCTTGTGATCCGCAAATCGCTTGTAGTCATCAATGGCTTTAGTAAGGTGTTCCTGCACTAAAGCTTGGGCTGATCGAATATGGCCAGCATGATCTGCGGCAGCTTGCACTTCTGGTCACAAGCATGCCCCGACTGAGAATGATGGGTTATAACCCACCGTTGCTTCATATGGTGAGAAACCCGTGGAAGCGTGAGTCCCATTATTATATGCGAATTGGGGAAAGAAACAGGTCATCAGCCCAGGTATCTTGCAATGCTACCGCATAACAATGCAGGTACTGTTTGAGAACTTGATTAACCCGCTTGGTCTGGCCATTGGACTGGGGATGATATGCTATGGATTGACAGGGGTTATCTTAAGGATCGACAAGAGATCACTCCAAAACTAGGTGGTAAACTGGGTACCCCTGTCACTAATAATTTTCTGGGTAAGTCCAAACATTGAAAACACATGGCGAACAAATAGACGCGCCATTTCTTCTGATGTGATCACAGAAGTACAAGGAATGAACAGGGAGAATTTGTTAAAGTGATCTACCACTACCATTACCGCTGTGAAACCATTGGAGCAGGGGAGTTCAACAATGAAATCAATGGGCACCGAGGTCCATGGACCTTCCACCTGTTGTAAAGGGTGCAGGAGGCCGTTTTTTCTGGAATGATCTGACTTGGCCCTAGCACAAGTAACACAATCGGTGATCCAAGTCAGAACCCTTTTGGTCAGTCCTGCCCAATTAAAGGTTCTCTTGATCAGGTCAATACATTTTTTGTTACTGGGGTGTCCAACTGTGGGGGGATCATGGTGTGTGAAGAATACATTCAGGCGGAAGGAGGGAGGCACCCAAACACAAGAACAAAAGTAGATGAGACCTTCTTCTAAAGAATATAGGGATTGTTTGGGGCTTGAATGAGTCAAATGTTCAATCAACTCCACGCCCTCAGGGCAGGCCATTTGACCGGCTAACACCTGGGCCAATAATGGATCATTGGGCAACAACGCGGCGGAGGAAACAACAGAGGGAGCAATCAATAGGATTTGAGTAGCAGGGATCACGGTAATGAGATCCTCTTCCTCAGGCTCTGAGGGGCAGTGAGTGGGACTACGGCTTAGGAAATCAGGAAGGACATTTAGCGCACCCTTGACAAATTCATATTTGAAGTTGAAACTGCATAGGTCCCAATAGGTTTAGGCTTGCTGGTGTGCCAATTTTTGGGGTTTACAAAAATACAAGAGAGCTTGGTGATCTGTGCAAACTGTTAACTCATGACAAGCACCTTGCAACAGGTACCGCCAATGAGTTAATGCCCATGCAACAGCGGCCAGTTCCTTGTCATAGATGGCCCAGGACTGCTCCGTAGTGACGAATTTTGGGAGAAATAAGTGACTGGATGTTTGAGACCATCGTGGTCATGAAGCAGCACTGCTCCCACAGCTACTGATGAAGCATCACATGTGACGATATACAGTTTGGCGGGATCAGCATGTTTCAAAATGGGAGGAGACACAAACACTTCTTTAATCGCTCCAAACGCCTGCTGGCATTTGGGGGTCCAACAAAAGGGCACGTTTTTCCCTGTGAGGGGATGGAGCGGGGCGGCCAACTGGGAAAGTGCGGGGGAAATTTTCTTTAGGAAAAAGATAGTGCTCAAGAAACTTCAAAGCTGCTTCTGTGTAGTTGGGGTTGGCCATTCTCGGATTGCATTTAATTTGTTGGGGGATGGCGACCCCTTCTTTAAGTACCAAATTTCCGAGAAATGTAACCTCTTCCTTGTAAAACTCACATTTGGAAGCTTTGAGGAACAAGCTTGCTTTGTGCAAAGCAACCACCACTGCTTCTAAGTTGATAGCTTGTTGCTTGGGAGTTGGGGAATGGACTAGGATATCATTGATATAAGCAATAGCGCAGGAAAACTGGAGATCCCCCTAACACATTGTCAATCATTTGTTGAAATGTAGCAGGAGCATTTTTCAGCCCAAAGGGCATTACGCGAAAATTGGAAAATGCCTCACCTCATTTGGATTGCGGTCAGCCATTCTTGTCCTTCCATTACTCAAATCTGATTGAAAGCGTTCACCAGGTCAAGTTTTGAGAACACCTGGGATTTGGCAATTGCCTGACTGATTGTCTGCTCCAGGGGCAATGGGTAGTGGTCTGTAACTGTGATTTTATTCAGGTGACCATAATCTATGCAAGGGCGGAGCAATCCATTCAATTTTTTTGTAAAGATGATAGGGGAAGTGATGGGAGATGTTTCTTTAAACAACCAGCCTTTTTTAACATATCGTCCAACCAGGTATTGAGTGCAACTTCTTCTTCCGCCATATGGGGATACAATGGGCAATTGATGTTCACCAATTCCACAGTTGTCTGAAATCCACAATCATACCTAGTATGTTTTGGTAGACAGTCCACTTTTTCCATGTCAAAAATTCTGCAATATGGCATTAAATTTTTGGGAAACTCGGCCAGAATGCCCGCGGAAGTGACTAGGCGGTGATAGTTTCTTGGATTTTCTCGGAGGGTGTTGATCTGAGGAAACTCTCCTTCTGAATCACCATTAGCAAATGACAACGTATTTGATTCCAAATGAATTCTTACATGTTGTTGGCGCCACCATCCCACCCCCAAGATCACCAGAAATACCAGTTTTGGCATGGCTGAAAACTGATTGCAGAAGTTATATTGGTGAATTGAGAAGTATATTGGTCGGCAAACAACATACAAAGACTGATAAGCAGAGGAGGCCACCATTACTGAGGAGCCCACATCCATATCCAGTTTTAGTTGTTGTGCCAACTCTACACTCATGAAGTTCTCCGCTGCTCTGGTATCCACCAGAGCTTCAAAGGAGACATGGTGGGAACCAATACTAATTCTCATGGGTACAAGAAAACAAGCGCAATTTTGTTTATTGGGAGATACGACTGACTCATGGGCGACTGAAGAAATGATAGGTGTGTTGGGACCAGGGTCAGGATTCTTAGCTGGAGCGAAAATTGGGAGGACCAGGACTGGGCTAATTGTTTCCTTTGTCTGGGCTTGAACAGAATCATTAAAAGTTATCTCTGGGAATGCTAACTCGGACTTGGGAGTTCTGGCAGAGTTGGAATCCATGTCCACTACTATTTTAGTGTTGGGCACGTCATCTGCACCATTGTTAAGAAATCCTATCATAAAATTCCTTTTCTGATATGAGGAAACGTGGCGAGGCAAAGCTTTAATAGTAGTTGTGGTGACTCCTATCTGATCTATTGATCCTTGGGTGGTAGACCAAACCACATGGTGAGCGGAAACTGAATCCAAACTCGCTCTAAAGACTGCCTGAAGCATGTCAATAGATAGTTCTGACGCGGGAGCCAGCTCACAGAAGGTAGAAATCAAAGAAAACAAACTGTGGGCTTTGACCATGGCAAAGAGCAGTTTAAATAAATGGTCTGATTGGGACAAGAGGGGGTTCAAGGTGGCCAATCCAACATCCATCAAGGAGGCAGGGTCTCCTTTTTGTGTGGAAGAATGCAAAAGACTTCTCATCCACTGACGAGCCTCCCCCGTCCATGGCATCTAACAATTTGAGACCTTGTTGGGCCTCAGATATTGCAAAAGCGTTATTGCATGTGATTGTTGTGTGCATTTGTACTTCGGTGAGTGCGTCCAGAACCTGATTGGTGTTTTCATGGGGTGGGATACTCGATATTTTCCCTTTTAGAGGAAATAGGAGGAGATGCGATCTTCACCTCATGGGTAGCTTGAAGGAGTTTTCCCAGAATAGAGTGAATGCTTCTCCCAAAGTCAAAGGTGACCACACAAGCAACAAACAGCATACAACTGATTGCACGTTCATCTGGTAGAGAGTAACCACTGCGGTGCCAAATTCAAAAATCAAGGCGGAAGTGGCTGGAAGTAATGGTTGGTTAATTATGTCATGGAAATGGCAGAAGAATTTTAGACCAGCCTTCCAGCCAGGGTGCGTAAGCATCCAGAAAGCAAGCCAGAATGCCAGAGGCATTGCCAACCATATGACTTGATATGGATCCAGGAAATAGGATATCACAAAATGATGGCAGAATTTCAGGGTTAGGAATATCCTAACAGCAAACCACACTGAATAGATTTTGGACCCAGGGGTTCTGCTAACAGGGGTGGAAACTATGGTGATAGTTACTGCGAGATTCTTGGTTGTTAAGACCATTTTGTTGTGGGTAAAAGAAAGGTGAATCTTCTCTTGTAGTTGGCAAACATAGGGCCATAAGATCCCTGTATATTGCTGCCAAAAGGTTATGAGAACTGGGTTGTAGAACCAAAAATTTTGGACTTGTTGAGCCCAACTAGTGATAGAGGGAATCATAGTAACCAAGAGAATTGGTAAGACCCACCCAGAGTGCAGAGCGGCGGACCACCAGGCAAACACCATATGGAATGTGGTTGAAAGGAGGGAGATAAAAATTTGGGGTTTTTTGATAAAATTTTTATTTGGGAAATAAAGTAATAAAAATTGACCAACAATTATCTCGGTGCCTTGCAACTGATTAAATAGTGGTCAATTGGTGAAATGTGGTTGGGATCCACAAATTCAGCTTAACCAGAGAACTGGATAGTAGAGGGGGGTTTATTCTTTGGGAACCATCATCACAAAATTTGGCAGTGGCTGAGTCTCTGTCAGTTCAACCTCAAATGTCTGGACCAGGGGTCAATTATGTTTCTGATGGTTGGCATGACAGCGTTTGACCTGACGAGCAATGGGAATCCCCCAAGGCCATCCAATATAGGGATGGGACCATTTGGTTGGGAACAGGTTTGGGACGGCCAACCCACCCACACTTGGTCATTTAACCATTCATTCGGTCAATAGAGGCCCATCAGGCACAATGCCTGAATGACTATCAGAGGGTTTCAAACTCTTGGCGATGGCGTCCAATATCTGTTCTGCTGATTTTGGGGTTGGATCAGACCTGTCAGGTGATATGCCAATGTTTCATTCTTCATGCTTTTACAACCATTTGAATTTTGGCCATCAGCCCAATTGCTGCCCAAATTGAATCTGACTGATTTCAGCTCAATAATCTCAGAGCAGATTTCACTGATTCCCTGCAACAGTTCTGCTGAGGTGAGTGAGGAAATTGGGGGTGGGATCCGAAGCAGATGAGCTGTCACCCATCACTCATCAACTACGTGGGCGAGATTGCCTTGGGTGATGAGGGTTACTGCCATCCTCTTCAGTGTTTTCTTACTTGGGAATGGAAAGATAGCTCGATTGAGAGCCAAAGGACACTCCCCCAAGACTTACACCTGGTAGCACCAATCCGTGAAGCTTGCTAAATACTTGTCTTTATAAAACTGGATTCCCATAAACTCCTGTTTGCACTTCAACATGCTCATTGGATTCCCAAATTCCTTCATGATGGCCGCCTTGGCCTCCACATATGACCAGCTGTCCCCCTTCAGGTGGGGTAACATTGAGTTCTGACAATCAGTGTCTAGGCAATTCATGACTGTCAACACCTTTTGATGATCACCATAGCTTTACATGGTCATATCAAAGAGTCAGAAAAACGCTGGGGCTTTATCCCAATAGAATGTTGGTAATTTTGGTGCTGCCTTAGATTCCTCTGAGTTATCTCTAGCCGATTCCCTAGGTTTGACCACTCAGCTCACTTGAGGAGTGACTTCAGGCATCATCTCCAAAATGGCAGCAAATTGGGCAGCATGTTTCTTGGGGTATTCTTTTCCAATTATCTTATGAAGACTTCTTTCTTTTACATTGCTTGCTGAAAATGGCTCACAATCACATTTGTGAGTTTTTAGCTCCTCAACTGCTTGATCAGTCACTTGATATTGGCACTGGAATTTCTCAAATGAACGTGATCCACTTCTCACTCCATTTTCAGATAAGATCTCTCAAATTAGGTCCCCTTCTTTCTTCTTTAATAAAGTTACTTTTCCAAGTAACTCATTCCTGTAACTTGAGACATTATTGATCCCTTCCTCCATCTTGGCGACTCATTCTTCCAAGACTGCAAATTCTTGATGATCCGCTGAGTTTAGGGCGTTCTGATTTATGGTGGCTAACTTCATCCATAGTTTTTGTAACTCATCTTTATGTGACATCCTTCTAAGTTCTTCTACTCAACTACACCCCTCTAGTGAGCACCAATTTGTAAAAAGTTATTGGTTTTGGTTATTATTGGTCAATAACCCCTTTAAACAATATTATTGCACAGGTTCATTTCTTGTGCAAGCCATCTGTGTTGTATATTATTTGATATTATCAGTTGATAATAGTATGAAAACTATAATCTGTAGTTAAATGGAATTAGTAGATCTTGGCCCAACGCTCGTCCAGTATTCCCACTCAAAATACTTGAGATGTCTTGATATAGGGATTTGTTCCCTCATACTGTCCAGCCCAATCTTCTCTGAGATTCCCTGGTGACAGTTTCTTTGGTCCAACACACAGTCAGCAGCAATCCACTATTGTTTCTCCTTCTTCTCTAGATCCCCACTCAGATCTTTACTCTTTTCCTAAAAGAGTCTCCCAATTATTGCACACATAAATAATATTCTTAAGAAGAATATAATAATTGAAAGATGATAAAGTTTAATACTTAAACTATATACTGGATGAAAACTATATAACACCATTTTATTATAACTTATTTTACTTGTTTTTTATTGTGAGTGAATTCTAGGAATTTATAGTGGGGATTTGGTTGTCTAACCCTCAGTTGAAACCTCTTAGATGAAATGGCAGCCGTTGCTGTTGAATCACCCATTCTCGTCTCAGCAGTGATGGTCTTCCCCATCCTGGCTAGGATTATGTCATTGGACATCCTCAAGACCTAAATAGAAAACGTCGGAAAACGTGTCCCTAACGTTTTCCTCTCAATCCAAGTGAACCAACCATATTTGGCTAGTGACCTGCTTAGGTAATGGGACTTGTTACCCATTAAGGCAGGTAAAAAACCAATTGATCAATTTGCTAGTTGCAGGCGGCATCACTCACCTCACAACTTACTACTTACATTCTCAATCATTTGGTGATAAAACCTGACTGATCTTAATTGGTACACCAGATAGTCAATTACTATCAGATGCCCCTACTTTGTCAGCAACTCTGCCCACCGAGGTCTTAAGCATTCGTCCAGATTGATCCCTGACGGATATGACCAGGCAAATATCCCAAATTCCTTGAACATAGTTACTCCAAAATCTGGGTCAACCAATTTTCAATTCACCTCACCTTAGGTAATTATCCTCTTGTGATTCCTGGTAATCTAGCAGACTGTGAATATGGGCAAAAATTCCAACAAAAGGGTTTGTTTCTTATCCCCCACAACAACTAATAAAACTATGGAAAACACAAATTTTTAGTTTTTATATTTATTTTATCTTTACTATTATCAGTGGTTTAAATCTCCTATTTGCTAGCTTTTTAGGCCTAAAACGCACTATCAAGCTTAAAAGCCCCTAAAATATAACACCTCTATTAAAGGAGGTTCATCAGAGGATGTATCCGGCTCATCTGTGAATTTTGGTCAAACATTTGATAGGCATAAGAATTTGGTTGCTCCTTGGGTCCTTCTTCCACCATGTCCTGGGGTTGCGCTCATGTCAATACATTCACCCCTCCAACCAGCTGCTGATATAGGAATGTATCATAGTACTGAGTGATTTCTGCTGAATGTATGTGGATAGGTCCAAAAGGGACGTGTGGGGTTGTAAAAGTGGAGGTAGATAGTCCTGTATCTACTCCACTATGACTTTTCCCTGAATGTACTGGTCCTGCGGTTGGTAATGGACCTGACTATTGGGGCAACCTCTTTCAAGGTGCCCAGAGCAACCGCACTTAAAACAATTGACCCCATAGGATTTGCATCCTTGATTGTTGTAAGATGGGACACACCAGAAGTTGGACTGGGCTGCTTGGTGTAAACAGGCCTCTCCTAATAGTTAGACTGATGATAGTAACTTGGTTGAGGGTGAGGCTCATAGTGATAATAAGGCTGGGGGGTTACTATGCGGACTCTGAACAGAACAGGATAATTTTCCAAAAAAGAAAGTCTGGCAGCAGATGTGGTTTTGTTCTGCACTATTGGGTGGAGAAAAGGTAACGGATATACAGCGCAAAATTCAAACAATTTTAAGCATGAGTACGTCATCCTCTAAATATAAAGCCATGACAATGTAAAGATTGCAGTATGGTTTCACTGTGGAGGTCATTGCTATGCATACGTTGGATTTGATTAAAGTCCCTGCCCCAATTAACACGTGGGCTTCTGCAATAAGTTGTTCAGCAAACGCGGTGAGGGTCTCATTATGCTGAAACACAATGGTCAAGAACTCTGTCTTCTGCTGCGCCATCTTAGTAGTTCTTCCAAACAACTGCAGCACAGTTTCCTTTACTTCTTGATAGTTAATGGAACTGTTTGGCTGATAGTAAGTAACTTGGTCAGTGCTTCCAACATCCAAGGTGTATATTAAAAATTTCGCTTATGCCAATCTGAAGCTCCTTCTGCTGCATTCTCAAATCACTTAAAAAACCATGGATGTTCCTATCACGATCAAACGGAGACAGCTTATCAATACAAACCTCCTGCAGAAGCTCCTTCTTCCATTTGAGCACAGCATCCAAGACAAGCTTGAGTTCCACATATTCAACTGGTGCAGCATGTTGGGTAGATCCCTTGTCAAAGCAAGCCAGATGTGACATGGCTGGAGACTGAGAAATTTTTATCATTTTTTGTGATTGGTCAATGAGCCCACTGTGGTGAGCACCACTGTTGTAATTTTGGCAGTATCTGGGAGATACAATGAAGGAGTTTTGCACAAGGTTAAGCCCACTGAGCAACAGGACTGAAAATATGACAATTGCCATCCTCAAGCCAACATAATAAACTTTAATAAATATGTAGCAATTACCCCAATAACAATATTTAATTTAATTTAATATCTACAGCAGATCCTTGCTGTTCTGATCGCTCAAAACTACTAAACACCTTCTTTATCTAATGTCTCATCTCACTTATATCTCAGCAACTTCAGATGATACCATTTTCTCAACTTATTTATTCAGTTCTGCATATCTCATTGGTTCTGGCAGAGTATGGTTTCATTTTTCTATTGCCTTAGTTTGAGGTAATATTACTCAATATTTGTCAAATGTTGACATCACCTTATTGCCCTACTTGGAGGCAATCCAATAAAACACTTTCCTGACCCAAACATCGCCATAACTCAAGGCGCTCAATAATTGTAACCAGTATCATGGTCAGAGGATTCTCCCCTAATCTCTCTAGCTATTTCAGTCTCATCATCCAGTCATATCAGAATCTCAATAATGCCTCAAAGGGCTCAGCACTTAACTTCACACATGCCCAATGATCTTTCCCCACCCTCTCATACTATGTTGAAACTGGGAGCTAGTGGCTACTCAACTACATTTAGTAGTGAGCACCAACTGTTAAAATCATGGAGCTTTGTTTCTTTCCTGATTTATATTCTCTTCAGCTCCCTAGATTTATTGCACAGTTAATTATATGGTCAATATATGGTTGGTGATTAATACTATGATGAAATATGTGGGTGATTGATACTAGTATGAAGACTAGTATCCAGTTGTGCAGTTTCACAACCAAATATATCCCCTGCTCAGGGATCAACTTGTAACAGACACAAGCTTCCTTAAAACCAAAGGTTAAAGTATTAATAAACTCTCCAGATAACAAGGGAATTCCTAACCCTTCAACTCCTCCTCAGGAGTTGGCAATTTCTGGATGACAACAGAACTTAAACTACTTGCAGTAGGTTCATCAGCTTTAAAGGAACTGTTAATATTAGGTTTTAACTCCTAATTATAGTTTAAAGGTCCTCTCCTTGTACTTCTCCAGAAATAATAGTTCAGTGTTATTCTTGGTAAAAATTTATCCCTTCTTTACTCTTGATGCAGGAGCCGCATAGAACTTGATAGTAATATATAGCCCAGGGATATCTGATCCCTCTACTCTAATCCTAATAGTACCAAAAATACAACAAATATAATAAACTAGATGAGTTTAAAGCTAAAAAAGATTCTGCTTTATTTAATAATTTTAAGGGATATATAGGGGATCTAGCACTTAACTATTCTGTTGACTCCCCAATTGGAAACAGCAGCTGTCACCACTAAATTAACCCTTACGAATTGCTCTAACAATAAATGAGGCTTCCACTTATACATCCACTTAGTATGGATCCACCACCAACTAGATCATGATCCGCTATGGTTGGTTTTGGATGTAGCATGTCTCAACGCCCTTATTCAACCCCAGCGGAGTAACCCCATTAAGCTATCAGCCTGATCAAGTAATGGGATCCTTTACCCATTGTCAGCATGTTTTATTGCCTAAAAGGTTAAACTTCCAGTTTCTGACAACAAAAGCGCTATCAAAGCCCAGCAACTACCAATATACCTTAATTGATAGGTGACAGACAATTATCAGCTCCTACAAGTAATTAAATTTTCAATACTAAAATTGACAACTTAATTGCTTGTTTATCTTCAGGTATCATCCCCATTGAAACATTAGTAATCAGGTGGATCAAAAACCCATTGGAACAAAAAATGTTTATCAAGTGATATTTGCTAATCAATAATTTATCATATGGAATGATAACTGTACATCTACTAGTGGGATTCATCCCTTAACAGATAAGCAGATTTATTACTATTATATATGGTGGGATAATATGGTCATATTAAATACCAGCACCCTTTCTCATTCCAACATTCAATTTTGCCTCCAAGTTGGCTATGGGCAAACATTCTTTATTTTGACAAGGAATTAATTAAGCTCAACTCAGCCACTTTTGCACTGTTGGGCTTCCATCAACTTTTGCCCTTTTATGGATAATTTGATGTTGATTTCCCTCTGAGGAGGACGCTGCCACAGCAGTCAGAAACTAGATTGATTTTAAAAACACTCTTATCCTCACAATTAGTACTTTCCTATTATTGACACCACAATGCTGGTGAGTTTTGACAACCTCTTATCTCACCTCCCATCCCAGGTGTTGTATGGGAAGATTATGTCAGGGCTCTCTGCCTATGGCTCAGACCCCATCCTCCACTTCACTGTTCCTAGTGTTGCTGAGCGCCTTGCAGCTTCCCAAACTACTGGAGCCAATACCTCATTAAATGCAGATATTGCCCTGCAGATACCATGTTTTCCCATTTGGCCTCTTTGCTGGACCAATTTCTTCTGGTAACACATTGATGATCGGATGCCAAGTTTGCCCTCTCTGTTTTTCTTTTTGGATCATTCCAATAGATACTGTTGGCATTTCACTGCACCTACTTCTGAAACTGATTCTTATGCTGAAACCCTACTGGTAAAATATACCAGAGGTATCATGCTGTCCCTTCCCCATCCCATGTTCAGTCATTGGGTCTTAAGTCCCAAAAATCCTTCATCTACCTCCCTGACCAGCCTCATCCATCTGTTTGCCCTCCATCCTAATTAGCCTCTAGCTTGAAGCCCATTTGTAAGACAATTACAAGTACAATACTTTTGAAAAGTGTTTTGGAGGTTGATGAGGGTAATGTCATCCAAAAGGACCTGGCCAATTCTCAGTGGAACCCCTCAAATTGGTGCATTATGATTTCACCCATTCCTCAGCCAAATAGGCCTACAGTCAGTAGCAGGGTTATGCTAAATTGTTGGCAGAAGCATGGGAGTCATTTAGAGGATCTTCCACATCCTATATCTAATTTAACTCAAACTCCACTGCGGAGACAGGCCCCTTTTTATAGCCCTAGAGTCTAACCAGGTGAATATATTTTTGCCTTCTTATTGGTCTAACTTTATTAAATCTCTGCCCAACAGATTCATCTTTCCAGCTATTGACCCATCATCTGCCCTCACAATGAAGTAAGCAAGTTTCAGAGATCCAATAGGTCAAAAGCCATACTACTTAATTTGGATATTCCAAGCTTATAATAAATTTCTTATCTGACTTACTTTGAGCCTTGATATAATTTAAATATAAAGCTATCAGATATTATGTGGATTTGATTCTTACCCCCTCGCTGCCATTAATAAATATTTATAAAAACCCAAACTTGTAGTATTTATAAAAGCTTTATATTATAAATTTAAGTAATAAAATAACCCTTACAACGGGTAATCAGCAGTTGAGAGTATCACTTCTCCTGCATAAAATTTTTGAATTTAGGTGGAAACAGCACCAGCAAGCATAGCAAAACCTGAATTCTAAAGCTATTCATTCCCACTCTCCTCCCATTTACCCACTAAAGCTTACATATATGTTAAGACCCCAGTTTATTTAAAAAAAACCCTATATTCCTTATTGGCTGAGGTTTTGGGATCTTGGGATACCATTGAACTGACCAATCTTACCATATATGTTTTATGAATCAATATTTCTAAGCTAACTTCCCTTATTGCTTTTTTATCCCAAACAAATGCCAGCCATTATAATCTAACCATCAGCTTTATAGTGATGTGGCTGTCTCACCCAACTGTTATCCTCTTCAATAAGCTGTAGTTAAGTCATTTGCATTACTTGTGGTAGATCTTTTCCCTCCTGCTGTCACAGATACCCTTACCACTGTAAATAAGTGAGCCCTTCTTCAGCTTTACAAACTGTTCAACATCATACTGAATGTCATGGCAGTGGCAAAAAAAACATAAACCAAAATCTCCTGTACCAACATTGCTACCTATTTTAAGCTCTCTGATACCCTTTTTCAAGAAAAACATAATCTTTCTTAACTATTTTGGTGCCTATGTTAAAATGCATGGTTCTTATCCTGGTCATCCTATGGGAGATGTGGAAATATATATGATGGATGCCCCCCACATCAATACAGTATGTCTTGGCCCACACATTTATTCATGCAGAAGATGATGCTAAAGAAGCGCTCCTGATCTCCCTCCTGCTTCACTATGGTTGATTAGTGATTTACTGCTGCCACCTGTTTGATTTATATTATTTTTGTTTAGACTGTATGCCAATTTGCACATATGGGCATTTCTGATTAGTTTTCTTTTTGTGGATGTCTATCCCATGGCCGGAATACTTCAAACAAACAAAAAATTAATCTAAAATAACCCAATTATTGACATATAAGCATGTGGATAAAAATATTATCACAATAAAAAGCTATAAAATCTGAAATTATTATAATGTAATATTTTGCTTTCTGCCAGGTTCGAACTGGCGACCTTCAGATTATGAGACTGACGCGCTGCCAACTGCGCCAAGAAAGCTTAAAGACTATCTTGATGATGTACATTTTGTTCTTCGTGCAATTTTTATCTTTCTGCATTAAATCATATGTTATCTATAATGTGTCAAATAACCCAGCTTTAGCTTTGCTTGAGTTTGTAATTACCACATGATTCTAATCAAATCGTTTTTAACTGACTTTAGAAAAAGGAGTAGGTTCTCAATTTGACCTATATATAAGCATGTATGATTTTTTTCTATGTTTGCGCATAACTGAAACTACTGGACAAATTTGGATAAAATTTTTAAATGAAAGAGAATCCTCGCACTTAGGTCCCATTCCAATTTTGTAAAAATGGGTCCAGTATTTGACCAGTAAATTTTGTTATTTATATTAAACAATAATAAAAGTCTTATATGATATTAATCTAAAACCATGTTATGGGAATTTCCTCTAGTTAAATGCATAATATTTCTCAAAAGTATTTGGTAAACATTTTTGTGTAAGTTAATTAGTACCATAAAAGACAGGTTAATGTATTTGTTGTTATTAAAGGCCAGTTAAATTCTGTAATGGCTAGTTTTGACCAATCATTGCATTTTGGCTCAGATTCAGATTTTCTGAACCCTGAGCCAATTCATTTAAAAAGATTTTAGTGTGGTCAGGTTTAGATGAGGTCCCAGAAGGGTGACCTTAAAGATCAAGCCGCACCATTCTGAACTTCATTTGAAATTCTCTATCAGTTCCCACTCTCATGTGGATTCTCTCAAGTGGCCTTGGGGCCACCCTTACCTTGTCTTACCTAGTGTTCTGCAACACAAGCTTTTATTGTGTTAACAAAAATGAGTTTTTGGGGTCCTCCTCCCTCCAATTACTCTGTCTTTAGCCTTGTTATGTACAAGGCCCCAGATTATTGGGATCATGATAGTCCACAACTCTTTCTCTTTATTTGATAATAATAAAATAAGGTAATTCTGGGGTTTGCAACCTCGCTTACTTATTTCATCTTTGTCTTGCTTTGAATTTCCCTAATTCTGAGGCTTAGTGGGTTAGTTGCATGAGGCATTGACACTTTCCTTGAGAGTCCATCTTGTGTTGGACATTCAGCATTGATTGCATCAAATCTAAAGCAAGATGGTGATTAGAAACTGGGACATTTCCAACTGTGACAGTTTCCCTGTTTAAGCAAACAGTTTACATGATATGTTGTCATGAGGTTTCTAAATTAGGGAAACTTCATAATGGTTGGTGCTATGAGCATCATTATTCTCAGTATTTTGAGGCATTTGGGTCTGGTACACTGATTAGGCTGGTTTAAGATCTAATCAGCTTAGATGGGAAATCCATTGGAATTAGAATAGACTGATAAATCAGAAGTAAGTTAATTTGAAGCAATAAAAACTTAAATTTTATTAGAAAATCAGTGATGTCTTAAATAGTGAGAATAAAGGGTCTTTCCATCATATTCACTGGAGGTAGTCCACAGCGCTGATCCTACAAAAATGGATTAATATGCGATCATGTTGATCTTGTGGCACAGAATAACCTATACATGCTATTTGTGTCACATTGTCCTATGGCTGGGGTATGTTCAAGTATAAGATCATAACTGATAAGCCCAAATTACTATATGTTTGGATTGTTTTTGCATTGTTTGACCAATAAAAGCTACTATATTTAAATGAATTATTGTAGATAGAAATCAGTAAATTTAGCATAGATTGACCAATTAAATTAACCATTTGATATTATATATGTTGACATGATATATATCCTATAGCTGGGGGTATGTTCAAGTTTGAGATCATAATTGACAAGCCTAAATTACTTTGGGTGTGGATTGTTTTTGCATATGTTGACCAAAAAAATCAACTATATTAAATGAATTATTGTAGATGGCAATCAGTAAATTTAGTATAGATTGACCAATTATATTTTTATATTTATTGTGGGGAAGGCCGATCTGGGGACAAACACTTCTGAATGTAAAAACGAAAGAAAATGAAACTTAGTTACAGGGAAGGCACCCCAGAGAAGCGATGCTATCTCTTGTTGCCAGCGGGAATGCCACTATGGGGAGGAGGAGGGAACGTGTAAAGGGGCTGTAACCACAATTGAACACATGTGGAGGAAGGGGTCCAAGTTGATGAACCAAACTGGGAACCAGGAGGAGACCAGCTGATGGTGACATGGTGGGAGGTACCCAAACATCCACTCTTGAAAGTGGTTCACCAAATGGGACCAGAATCTGTGGACAGCTTCTGGGAGGGTGGGAGTGGAGCCTGTGATGGCATCCAATACAATCATTGGATAGTCCACATGGCAATTGCGACCACCAGAGCACGGAGGGAGGGAGGGGAGGAGAGGTGAGACCATAGATAAAGCAAACATATCCCAAGATAATCTGAAGGGATGTGTCTGAACCTGGAAAAGCAGAAGTTGCACCTCACGCTATATCGCTTTAGGGTAGGGCACTTCTCCAGGAGGTAGAACAGCGTTCCATACTGGCCACACATGGCGCAGGATGAGTGTGAAGCGTTAGAGCGCTCAGCTGTACAGTACACCCACCTCAGGCAGCGCCACACATGGGAACGGATATGAGGCTGCAACAGAGGGTGGTGTGCGTATTTCCAAATAGTCTTCTGGGTCTCAAGGGAATAAGGGATGTCCATCATGTCCAATTAGTCCACCCTGGATAGGACATGGGGCCATGTGGGGATCAAGCCATCTTGAATGGGTAGCCCCTGTACCTCCTGCGTGAACCAAGGAGAGGGGCGGCCTCTCTGGGTTGTGTGTTCACAAATACGGATTCTCCACTCTGCGCTCCACATGGAGAGGAGGATTCATTTGAAGTGGGGTTTAGTACCGTGAGGACCTGTGGCCAATGGGTGGAAAGCCAGATATTTCATCAAGGAGTGAGGGTTCGACAGATTGGTAAGGCCCAGGGTGTGGGAGAAGTTGGAGCAGGCTGCGCGGGACCAGTGTTGGGAGGGTAGTGTAGGGGCAGTGATGGCCGCGATTCAGGTGCCCAGGATCTTGTCAGCATGGGCTTTAAAGTCGAGCAGGCCCATGCCACCATGATGACGAGAGCCAAACATGACCTCAAGCCACACTGGTGGTAGGCGGCCTGACCAGAGATACCCTCGTAGAAGGGCATACATAGATTTGAAAAAACCTGGGGAGAAGGCGATGGCGTGGGCTCCAAACCAGACTTTGGAGAGGAGCATAGAGTTGGCTAAAACAATCCTATCAGTAAGGGAAGTAGCGTGGGCTCTGAGGGAGGCGATGCGCTTCGTCACATTGTCTAGAATATGACTTTCCTTTACTGCTGAGGCATACCCTCCTGCCTCCACACACGCCCAGATGGCGGACAGGCCCAATGGTAGGGCGTTGTACAAAGGGGAGCACAAGTGGGGCGGTGTGGGGTGAGCAGGGAAGGCGGGCATGTGTGTGAGCTGATGGGCTGGGCACTGGTCGCTGGGGCCCAGTAGGTTTGATACCGACCAAATAGGATGGTTTTTATTTGGAGGCGTTCAGTGCAGCATTACTTACCCAGGAATACTCCTGGATGAGAGCTTCAAGCGCGCGTGCATCTTGATTATTAGACACCCCAACCACACAATCATCTGCAAACGCCATCATCTTGACTGGGGCTTGGCCTGGTACATGGACCCCAGTGAGGCGGGCATTAACTTTTTAAAATAGTGGGTCAAGGCTGAAGCTGTATAATAGTGGGCTAAGAGGGTTCCCTTGGCGTAGGCCCCTTTGAGGGCGGACTACTTCCGTGAGGAAGCCAGGGCCATGCACTGCCATTGTTGCAGATTCCGTGAGCAGCATTACCCAGTTGATGAAGCGAGGGGGCAAGCGGAATTGATGGAGGCAGGCCCTGAGGTATTCCCAGTTTACTCTATCATAGGCCTTCTGTTGGTCCAAAAATACAAATGCCCCAGAGGCTGTGGACTGGCATGCGTTAGCCACAGAGTGCACATTATCCCAAATTGACCTTCTGGGTATGAAACCAAATTGTTCTGGGGAGATGGTGGCAGAGGCTATAATCCCTAAATGGTTAGCCAAGATTTTAGCAGAAATTTTTGTATCCGTGTTAGTTAAAGAAATGGGGCGCCAGTTGGCTAGGTCTAGCTTATCCCTTTTCTTGAAGAGTGTGATGATGAAGGCCTCTTGAGCTCATGGTAGAAGGCGCGTATCCAGAAGGCTCTGGTTAAGGGAGGTAAGCAGCAGTGGGGATATATATATGAAGTACTTCTTATAGAACTCATACAGAATGCCATCAGGGCCTGGGCATTTCCATTTTATTGCACCACGGATGGTGGACCAGAGTTCGTTTGAAGTAAGAAATTCATTAAATCCAGGTATCAGGAAACGGTGCAGATGTGAGTGTTATCAAGAAAATCCGCCATTTTGGCTGGCTGAATTGGATCAAATTGGTACAACTTGGAGTAATACTTTTGTATTTTGATCACCATTTCAGCTGGCATATCCATGACAGAATCATCCGATCTCTGCACCTGTGTGCAGGCCACGCTCTGGCGCGGTGCAAAGAATTTTAAAAAAAATAGGCGGAGCATGTGCCGCCCTCTGTAATGTGTTTGGCCCTGTATTGAACACAAACCCAATGTTTTTGTTGCCTTTCAAGCTTGTTGAGTTGTGCGGCTGTTTCTGCCCACTTCTGGCACCAAGCAGGGCTGTAGCCCATGGCTGGGATGTTGGACTCCCGGTGTGCCAACTCTGCCAGAGCACACGAGATAATGGCTGATGTAGGCCATGAGCATCGGGAGGAGAGATGGCGAGCATAGCAGATGGTATCCACTTTAAAGGCTGACCATGTGGAAATTGGGTCCACGCAAAATGGTGTAATAAACTCTTTTGCTGAGGTCACTGATTTCGCCCATGTGGAAAATCCTGGTGACGCAAGTTTGGGTGGGTGGAGTTTGCACCAACGCGGAGCCCTAGCCCCTGTGACAGGTAAGTGGTAGGTTATCAAGACCAGCCAGTAGTTAGAGAAATCGATTTTTGATGTATGGAAGTGGGAATTATGGGATCAAAATTTCACCGGCGCGAGGATAAGGTTGATGTGGGACATGGACCTTAATTGGCCGTTGTGGATGTGGGGGCGCGTCATGTTCTTAAGCGGTGGAGCATGCTGCGGCAGCGCGTCTAATAACCCAAGGGTTGCCTTTAGAATGTAAAGTTCTATGTGGACCTGGGGGGCGTGGGATGAGGAAGGCCAATGGTCCATGGATGTGTTTAACCAACAGTTCATGTCGCCAACTATGAAAGGTTCAGGGGTTAATAAAAGGAATCTAACTGATGAGAAAAATTTCCAACACTCTTGTGCACAGGTCAGGGCGTAGATGTTGATGATAGCGTGTGCCACTTTAGCCCACAAAAATGTGACAATGAGGACTCAGCCATTGAGGAAGGATTTAGATGATAAAAATTAAAAAAATTGTTTTTCCAAACAAGCACCCCACAGTGCTCATACCAGAAGGATAGGGAAGGGAGGAGCATGGTTTCCAAGCATCCTTGGAACCTCATAAACAGTGGGACTCCTGGATGGCCAGGATGTCCACAGGTAAATTTTTTTTTGTAAAAAACTCTGTTTCCTAGCCTGGGATGGCGAGGCCTTGAGTCCGGCAATATTCAACGTCCCTAAAGTGAAGGTTTCCCCCATTGCACCTTAGGTGTGAGGGGGTGGGCACCTGGGCCCACCAGCCTTCTCTGGATCCCCGCAGGCCTTCACAGCAGCATGGGTGTTTGCAGCAACGCTATTGGTAGTTTTGTTAATTTTAGCAGAGAGGTTCATGTTGGCTTTTGCCTTCACTTTTTGTTTCCCCGCTGTCAAACAAATTTTTTGTGGTGCGGATGAGTTTGGTGCACCAATGTTTGGATCAAAAATTTTTTTTTCAGGTAGGTTGGAGACCAAATCAGTTCCAATTGGGGCTTGGTTGCAAAGGTCAGGTGAGATCAAGTCACCCATTGGATCCTCAGATTGGGTGGCCCAATCAGCTTGGGCTTCCCAATCTGATTGGTTAAGGTATTCCTGAGATGCTTCTGCTGCAAAGGTTTCAATGTCCTCCTGGCGTTGGGAGTGTGTGATAGCTGAGGCGACCTTGGCCGCTTCCTTGGCCGCGGCCCTGCAGGCCTGTTTGGCCTTTTTGCTCTTGAGGGGATACAGGCTTTACTAATAAGTAGCAGCCTTATGCTCCCCATGGGAAGGCCTCTTTGGTACTGGTGGTTGGTTCATAGTGAGCCTCCCCGTTGTTCATGGCTGCTGAGGGGTGCTCTTGAAATGTGATGCCCTCCTTGGTAAGGCATGTGTGTGCCTTATGGCTGAACGCGTCACAGTGTGTGCAGATGAGGGGTGCACTGTCTACGGTTACCCAGAAAGGGTGGGTTGTTGCCCTTCAATTTTAATAAAAAGTGGAGTGCGGGATCTGGATTAGGTCCTTTGTGATCTCCTCAGTTGGGGTCAGAACTGCAATGGCTTTGCCAGTGCACAGATGTGGCATCAGCATAAAGCGTTGCATCTCAAAGGATTGTATTTCGCCATATACAGTGAGACCAGCTTTCAGATGCTGCTCCAGAATGGCACTCTTGACTTTAGTGGCAAAAAGTTGAACGTGAGGAAAATTTGGTTGGATTTTGGTCAGCTGGTGCACTTGGTTTTGATGACCCGCTGCCCTTCAGGGAGGTCAATCACTATGTGCACTGCAGCAGCTTCATCTGCTGCCTCCTTGTTTTTGAAACTGAGATCCAGCCAACCACGTGATATGGAGTGAGGTGCGATGTACACTGTGGTTGGGAAATGAGTGTGCACATCCCCACAAAATTTTTCCTATAACGCTGTTTGGTGAATATCCAGGAACAC
Source organism: Massospora cicadina (assembly GCA_022478985.1). Taxonomy (NCBI): domain Eukaryota; kingdom Fungi; phylum Entomophthoromycota; class Entomophthoromycetes; order Entomophthorales; family Entomophthoraceae; genus Massospora; species Massospora cicadina. Next base: position 55,092 of record JAKSZP010006577.1, read on the forward strand.
CTAGACTCCATATTCCACTGACAAGAGTGGTTGAGAGTGCAGCGTGTTGATGTACTGGTTACATCATGCCTGCCAAGCGAGGATTTCTGGGGAAATAGTAACCACCAGTTTTTTATTTTTATCTAATCTGCCTATTTCTCTGGGGTGTTTACAAACATTGGAAGTCATGGCCCTACCACCTGTGCCTCTTACCTTACTTGCTTAACTGCTCCCTGACATGGGCGCAGACTAATCTCCTCTGTGAGATTATCAAACTAAATTCAGACTTGAATCGAATAAGTTGCAAAAGTGATTGCAACAAGAGAGAAAAGTTTTAACCTAGATTGACCAATTAAATCAACCAAATAAATAAAATGAGTTAATATAGATAGATATATTAAAGTTTACCATTTAATTGACTAATAAAATAAACTAAATAGAAAACTATAAGTAAAAACTGCTAACCTTATTTCTGTAACAACAGACTAATCAAGTCAACTGAACAATTATATATATATTTTATATTTTTAAATTTATTGCGGGGAAGGCTGACCATGGGACGGACACTTCCTAATATGACTCAGGACAGATAAACTTAGTACTGGGGGAGGCACCCCAGAGAAGCGATGTTATCTCTTGTTGCCAGCGGGAACGCAACTTATGGGGAGGGGAGGGAACGTGTGAAGGGGCCGTAGCCACTATTGAGCACGTGTGGAGGAAGGGGTCTGATTTGATGAACCAGACTGGGAACCAAGAGGAGACCAGCTGTCAGCGACGTGGTGGGAGGTACCCAAACATCCACACTTGAAAGTGGTCCACCAAATGAGACTGGAATCTGTGGACAGTTTCTGGGAGGGTGGGGGTGGAGCCTGCGATGGCATCTAAGACAATCGTGTGGATGGTCCACATGGCGATTGCAACCATCAGCGCATGGAGGGAGGGTGGAAGGGAGGAGGCCATTGATAGAGCAAACATATCTCTTGACAGACTGAAGGGATGCGTTTGATCCTGGCCCAGCAGACGTTGAACTTCGCGCCATATCACTTTAAAGGTGGGGCACTTCTCAGGCGGTGGAACAGCATTCCATACTGGCCGCACACGACACAGGATGTGTGTAAAGCGTTAGAGCGCTCAGCTGTATGATACACCCGCCTTAGGCAGCACCACACATGGGAGCGGACTTGAGGCTGCAACAGAGGGTGATGTACATATTTCCAGATTGTTTTTTGGGTCTCAACGGAATAAGGGATGTCCATCATGTCCAGGTAGTCCACCCTGGATAGGACATGGGGCCGAATGGGGATCACGCCATCATGGATGGGTAGCCCCTGTACCTCTTGTGTGAACTGAGGAGAGAGGCGGCCTCTTTGGGTTGTATGTCTGCTAATATGAATTCTCCACTCTGCGCTCCGCATGGAGAGTGGGATTCGTTTGTAGTGGGTTTTTGTCCCATGAGGACCTGTGGCCGATGTGTGTGATGCGAGGTATTTCATCAGGGAGTGGGGGTTTGATGGATTGTTGAGGCCCAAGGCTCTGGAGAAGTTGGAGTGGGCTGCGCAGGACCAGTGTTGGGATGGGAGTGTAGGAGCAGTGACAGCCGCGATCCAGGTGCCCAGGATCTTGGCAGCATGGGCTTTGAAGTCAAGCAGGCCCATGCCATCATGATGATGAGGGCCAAACATGACCTCTAGCCGCACTGGTGGAGGGCGGCCTGACCAAAGCCATCCTTGCAGCAAGGCATACAAGGATTTGAAGAAGCTTGGGGAGAAGGGGATGGCATGGGCTCCGAACCAGACTTTGGATAGGAGCATAGAGTTGGCTAAAACAACCCTGCCAGTAAGGGAAGTAGGGTGGGCTCTGAGAGAGGCGATTTGCTTCATCACGTTGTCCAGAATATGGCACTCCATTACTGCTGACGCGTATCCGCCTGCCTCCATCCACACGCCCAGATGGCGCACCAGTCCTATGGTAGGACATGGCACGAAGGGGAGCACCAGTGGAGCAGTGTGTGTTGAGTTAGTAAGGCGTGGTCGTGGGCTAGCAGATGGTCCAGGTTGGGAACTAATTTCTGGGGCCCAGCAGTTCTGAAACTGACCAAGGATGATGATTTCGGTTTTGGAGGCGTTCAGTGCCGCGTTGCTTACCCAGGAATATTCCTGGATGAGAGCTTCAAGCGCGCGTGCATCTTGATTATTAGACACCCCAACCACACAATCATCAGCGAATGCCAATATCTTGACTGGGGCTTGGCCTGGTACATGGACCCCAGTGAGTTGGGCATTCACATTTCGCAGCAGTGGGTCAAGGCTGAAGTTGTATAAGAGTGGCTGAGGGGTCCCCTTGTCACAAGCCCCTTTGAGGGCAGACTACTTCCGTTTGGAAGCCAGGGCCACGCACTGCCATTGTTGCAGATTCCATGAGCAGCATCACCCGGTTGATGAAGTGAGGGGGTAGGCGGAATTGATGGAGACAGGCCCTCAGGTATTCCCAGTTTACTCTATCATAGGCCTTTTGTTGGTCCGAGAATACAAGTGCCCCAGAGGTTGTGGACTGACATACATTAGCCACAGAGTGCACGTTATCCCAAATCGACCTTCTGGGGATGAAACCAAATTGTTCTGGGAGATGGTGGCAGATGCTACAGTCCCTAATTGGTTAGCCATAATTTTTGTTAAAAATTTTGGTGTCTGTGTTTTTTAGAGAAATGGGGCGCCAGTTAGCTAAGTCAAGATTATCCCCTTTCTTGAAGAGTGTGATAGTAAAGGCCTCATGTCCTCCTGGTAGGAGGCGCGTTTCCAACAGGCTTTGGTTAAGTGAGGCAAGCAGAAGTGGGGATATATATTTGAAATATTTTTTGTAGAACTCATATGGAATGCCATCCGGGCCTGGGCATTTTCAGTTTGGCGCACCATGAATGGCTGTCCATAATTCATTTGGAGTAATTAAATTTATTAAATCCAGGTATCAGGAAACGGTGCGGATATGAGCTCTGTTGAGAAATTCTGCCACTTCAGCTGGCTGAATTGATTCAGCTTGGTACAACTCAGAGTAATATTTTTGCATTTCAATTGCCACTTCGGCCAGTGTATCTGCAATAGAATTATCCGATCTTTGCACCTGTGTGCAGGCCACGCTCTGGCATGGTGCAAAATTTTTTTAAAGAAATATGCGGTGCACTTGTCACCTTTTGTGATGCATGTGGCCCTGTACTGAACACAAAACCGATGTTTGTGTTGCCTTTCAAGTGCGTTGAGGTGGGCAGCTGCCTCCGCCAACTTCCAGCCCCATGCAGGGCTGTATCCTGAAGCTGGAATGTTGGACTCCAAGTGTGCCAATTCTGCCAGAGTGCGCGAGATAACTGCCGATGTGGCTTGTGAGCATCTGGAGGAGAGATGGCGAGAGTGGCGGATGGTGTCCTCTTTGAAAGTTGCCCATGTGGAAATGGGGTCTTCGCAAAACGGTGCAACAAACTTTTTTCCAAAGTTGCCTCTTCCACCCACGTGGAAAATCCTGGTGACATGAGCTCGGGGGGGGGGGCGGATTTTGCACCAATGTGGGGCCTTAGCAACTGTGACAGGTAGGTGGTATGTTATCAAGACCAGTCAGTGGTCGGAGAATTCCATTTTTGTTGTTTTAAAGTGGGAGATGTGGGGTTGGAATTTCGCCAGTGTTAGAATAAGGTTGATGCAGGTCATGGACCTTAATTGGCCATTGTGGACGTGGGGACGCATCATGTTTTTAAGCAGCGGGGCATGTTGCAGCAGTGCATCCATTAACCTAAGGGTGGCCTTTAGAACATGTAGTTCAACGTGACCCTGTGGGGCGTGGGGTGAGGGAGGCCACCAGTCCGTTGGTGAGGTTAGCCAACAGTTCATGTAGCTGACTAGAAAAGAATCAGGGGGTAGCAGGAGGGATTTGACCGATGAGAAAAATTCCTGACGCTCATGTGCACCATTTGGGGCATAGATGTTGACGATTGCATGCGCTACATCAGCCCATGAGAAGGTGATGATGAGCACTTGGCCATTTAGGAATGTTTCTGAGGATACAAATTTGAAAAAATTATTTTTCTGAATTAGCACCCCACAGTGCTTTGACCAAAAGGATAGGGATGGGAGGAGCATTGTTTTCCAAGTTTCCTCAGAACCTCGTGGGCAGTGGGACTCCTGGATGGCCAGGATATCCACGGGTAAATTGTGTTGTAAAAAACTCAGTTTCCTAGCCTGGGATGGGGAGGCCTTGAGTCCGGTGATATTCAATGTCCCTAAAGTGAAGGTTTCCCCCATCACACCTTAGGTGCGAGGGGGTGGGCCCCGGGCCCACCAGCCTCTTCTAGGTCCCCACGGGCTTTCACAGCAGCGCGGGTGTTAGCAGCAACGCTATCAGAGTTTTTGTTGATTTTTGCGGAAAGAGTTGCATTGGCTTTGGCCTTCGCTTATTGTTTTCCCGACGTCGGACGAATTTTTTGTGGTGCGGATGAGTTTGGTGCACCATTGAGTGAGTCAAAATTTTTTTTTTCAGTTGGGATAGGTCCCAAGTTGGTTTTGACCAGAGCTTGGGTGCAATGATTGGGTGAGATTGAGTCTCCCACTAGATCCTCAGATTGAGTGGCCCACTCAGCTTGGGCTTCCCAATCTGATTGGTTGATGGACTCCTGAGTTGCTTCCACCACGAAGGTTTCCATGTCCTCCTGGCATTGTGAGTGTGGGATAGCGGTGGTGGCTTTGGCCATTTCCTTGGCCATGGCCCTACGGGCCTGCTTAGCCTTCTTCCATTCTTGCGGGGAGATAGGCTTTACTAAAAGGTAGCAGCCTTATGCTCCCCACGGGAAAGCCTCTTTAGTGCTTGCAGTTGGTTCATAGTGCGCCTCTCCATTGGCCATGGCCGCCGAGGGGTGCTCTTGGAATGTGATGCTCTCCTTGATGGGGCATGCATGCGCCTTGTGGCTGAACGCGTCACAGTGGGTGCAAATTGGGGGCGCGCTGTCCACGGTCACCCAGACTGGGTGGGTGGTATGCCCTGCAATATCAATAAAAGTGGAGTGCGGGATCTGGGTTAGGTCCTTCGCAATATCTTCAGTTGGGGTCAGAACTGTGATGGCTTTGCTGGTGCACAGGTGTGGCATCAGCATGAATCATTGCATTTTGAAAGATTGTATTTAGCCATATATGGCGAGACAATCTTTCAGGTGTTGTTCCAAAATGTCACGTTTTACTGTAGTAGGCAAAAAGTCAAACGTGAGGAAAATTTGGTTTGATTTTGTCCATCTGGTGCATTTGGTTTTGATGACCCGCTGCCCTTCAGGGAGGTCAATCTCTATGCACACTGCTGCAGCCTTGTCTGCTGCTTTTTTGCTCTCGAAACCTGGGTCCAGCCAGCTGCATGACATGGAGTGAGGTGCGATGTACACCGCGGTCAGGAAAATTTTGTGTACATCTTCACAAAATTTTTCTCATAAGGCCGTTTTTTGGATGTCCAGATACACGCGGACTCCAAATTCCACTGACAAAAGTGGTTGGGAGTGTGGCGTGTTGATGTACTGGTTGCATTGTGCTTGCCATGCAAGTATCTCCAGGGAAATTGTGACCGTCAGTTTTTTAAGATTTTTGTCTATTCCACCAGATTCTCCATGGCATTTTCGAACGTTGGAGGCTGTGGGCCTTCCACCTGCTCCTCTTACCTTGCTTGCCCAACTGCTCCCTGACATGGGCGCAGACTAATCTCCTCTGTGAGATTATCAAACTAGATTCAGTCTTGAATTGAATGGGTTGCAATAGTGATTGCAACGAGAAAGAAAAGTTCTTTTTATATATATTTTATAGAATATTTGTGTCAAGTTCTTTGAGATTGGTAGATAGTCTAGGAGTAGGTATTGAAATAAGAATGCATTTATAATATTTTTTTTTAAAATGATTTTCTAAATCGCCACAACTAAAATGCTACCTAATCTAATATAAATTAAATAAATTTAAATCTATCTACCAGCTACTTGCCTGCTGTCATATACAGTTTTATTTAGGCTAATCCAATCATTACTAAAGTAATTTAAGCATCTCAGGTGTTATTCTTTTAAAATCAAATTGATAAAACACAATGATAGTATGCTATTATAACAGTAGATAAAATGTTAAGAAAGTTTATAACAACCTTCAGCCATAAGGCATATATCATGCACTTAAAATTTCTACCATAAGTGTCAGGAAAAAAGCAAGTTATTTTTAGACTGGCCTGCCAGTTTAAGTGCTGAAGCACCCAAATGGCAAGCCAAAATGCCAGTGGCACTGCTACTGGTACAACGGTTATGAAACCAGGAAGGAATTCTGCCATTAAGTGCTCATGAGTCATAATCAGGCATAGACACCTAGCAAAGTACCCGGCGCACATGGCCATAAACCCTGAGGGTTGTTATAATACAGGTGGAAAAGGCGGTTTAGTTTTAAGCATAAAAACTAAAATTAGGTAAAGAAATTTTATTGGAAAGATAAGAAAGAAAATCAACCAATAATTTTTTCAGTGCAATGCAACTGATTAAATAGTGTTCAATTGGTAGTGGGTCAAAGTGGGCATTGGGGCCCTCTAATTCAACCTAAGCCTGGCAAATTTTTGGGAAAGGGGGTGGATAATTTTAATTAAAACTGACATGGAGGATTCAGTAGCAGGCTGAGTCACTATCAGTTTGTACACAAATGTCTGGACCAATGCTCAACTGCATTTATATCAATTGGCGCGATGGCATCTAGCCCAATGAGCAATAGGAATCTCCTAGGGCTACCTCATATAGGGGCAGTCCCAATTGATTGGAAACAGGTTTAAGGATAGCCAACCTGTCCATGCCCAGTTGCTGGGGCAATCATTTGGCCAAATGATTTGTATCAGGCACAAATTGCAATCCTTGAACTAGGGGTTTTAAATTATTGCAATAATCCCCGATGATTTTGAAGGGAATTTGGCAATGGTGATCATATCACTTGATGGCTCAATGTCATCCATGATTCTGGCCAATAATTCTCTAATTGTCTCTTTCCAAATATTGTTTACTGATTGTCAGGATTAATTCCTATTATTATTGGACATTTCTTTGACAATTTAATAACCTTGGTGCAGATTTTTTCAATTAGGGGGACAAATTCAGCAGAGGTAAGTGTGGGAACTGGAGAGGAATCTTCAGTGGGAGCGCTGTAACCCAGTGCTTGTTTACCACATGGGCGAGGTCACCCTGGGTGATGAGGGGTACAGCTGCCCTCTTTGGACCCTTCTTATTTGGGAATGGGAAAATCGCCTGCTCTACACAAAGGGGAAGTTCCCCTGGACTTACAATAAGGTAAAACTTGAATCTTTTTTTAGAAATTTATAAGAAGACAAACCAAAACCAGCTTCACATGTCTGTCCATTTTATGGACTATTACTAAAAAATATACATGGTATTGATGAGAGTTTATAGTTAAAAAATATTATAACTTAAAAATATATGGATATTTCTGTTTTATTAAACATATAAAATGATCCTTAAACTATCATAAAGTCAATCATGATTTATTTTTGTGTTTTTTTCAAATATTATAGACACTATATATAATAAAGATGAGAAATATAATTATCTATAATGCCTAATCATGGTATGAGACCTATCTTTTATAAATAAAAGCGTTAAGTTTATTAGAAAAAGGTCTATACTATCTTATGTTTATGTATCTGATCATGCCTTGTGGCTGTAAACTTGTCAAGGGTATATTTTAGTACTAATGAGGCCCAAACCAAAAGGGGGCGTCCACACATTCTATTTGAAGGTAATGCCAAATAAATTGAAATAGTAAAAACACTCAATATGGTGCCTAAGCTATCAGCCTAAGCAGCCATATTGGATGGGAAAAGGGTGTAAGGGGATCATTGTCCAGAGTGGACCTAAGGGAATGCAATAGGTGGAGTTGTCAAAGATATATTTGTCCCAAATTCACCCATCCTTAATTACATATGTATTTTTTAAATACATATAGCTATCTATATAGTACTAATCAAGAGTTTTAATAATCTAATATCAATTTATATGGGTATCACTATGTGTTCATCCTTAGTCGGAAAATAGAAACATTAGTATCTATTTTGTGATTACCTCATCTTCAAACAGTAGAATGAATGAAATTATTATAAATAAAGTTTTACAAACTTTATATAAAATATAATACTGAAATACTGCTTTCAATTGCTCACTACTAACAAAATTTTACATTATCTACAGTTCATGAATTTAAAAATAATATTTTTTTGTTACTTTAAGGTTTCATATGGGATTTTGAATTTAAAAGATGCTAAGATTTGAACCTTTTAAAAATTTATAACGCCAGAATATCTCATATTAGAGTCATATATATTAAGCACTATGACATATACTTCTTTTTGTTTAGCTCAATCATCTATATATACTGCCTTGAATAATATTTGTTTTCTTTATATTATATAAATTTTTAAAAGAATAAATATGACCAAGTATACTTGACAACCTCAATTGTGGATAATGAAATCAGCACCAGAGTATAAAATTTCTTTTTTGGTTTATTTTTATAGTTAGTTATTTATATGTTTTTTGACAATAAATGTCAGACATTCTCCTTCTTGACTTTCAAAAAAGAATGTTGGAGGTAAAAATGCCCCCAAATCCATTACTATGACTGGCCAATTACATGTCTGATCTTCTAATAATACTATGGTTCATGAGGATATGAGTACCATCAGCCAAAAGAAACTGGCGGATTCTTGGTGGAACCCTACCCATCGGGAAAACATGTTTTATAATCAAAATGAGCTTATTATGGTAAAAGATTGATAAATGATTGCTCCACATGGTTCCCCCTCGACCAAAAATTGGAGCATCCATCACATGGCGTCCCCCCTCAGCCACGTCTCATTCCATACCATACAGGTTTGTTTTCCCCCAAAAATGAGAAGATTTTACTCGCTAATAATTGGGTGCAATTCATCAAATCATTACCACATGGGTTTGTTCTACCCCAGAATATTTTCCCTCATTCTGATAGGCTGAAGCCTAATTTTTCCTAATTTGGATGACTAAGCTTTTTTAACACTATAGCCCTAAATTCCCATGGCCCCAATATTTGAACTAGTTTAAATATGAAATACTAGGATTGAATAGGGGATCTTTTCTGGCTTGCCCGCTTAAATAATAAAAGAATAAAAAACTTTAAAAAAGGCGTTTATTATCTACTTTTATTTTTATTTTAAAGGTAAGTCTTATATATTTTGAGAAATATTTGTGGCATCCGTTGGTGGATCCCACAAACTGGTGCTCACTACAGGGGTTCACCCTGTATACTTTGATAAAGTATTAAAGCAATGGAGAGTGTCACCCGCTGGGTGCAAAATGGAGAAGGAGTTGAAGATGATGATTGTATGGACAGCCCTACCACTTTGACATTTGGAGAAGAACGATTTGAGCGTATATTAATACCTGAATCTCGCTGTATCACCTGGCTGGCCACCAAAGCTGTGAGAGACCTTACCCATGGCATCCTTAACCCTGGCAACATTGCATCCCACAAACGAGTGTCATTGGTAGAGGAATGCCACTTGTTTCTCTATGAGACTAGTGTCCTCCCAGAGACCTACAGCCAGCTCACAAATTTGACCACCTATGTACGCAAGTTTGCTCACCCCGCCTTGGTCCATATGATGCATCTCTTAGCAAGCCATCACAAAGAGCTACATTGACACCTAGATACTCATGCAGCTCTGAATTTAGCCTATGATAAGTTGTACCAACTGACCTCCAAACACCTTGGAGCAGTCAGATCTGGTGTGGAAGCTAATCGCAACTTCATCATTCAGCTGCATGATTGACTTGCTACCATGGACACTGGGATCATAAAGTATGTCGAGGAGGCCATGAAGATCTTTAGGGATGAACTGAACGCTTCCACCGCTAGCACTTGCTCGTTGCTGGAGGAGTTTGCTAAAGAACTTGAAAAGCACAATGAGCAAATGCACTGGGACCTTTTAGCCCCCATCTCCGCCCCTCAAGTTGAATATGAACAGTGTGTGGCTGTGGTGGAGCGACAGTTAACCCAGGCCTTTTCACGTGTTGATGAGCTCAAACGCCATCTGCTGCTTGAACCATCTAGCGCCACCTCCACCCTTGCAGCCAAGGTTGTTCAGCTAGAAAAGGAGCTAGCTCTCAAAGCTTTGTTTGAAAATACCAAATATTTGGCGCGTCGCCTGAATGAATGTGAAACCAAAGCAAAAGTGATAAAAGCTTCGCTGGAAAGCCCTGTGCTGTTGAAGGAAGTATTTAGTCAATTAATGCAGGTCGAGCTGGAAGTATGAGCAGATCAAGGATGGAGTACAAGGCTCAAGCTCACACCCTCATGATGATGAAGGGTGTAAACAAATGAAAGAAGAGCTGAAGAAACGCGTGGAAGCCATGGAAGCTGCTCAAATAAACTTAAGCTTGCTGGTGTCACAACTCCGCTTCCAAGTCAATGCTTTGGAGAGCTGAGTGGAAGATTTGAAACTCACAAACTGGGGAATAAGCTTGACTGAGACTATGTGAATCTGGGCCCCAAGAAGCCCTCTCCAAAATGAAAACCTGTCTCAAAGTCATGCAAGACCAGTTTGATCGCCTTTTGCGCACCTTTGACCAGTTAAACTATCGCTCTGAAACCCCAGAAACAGAAGCTCCAGCTATTCATACCCTTACTGGGGTGACTTCAGTTCATTCAAACCGACGTTCAAAGACAAGTTTATACCCAGTGAGGGCAGCATTGCTTCGTTTTTATATGTTTACAAAGCAGCTATGGAAGGGGCGACTGATCATCAGAAGGCCAAACATATTCTTTCCTGTTTGGGCCGCATGGCACAGGAGGTGATGGTCCCACATATGAATGCTCTTAGCACCTGGTCCGAGGTTAAAGAGGCCCTTATAAACACATTTGGCTCAAAACAGGCTTTAAGCATGAAAAAAAGCTTTTATGCATATGAGTATCCCAAAAGGGGAGTCAGTGGTCGCCTTTGTGGAACGATTCTATATGGAAGCACAGATGTTGTTAACTTCAAAGATGTTGACCTTGGATGACGCTGTAGCCGCTGTTTTGACTGAAGTGGCATCTCACCCTCCTTTGGAGATGCACATCACCTCAGTCAAATGCTATTTCCATACCTTTCAATATATCAAGGAGGCATTAATAGATGTCGCTGACTTCCATAAGCCCAAAGTTTCTCGTGGAGCAGTATCCCGCCCTCACATTTTAGCCATTGAGGATCCAAAGCTCAAGCCTTGGGTCATGGCTATTGAAGACAAGAAGGAGCCCCTTCAGATAATGGGCCCTGAGGAGAAACAACCCAAAGCAAAACGTCCTGAACGCCCTCAGTGCGAATACTGCTACAAGTTTGGACACAAGGAGGCTGTGTGCTGGAAAAAGAAAGCTGATGTGGAGGAACAGGGGAAGGGAAAAGAATTGTCAGTGTAGGGAGAGGCACATCTATTGCTGACAAATCTCATGTGTATGACTCATTTAAACAACTTATGCCAATAACTTATGTTCTCAATACCCTGGGGGATGATCCTGAGGGGGAACAGATGAGGTTGGCTATTTTGTTGTAGGAGTACCCACTGAAGTGGAAGTCCCCAATCGCTTAAACGCTGGAGGAGTAGATGAGGCCACCATACCTGAAGAGACATATCTTCGCCAAGTTCTAGGGGAGCCAGCTGTTATTGACACTGCCAGAGATGCGGATGAGGTCTTGTCTAACCTTATTCGCCCTCTCCAGCATGGCCATACCATGCAGTCTATCCTGGAAAATTACCCTGAGACCACACGCAAATTAACCTCCACTTTTAATCTCAAGGAGGTCTTGGCACTATCGCCCAATTTTGGAGGGATATTTACAAAGGTTAAAGTGGTTATCCAAAAATTTCAGGTGATGGCCATCCTAGATACAGGTTCCCCAGTGAACGTAATTTCCTCTAAGTTGATGAAAAGATCAAACTTGCGCCTGACTTGGAGTATAACCAAAGAATTTGGAACTGCTGGTCCCTACAACACCCGCGCACTTGGCGCTTACTTGTCCCTTCCCATTCATATTGGGAAGCTTATTCTATTGGCCCCCACAGTGGCTTTAGATAACAGCGCCTATGATATGCTCATAGGTACTCAGTTTATGATTGAATATAAAGGTATTATCAATATGAAGCAGGGGTTCCTGTCGTTGCTCAATTATGAAGTCCCCTTAGTTCTAGCCAATAAAGAACCCAGCAAGAAGGAATACTATTGCATGGTTGAGTACCCACTTTCCGCTTTACCTATACATTATACCACCTCTGGGCGAAATACAAAGAAATTGCCTGATTCAGTGGATGCTATTGAAGGTATTCCGTTTTATGCGGCTGATGAGGTGGTGATTAAGCTGGGTGAACAACGAGTGATAGACACGAAAATCACTCTCAAAATCCCTCGTCACTGTTTACTACACCTCTTAAGCATTGAGGGTGTTAGCCCTTTTGAGCCTCAGGTATTGCCTGGTATTTTAGACCCAGCCTACCAAAGGCCTATTACTCTTCTGTTGGGAAACCTCACCAAAAAGGACAAAATTGTAAGAAAGCACCAGAAGGTGGACTGAGGGTTTTTACCTCTGTGGAGTAGGTTGAACAAATCCACTTCATTGGCTTGATGGCAGATTTAGGCCTGCCCACAGATAACCTAGTATGTACCTTACCAAACGTCCATATCTCGGATGAGCTGACCTCAGATGAGTTGGAGAAAGTGCATACTCTCCTGGATGAGTATAGTGATATATTCTCAAAGTTGGACAATGATTATGGCCACATGAAGGCTGGTGCCACTCCATCGATGTGGGTGATGCCCATCCCATTAGGTCAAAACCTTACTGCAAGTCAAAGGTGGAGGAGCAACAAATGAGGATGGAACTCACGCAGTTATTAGACGCGGGGTTATTAGTTCCTTCGCAAAGCCCTTGATCCTCCCCCCTTTTGATAATTAAGAAGAATAATGGAGGTCACCAGATAGTTATGGACTATCACAGGTTAAACAATCTTATGAAAAAGGATAGCTATCCTATCCCACGAATTTTTGACGCCCTGGCCTATCTTTCAGGCTCAAACTTATTTCTCCGCAATGGACTTGGCTAGTGGCTATTAGCAAATGGATCTTTCTCCCCGAGACCAGGAGAAATGAGCTTAGATTGCAGTGTAGGTCTTTTCCAACCCACGCGATTACCCCAAGGGTTGTGCAACGCACCTGCTTCTTTCCAGCGTGTGATGGATCACATTTTGCAGGATCTTAAGTTAACCTGCGTCATCATTTATCTAGATGACATTACCATATTCTCGAAGTCCTTTAAAAAACACCTTGATCACCTAAAGGAGGTGTTTCAACGCTTATGAAACTTAAATATCAAGTTGAAACCCTTTGAAGTGTACCTTTTTCCAAAAGAAATTAGAATTCCTTTGGACATACCATTTCTTGAGAGGGTATCCAACCCGTACAAGATAAGGTTGAAGCGATTGCCAGAATGCCTTACCCCAAGAATCTATGGGATATACAGGTATTTCTAGGGATGATGGGGTATTACCATCAGTTCATCCCTAAGTTTGCCCAACTCAGCGAGCCCCTTGTTCGCTTACTGAAGAAGAATATCCCTTTTCAATGGGGCACTGAACAGAAGGCTGCTTTTGAAACAATGAAGCTGTTGCTACAAAAATGGCCTATCCTAAGGCATCCTGATTATGGAAAACCGTTTATTTTGTTTACAGATGCCTCAGACTACGCCGTCAGGGCCATCCTAGCCCAACTGGATGAAAAAGGGGTAGATCATCCTGTCTCATATTTCAGTAAGATGCTATCAAAGGCGGAACGCAACTATAGTGTTACTGAGAAGGAGTGTCTTGCTGTTCTACTAGCAGTGAAGCATTACCGCCCTTTCTTGTATGGGACCTCTTTCACTGTGATTATGGACCACACATCTTTAAAATGGTTGCAAAACATGAAGGACCCTATGGGGCGGTTAGCTCGCTGGGCTCTAAATCTCTCCAGCATTATGACATGAAGATCAAACACCGAGCTGGAACCCATCACATGAATGTTGATGGGTTAACTCAGCTGCCCATCCTCCACTTAGATAACAGTGAAGCGGAGCGGCTATATGATCTTTTAATGACCCTGAATGACTGGGAGGATGAGGATGAGCCCATACAGAGGATGTTGGCCCAGCACTCCCATAACACTAAAGTAGAAAACAGGAAGTTGTATAAACAAGTAGGAGCGAAGTGGTTGCCTTACCTACAGCCCTCAGAACGCATACCTGTTATCCTGGAAGCTCATTCAACCTTAGGCCATGGAGGAGCAAAGAAAACCTATGAGTGGATTAAGGATCGGTACTTTTGGGAGGGAATCTTGGAAGCCATTGTTGAAGTCTTGGATGCTTGCCTTATGTGTAAGAAGCAGTCTTGATTCAAGACTAGATACCAATATCAGCCAACTACCCTGCAACAGCCATTCCATACCATAAGCTTGGATGTAGTAGGGCCGCTTCCTCAGACCACAGGTGGAAACAGATATATCTTGGTAGGTATTGACCATTTCACAAAGTGGGTTGAAGCTGTGGTGCTTCCAGCCCAAACTGCTAAGGCCACTGCAACCTTTCTCCATCAATATATTTTCACTCAACATGGGTGCCCTCAAGTACTACTCTGTGACAATGGAAAAAACTTCACCTCCAGAGTAGTCAAAATCTTGGCTACCTTCATGGGAGCCCAGCAACTATTCTCAGCTCCATATAACCCATCAACCAATGGTATGGTGGAGCGAACAAATGGCACTTTGGTCTCCATCTTACGGAAAATGGCCTCGTCCAATCCCCTTAATTGAGATCATTATCTCCCTAGTGCTCTTATGGCTTACTGAATTAGCTATCACCAGATTTTGAAAATGTCCCCTTTCTGAGTTTTGTATGGAAGAGAACCAGGCATACCTGCCCTTCTAGCTAAGGATGTTTTCTCTAGTGGAGAGGAGCCTGAGAGAGCCATGCGAAGGTTAGCTAACCGCATCATTCAGCTTCAATCAGAGGCTATGACCAACCTAGCCAAAACGGTCACTAAAGAAGGCCAAGCTGCCAATGAGCTTTGGGCTCCCTTACCTTCATTCCAAGTGTTGAATATGGTCTTATATTACCACAATCACATAACTCCTCGAAGTGGCAAACTTGGATCAATCTGGGAGGGGCCATTTACCATCATGTATAAGAGAGGAAATGAGTATTCTAGAGAGTCTTTGGCTACAGGAGTTACCATAAACTGGGTACATGGCTGCTTCCTACGGCCTTACACTCCCCCCAACATTCTTGAGGGGGGCAATGTTGGACATTCTCCTTATTGACTTTCAAAAGAATGTTGAAGTAAAAATTCCCCCAAATCCATTACTATGATCAGCTAATTACATGTCCAATCTTATAATAATACTATGGTTAATGAGGATATGAGTACCATCGGCTAAAATACTCTGGCGGATTCTTGGTGGAACCCTGCCCATTGGGAAAACATGTTTTATAATCAAAATGAGATTATTATGGTAAAAACTGATAGTAGGATTGCTCTGACTCCTCAGCCAAATTTGGGGCATCCATCACATGGTTCCCCCTCAGCCATGTCTCATTCCATACCACACGGGTTTGTTTTCCCCAAAAATGAGAAGATTTTACTCACCAGTGATTGGGTGCAATTTATCAAATCATTACCACATGGGTTGTTCTACCCCAGAATATTTTCCCTCATTCTTATAAGCTGAAGCCTAATTTTTCCTAATTTGAATGGCTAAGCTTTTTAACACTATAGCCCCAAATCACCATGGCCCCAATATTTGAACTAGTTTAAATATGAAATACTAGGATTAAATAGGGGATCTTTTCTGGATTGCCCTCTCAAATAATAAAAGAATAATAAACTTTAAAAAGGCGTTTATTATTACTTTTATTTTTATTTTAAAGGTAAGTTTTATATATCTTGAGAAACATTTGTGGCATCCGTTGGTAGATCCCACAATAAATGAATTTAAATAAAGATTTCAGACAATTGCAAGTCCAACCTTGTAAAAAGAGTGTTTTGAGGGTAAGTATAGCTGATAACCCATAAAAGACTCTGGTCAATTCTTGGTGGAAATCCTTGAATCAGGGTAAATCTATATAATCCCACTCCTTGCCAATAGCTCTATTTTGAGTAGTAGGGTTGTGCCAAGCCTGTGTGGAATTAAGTAGAGTTGTTATAAGGGTCTTCCTGTCCCATTTATAATTTTTGTTCAAACACCTATATGGAGACCACCCCTTTTATAGACCTGAAGTGGGTCCCACTAGGTGCAAATATTTTCCCACCATTTGATTGGTTCAAATACATAAACTCTTGCCCCACGGTATTATCTTACCTGTTGTCAACCCTACATTGGCCATCAAGCTGAATCAAGGTAATACTCAAGAGGTCCAATAGGTTGAAACCCCATAAACCTAATTTTGGTATTCTCAGCCTATATTAATTTTCTTGCATCTCTCACTTCAAGCCTCAAAATGATTTAAATACTAAGTAACAAAGTATTGAGAGGGTTTGCTTCTTAACCCCAAAAATATACTTAATAAAAATTTATATATAAAACCTAAATACCCTTTTTGTGTTATAATAAATATTTTATAAAAGTGATTTAAGGTTTCACTGTCCTTTATAAAAAAGTAGCTGAGAGTCTCAAGACTCCAGACCCTGCTAAATTGTTAAATTCCTGTGCCAATAGCACCTGCGTGCATCAAAACTGCCAGGATTACAACAACTGACTTACTCTTTTATGTTTTATTATATCATAATTTTATTCTATTTTTTACTAGAAGATCAAAAGAGTTGAGTCATCAATGGTAAATGATTTACACCTAATCTCCCAATAGCTAGAGGTGAGGGAAAGAAGTAAAGAGGTCTCAATAAAGGGAAGTGAAAGTGTACGCCAGAGCCATATTTTTGTTTTTACTTGGCAAGGTAGGGTTGTTGACAAGGTGCAGATCTTCAATGTCACTTGAGGTGGACCTTGAGGTAGTTGATCATGTTCAGAACTGTCCAAAAGTAGGTGTCAAAGGTGGTGCAAGAAATTGAATTGCAAATGTCTAAATTGCAGTGGCATAGACTTTTCTCTCTCGTTGCAAACACTTTTGCAACATATTCAATTCAAGTCTAGGTAAGTTTGATAATCTCATCAAGGAGATTAGTGTGCACCCAATGTCAGGTAGAAGTTGGGCGAGAAAAAGTTAAGGGTACTGGTGCAGGCCCCACATCAACCAAGTTTTGTAACCGCCCCAGAGAAACTGGCAGCCTAGATAAAGTTAGTAGTAAAAAACTGGTGGTTAGCATTTCCCCAGAAATTTTGGCCTGGCAAGCGCGCTGCAATCAGTTCATCAATACAACGCACTCTCAACTGCTATTGTTGGCGGAGCAGGGGTGTGATACTTCCTGGATATACAACAAATGGCATTTTGGGAGAAGTTTTGTGGAGATGTACACACATTTCATGAACGCAGTGTACATTGCACCGCACTCCATGCCTTGCAGTTGGATGGATCTTGGATTCAAAAGCAAAAATGTGGCAGATGAGGCCGCAAAAGTGCAGGTGGTGGTGGACCTCCCAGATGGTCAAAGGTAGTTGACATGAAGTGCACATGCTGGACTAAATCTAACCAAATTTTTGTTACTTTTGACTTCCTATATACAACAACTAAGCGCACTGTACTGGGGCACCACCTGAAGGCTGGGCTCACCAAATACAGGAAAATTCAGCCCTTTGAGATGCAGAACTTTACGCTCATTCCAGACCTGTGCAGGGGCAAAGCAATTGCTGTTCTCACCCCATCCATGGGGGTAGTGGAAGATTTGACCCAAATCCCTCACACCACTTTTGGGGAAATCGATGGCAAAAATCCTGCCCATTCCAGGTCACCATGAATAGTGCGCCTCCTATCTGCACCTTCTGTAACGCTTTTGGCCACAAGGCCCATACCTGCCCTGCCAAGGAGGGCATTACTCAAACTGAAATCATCCCAGATGCAATGTGGTGCAGCTGCCCACTATGAACTGGCAATAGACCCTGATGCAGCCTTCCCATGGGGCATGCCTGGGTGCTATATTCAAGTAAAACTCATGTCCCCACAGGAGCATAAGAATTCCAAGCAGGTCTTCAGAGTGGTGGCCAAGGCGGCGTCCATGACCGCATCTGTGATCCCACCCAAACCTAGATGGACATTGAGTCATTTGATGTGGAAGCTGCTCACAAATCCCTCCACCAATCAGATTTGCCGCCTAAGCTGATGACCCAATGAGTGAGTCAGATCCACCTTCCCAATGCCACCAAGCCTCAATAAAAACCGATTTGCCCACCAATCTACTTTCTGAAATTTCATCAACAGGTGATGGTGCACCGCAAGTGCACACCACACAAAAAATAAAAATATCCAAGGGGGAAATAAACAGAAGGTAAAAGCCAATGTCAACACCACCGCAAAGGCTACCCATAATGAACTGTACTCCATTGCACAGAAAACTCATGCTGCCATACAGCGACGTGCTGAAAAAGAGAAGGCTGAAGGGCATGGGTGCCCTTACTCTTGCACCTAAGGTGTGATGGGGGGAGCCTTTAATATAGGGAAGTTGAACATTGCTGGACTCAAGGCCTCACCGTCCTAGGCTAGGAAACTGAGTTTTTCTAAAAAACAATCTACCCGTGGACATCCTGGCCATTTAGGAAACCCACTGTAACACATTGCAGAGGATGCATGGGCAACCATGCTCCTCCCTTTCCTTTCCTTTCCTTTTGGTCATCACACTGTAGGGTGCTTGTTTGAGTGACCCATAATTTTAAATTTATTTCATCAACATTGTACCTCAATGGCTGTGTCCTTGTTGTCACCTTTTTGTGGGATGACAAAGTGCACGCTGTCATTAACATTTACGCTCCAACCTGTGCACAAGCTCATTGGGAATTCTTCTTTGCCGTCATTTCCCTCCCACCTCCCCCTGACCCATTTTTTGTTGGCGACATGAACTGCTGGACCAACCCAGCCACCAACTGCTGGCCCTCGTCACCTACACCTCCGCAAGGGCATGTAGAACTTTGCATTATTAAAGCCACTTTGGGGTTGTTTGACACTCTGCCACATCATGCACCGCTACTACCAAACTTGTCTCTTCCCCATGTGCACAATGGCCAGCTGAGGTCTATGTCCCACATTGACCTTATTCTCACACCATTGAAATTTCAAACCCAAGTTTCCCACTTTACAATGATGAAAGTTGAATTATCCGACCATAGGATGGTATCAGTCTCCTTCTCTTTGTCACATCCAGCAGCACAGGCGCCAAAGTGGTGCAAACTCCACCCAGCCAAAATCACATCACCCAGGTTTTCCTCATGGGTGAACATCAAGACCTCAACTCTGGAGTTTACCACACCGTTATGTGCAGACCCACTTTCCACCTGGACAACCTTCAAAGCGAACACCATATGCCAGGCTTGCCACATCTCATCACGTCACTCTTGGGCTGCCTCAGCAGTCATTTTGCGCACGCTGGCAGAAGTGGACCATCTGGAATCCAATGTCCCAGCAGCAGGCTACAGCACAGCTTAGGGTCGTAAGTGGGCAGAAGTGTCCACTCACCTCTATGCACTGGTAAGACAATACAAGCATTGGGTTTGTGTTTAGTATAAAGCAAAGCATATAACAGTGGGCGACATGTAATCCACTTGCTTTTTTCAATAATCCTTCACACTGCGCCAGAGCTTGGCCTGCACACAGGTGCGGAGGCCAGACCACTCCGTTGCAGATACTCCAACCAAAGTGGCAATCAAGGTATGAAACTATTACCCCAAATTGTATTACTCTGATCCAGATCAGCCAGCCAAAGTGGACAATTTTCTCGAAAGTGCACATGTCTGCACCATTTTCCGTTATCTGGAGTTGATGAATTTGATTTCTCAGGATGAACTCTGGTCTGCCATTCACAGTGCACCATACAGGAAATGACCAGGTCCAGACAGGATTCCTTATGAATTATATAAGAAATATTTCAAATATTTTTCCTCCTTGTTGCTTGCCTCAATGAACCAATGCCTAATGGAAACGCGCCTCCTCCCTGGAGGACAAGAGGCCTACACAATAACGTTGTACAAGAAAGGGGATAAGCTGGACTTGGCCAACTGGCGCCCCATATCACTTACTAACACAGATACTAAACTTTTTAAAGCATGGCATATTGTCTAGGGGTAGTTGCCTCTGCTCTCATTTCCCCTGAGAAATTTGGTTTCATTCCCAAATGGTCTATTTGGGACAACATTCACACCGTAGACAACGTCTGCCAATCCACGGCTTCTGGAGCACTTGTTTTTTAGACCAGCAGAAGGCCTATGATAGAGTCAACTGGGATTACCTCAGAGCCTGCCTCCACAAGTTCCACCTCCCCTATCATTTCATTAATTGGGTGATGTTGCTCACGGAATCTACCACAAGGGCTGTGCGTGGCCCTGGCTTCCTCACGGATGTAGTTCGCCCTCTAAGGGGCCTACGCCAAGGGGACCCTCTAAGCACACTCTCTTGTATAACTTCAGCCTTGACCCACTTCTTTGCAATGTAAATGATAGCCTTACTGGTGTCCATGCGCAAGGCCAAGCACCAGTCAAGATGTTAGAATTTGCTGATGATTGTGTAGTTGGGGTGTCTAACGATCATGATGCACGTGCGCTTGAAGCTACTATCCATGTTTACTCCAGGGTAAGTAATGCTGCACTTAACTCCTCCAAAACCGAAATTGTTCTCCTTGGTCAGTACCAAGCCCGCTGGTTCCCAAGCCCCATTTTCTACCTGATTTAACAACTTGCTCATGGAATAACTTGCCCTGCCCACCCCACACCGCCCCGCTTGTGCTCCCCTTTGTGCTAAGCCCCACCACTGGCCCAGCCCGCCATTTGGTAGTGTGGCTTGGTGGGAGGGTACGCCTAACGGTGATGGAGCATCATATCCTAGACAATGTTACAAAACGCATAGCTTCCCTCAGAGCCCTATAGACCTCCCTTACAGGCAGGGTAGTACATCCAACTCTATGCTCCTTTCTAAAGTTTGGTTGGGGCCCACGCCATCGCTTTTTCTTTTTCTTCAAGTCAAAATACGCCCTTCTACAAAGGTGGCTTTGGTTAGGCCACCCACCGCCAATGCATCTGGATGTCATGTTTGGCCCTCGCCATAGTGGTGGCATGGGCCTTGTGACAAAACGCTTCAACTATTCATCCCATTTTGATTCAAATTAGGATTCAAAATTTTGAGTTGAAACGAATGAGGGCTTTTTAACTAGAGTGGATCAGAACCAGGGTTTTGCTACTCCCAGCTATGCTATAGGCTCAAAAGAGCTTAAAGCATGGCCAGGAGAGGGCTTCCCAAAGTGTGACCTTTAAAAGGTTGAGCCCCATCATTCTGAACCTCAGTTTGAAATTTCTGCAGCTTCTCTTCGCTGTTTAGGCCTCATGCCTTACCTGAGCGTTGAACGCAATAGGGTTTTGTCACAAGAACAAAACCTTGAGCTTCTGAGGTATTGGCCCTCTACAATTGCTCTGTCTTTTTCTTATTGCTCTTGCAATACCAGAAAAATGCTGGGAACGCCTAGCTCAATTTTTATTACATTAAATAAAAATAAAGGTTACTTTGGGGATTTGCATCCTTGCTTACCTTCCATATTTTTCTGCATCTGAGATTTCCCCAAATTTTGAGTTAAATATGGGTTGGTATTATTCAACCATCCCAGCTTACCTCAGTGGTCCAACTTTGCTGTTGGACCTATTTTGGCGTCGATTTACTCCACTGAAAATTTAGGCATCTGGCGAATGGAATCTGGGTGGTTCCATTCATACAGGCTTTGCTCAACTATGAGGTCCACGCCACTAAAATACTTGGCACCTGGATTGCTGCAGTCAACAACCCAAAGGTCTCAGCCCAGCACTGGTCCCATGTGGCCCGCTCCAACTTCTCCTGCGCCCTGGGCCTCAGCAATTTTACCCACCCCCATTCTCTGTTAAAGTACCTTGCCTCACTCCCTTCTGCTGTAGGCCCACATGTGACGTCGCCCCACTTCAAAAAATTTTTTATCTTCATGTGGAGCGCTGAGTGGAGAATTCTCATCTTTGGGTACACCACCCAGAGGGGGCGCCCTACTCCTCAGTTTACCCAGGTAGTACAAGGTCAACCCAATATGAACGGAGTGATACCCATGAGGTCCCCTATCATAGCCAAGGTGGACTACCTGGACATGTTGGACGTCCCCACTCCCTTGATACCCAGAAAGCCATTTGGAAGTATGCCCACCACCCTCTCCTACAGCAGCATATTTGTTTCCATGTGTGACACTTCTTGAGATGGGTATACCATACCGCCGAGTGCTCTAACGCTTTGCACTCATCTTTTGCTGTGTGTGGTCAGTATGGAACTTTGGTTCACCGCCTGGAAGAGTTCCCTCCCTTGAAAGAGATATGGCATGAGATTCACCGTATCTTTCGCCAGGATCAGGAACAGCCCTTCAGCCTATCTAAGGACATCTTCTCCTTGTCCTTGGTTTCTCCTATACCACCTTCCCTCTGGGCCTTAGTGGTTGCAATCGCAATGTGGACTATCCACATGGTTGTCTTGGATGCTATCTCAGGCTCTACTCCCACCCTCCAGGAAGCTGTACGCCGGTTACAGGTGCACCTTGTGGACTATTTTCAAGCTTGGATGTTTGGGTACCTATCACCCCATCGCTGCCAGTTTGTCTCATCCTGGTTTTTGGTTTGGTTCATCACTTCAGACCCCTTCCTACATACAAGATCGATAGTGGCGCAAGCCCCTACACATGTAACCCATTCCATTTCTTGGCGTTCCCGCTGGCAACAGGAGATAACGTTTGCTTCTCTGGGGTGCCCTCCTCTTAATGATGTTTTTTTCATTAGTTTACTTATCAGAAGTGTCCATCCCCTGGTAAGCCTTCCATGAATATAATTTAAAATTTAAATATAAATTTCAGTGGCATATGCAGGATTAAGTGATTTGTTACATCCAGTGATGTTTTGTATGAGAAATAGGTCTTGAAACGGGTGCAAATTCAGTAGTTATTCATGGAAAAGGATATGACCTATTGGTCATAATGGTTTATACTGTGCACAAGAAGAAACAATGAAAGTGGTAGTCCGTGGACTCAGCATAGCAATAACAGCTCTTGTGAGAAAAGTATGAGCCATTAAAATCCCTTTTTTATTTGGAGCAATGTAGGACTTATCAAAGAGTTAATTACATCAATAAAATTGCCATTGTTAAGATTTTTATTTAGTCGGTTCAATTTATTAATTTGGAGATCAATTTTAGGGTGAAGACAAAGAGAAACATTAAACATTGGTGTCATGATCCATGCCTTCTTTATTGATCAAGCAAAACTCTTTGAGTCCATAAAGGCCCGCCAAACAAAAGGATTCTAGATGAATTTAATTTTTTTTATCTGAGGCTCAAGCAATCTGAGCCATTATTATGTCCTCTTTTGACCTATATATATTGTTCTAATAAAACATCATATTACTGCCCATAATTAACTTTTTGTTAAGCTAGCAACTAGCTATCTCAAGTATCTTGCCTAGGCATTAAGGACACTTGTTCCCTTAATCTCTTATTTTTTTATTTGTACAGTGGGTGCTTCAGGACTCATGAACTTTTCAGAGGATAACTGGACATCTATTCTCTATTTCAACAAAAAAATGCTCCTTGATGGGTATCCCTGAGCACCCCATATACATTGATAAGCACTATGTACAGCAGATCTTCCTCTGAATAATTTCCTTCTAGTGAGACCATCTGACTCAGTCAATGAGCGGGTTTTATTATTTCAACAGAATGCCTGCCATGGTAGGTAATCTTTTATTACCAGCCTCTATGCAATTAGATATTTCCATTCCATACTCTAACCAATATCATCTACAGCTTTTGTCTTGTTATTATGTTCAGCTCCTTATACTTGGGCCTTAGTACCAGGAGGATGACCAAATTAAAGATGAACTTTAGTAGTGGTAACTCAGAAGATGAGTTTATAATCCTCTACCACTATTAATACTGATCAAATTGGATTAGGGTGTTCCAACTGCTATTTTTATCAATTTGTACATCAAGGCTTGTATCACCTGTTAAAGGTATCAGGACTACTTCACCAAGTTCTTCTTTATCATCTTTAAATATAGGAAAAACTATTCTCATATTATAACTTATATGAGTCTTCTTCTGACTTAAGTAGAGAAAATCAACTACCTACACTTGAAATTTGCAGTTATTGTATAAGATGCAATAAAAATTCTAGTTTACTGAAGGAGTATACTATTTTAATGTAAAGCTACATCTCATCTTACTCAGGTGAAGGAAATGCTTGATACCATATGTTGAGAAATTGGTATGACTAGATGATAAGTCCTAATTAGTTTAGTGGTTTATATCTTAATTGCTGAAGGGGATCTCAAACTTGGATAGATAATTCAGTGAATAGAGTGAATTCAGCCAGAACCTCAATGATGAGGCAAAAACAGAAAAACTCTGACAAATGATTAATAGCTAAGCAGAAGGGTTGAAATTGGCCAAAGCGATGAAGATATGAGTGGGATGGGAAGACAAGAAGGGGGTCTGTTTTTTAAAAGTGAGAAGAAAAGGAGAATGAATATTAGGAAGAAGGAAGTGCACGCAGAAAGAGTCTGCTAATTGTATTATATTAAATAGATTAGTGTGGTTGAGGAGATTGCCTCCTCTTATAAAAAGATTATTATTTTAATTGGCGGACCAACGATCTCCATATCATTTATCTGTTGCTCAGTGGGCTTAACTCTGCGCAACACCTACGGCTATCTCAAGTATATTGCTGAAATTATAACAACATATAGAAGCTAATGACGCTAACCTGCATTCTCAAATAAAAATAAGATGTATTCTTAGGTTTAATTACATCAAGATTTGATTCATCTCGCTTATATCTTAATGATGACTTAAATTTACTAGGGCTCCTGGATGCCTTGATGAACCTGGACTCCATGGACCACAAGGATCCAAAGGCATACTGGCTCTCCTAAATCCCCTAGAAAATACAGATTTTTTGGATCTAGACGACAGTGATAGCCACCTGGACCCCCTGGCCCATCTAGGCCTACTTCATGTCCTAAAATTTTAAGAGGTAAATACAATCACATATTAAGCATATAAATTTACTCAACATTCAGTTAGGCAAAGATTTTAAAAGATTTAGCGTTACCTGAAAAGGGGTCTCCTTGGACGCTGAGATTTATTTCAAGACCATCATAACGAAATTGTTGCCCTGCCCTCCTTTTAACTCTCTGTAAATGGACTCAAGCAAAATATACTTATAATAAACATCATCATCTCAAAATTTTGATACAGAGTATCTATCTTGAGAATCTAAATTTGATTTAAATAATTAAACTTTTTTTTAAAAACTCTCAATTGTAAGGTTTTCAACTCTCAGCCGTAAAGCTATATAGGACCTTTTACCCTCAATAACTAAGGAAGGTACTAACCTCATGGCCTACCTCTACACAACTCACTGATTAAGGGCACACCCCAGATGAGAGATAGGTGGAAGAAGTCTCACTCTATTTTCCTACCACAACATCCAAAACATTTCCAAGCTCAAAATTACTTTCATCTCTGAAACTAAAGAACGGTATATGCAGAGAATAAGTCAGTTTTGAGTGAATTCTAGGAATCTTACAAGATGGTCATTGAAGGCACTGAACCCGTTACTAACCATAGGGCTCCAATAGGGGCACCCTTATTTGTAAAAATTGATATCTTGGGTAATTCCAAATGATAAGATACTATTAGTTGAATCAGAAAAAAGGCCTAAGTAAGCCAAAAAATGGAAGCAATAGTAATCAATTATGCAACAAGTTTATATGGCACTGAAATGAAATCTGAATTTATAGCAGGGATGTTAGGATTTTTTCTCATATTTCCATATGACTAAATTACTAGGGATCTCTAGGGGATAATTCCCTAATGTGAAGTGAATTGGATATCAGTTGACCCTAATTTTGGGGTAACTATGTTTGGGGAATTTTAAGTTATTCGCCTGGGTTGGATCCATTGGGGGTACAATCCAGATGAATGATCAATTTCTCATCGGGCAGAGTTGCTGACGAAATAGGGGCATCTGATAGTTGATTAACTATCAGGTGTACTGATTAGTATTTGTCAGGTTTTATCACCAATCAAATTGGGAATTTAAAGATTAAGTTGCAAGGCGAGTGATGCCACCTGCAACTAGCAAATTGATCAGTTGGTTCATGACCTGCCTTAATGGGTAATAAGTCCCATTACCTAAGCAGGTCACTTGCCAAATATGGTTGTTTCACTTGGATTGAGAAGAAAACGTTAAGGACACGTTTTCCAACTCTTTTTATTTTAGGTCAAGGTGTCCAATGACAAAATCCTAGCAAGTATGGGGAAGATCATTGCTGCTGAGATGAGGATGGGTAATTCAATGGCAACAGCTGCCATCTCATCAAGGAGGTGTCAACTGAGGGTTGGGCGCCAGATCCCCCATTATAAATTCCCTAAAAATTTACTAATAAAAAAGCACATTTTGGAAGAGATAAAGATCAGCTCAAACATCCATTTGGTTTCACCCATACTGGGGTTGATACAGGTGATAAGGAATTAATTGCCAGGTGGACCGAGATCCTTGTATGGCAGAAAGCCAAGAAAAAGACACTAATTACCAGATATTATCTTAGTATACTTTATCAGAATCCATTTCAAGTTCTATTATTTCTCAAGAAAATTATATTATGTGCTATTTTTGGGTGAATTTTTAGGATAAAGAGTAAAGATCTGGGAGGGGATCCAGAGAAGAAGCTGAATTGAATCAGGGATTGTTACTGACTTTGTGTAACAGAGAAACTGTAAACAGGGATCTGAGTGTAGATCGAGTTAGGTGGTACCAGGGAATAAACCCTATATAGGACATCCTAAGTATTTTGAGAGGAAATACTGGCCAAGCGTTGGAATGAAATCTAGTACTTTAATTAAACTACAGATAATAGTCGCCATACTATTATCAACAAATATATCAACTACTATAATACAAAAAGAGAATTGCACAAAACCTGAATCTGTGCAGTTAATTTATTTATAGGGGTTATTAACTGAGAATAATCAGGAAATTTTATAATTTCTAACAATTGGTGCTCACTACAGGGGTGTTTTTGAGTAGAAGATATTAGAATGTGATGGCATATGAAGATGTTTCTAATTCCAGCAATAAGTTACTAAGGAAAGTAACATTAATGAAGACAGAACGTGAAGTGGATCACGTTAAATTGCGTTCACCCAGCTCAGAAGTGGACTCCTAGTGAAGCAAATTGAGGACAATCAAGTTTTGGGAAAAGGACTTGCAGCCTTGATATGGAACTTTCTAGTGCTGCAAGAAAACCTGTTCCACCCAACATCTACCTGAGATGAAGAGGATCAGAAGGAACAACTCAGGTTGAAATTGGGTCCACTTCAAATAGTCATGAGGAGTGATATGTTAGATCAGACACTAGATGAGACATTAAGTGAAATTGAAATGGGAAGCAATCAATTAAGAGTACTGAATTACATTACCAATGAAGAGTATGAGGTCAAAAAGGTAACGATTAATCTAAGATAGTGGAGAAAATCATTTAAATCAATAACATCCAATCAATGATCAGAAATTACTAAAGATGAGTTCATCATCAATTCAAGATGAAATTGGATGAAGCTACCGAGGCTAGATCAATCTGTATGATCAAGGGATCGTTTCCAGATCCACCAGTGAATTTACTTCCAATTTTTTTGGATGGCCACAAATGTCAGAAATTGTTTTTAGGAGAAAACTAATCTGAACAATCAAACAGAACTATTGACTAATGAGGAATTCATGATTTTGAGAGATAAGAAGATATAAGAATCAGTTGCCAAAATATAAGATGAAATTAGGACCTTTTGGATGAATAACCAGTCGGGATTGAAGGCCTAATGAATGAAAACATTCAAGAGTTATTGCTAAAGTTGGCAAGTTTAGTCTATACGTGAAGAAACAGCGCTGCTGGTCATATAGTGAAGAAGGTCAATACTAAGAATTGGTTGTATTAGACCTAAGAGAAAATAATTGCCATGTTCCCAGAGGATCTTTGAACCATTATATGGTATGTCCTGAGATTTTGGTCAAGTCCTAAAAGAGGACCATTCATTCAAATAGATGGTTAAATCTTAAGAAGATAAGATTTTAACCCATGATAACTGATAGGTCAGAGTACACCTAGGAACCAGTTTGAATGATGGGGGAAAGAAGGACCTCTGACCCTTATTATAGGTTAAAAGTCCTATTGCAAAAGAAAAATACAAAAATAGATAAAATATATAAAATATTACATATCATTTTAATTGGTCCATGATTTTTGGACCTAGGAAGTGATGAGATCACAACAGCTGAACTGAGGAATTTTCATGATTTTGGGACCCTTGATGAAATGGGATTACCAGTTGGGGTAACTGAGAGTATCAATATTAGTTGATTGAGAGCAACTCGCTGATCTGATGAAAGGACAGCAGGAGGAGGTGCTCAAATTGTTCAAAAAATATCAGGAGATATTTTCCCAGGATGACCATGATTTGGGATGCATGAGAGATGTGATCCACAAGATCAATAATAAGAAAAATTTGCCAATCATGATGAGACCAATTCGATGGTTGAAGGTGGTTGAAGTGGTAGTGGAGGAAGAAATCAGCAAACTAGTGAAGCATGGGCTTCTAGTTCCATTGTCAAGTCCCTAGGCGAGTCTGATTTCCTATTGTGAAGAAGATGTATGGCTCTAATTAGGTGGTGATCACTTATCAGAAGCTGAACAAGATTACAAAGAAGAATTTGTACCACTACCAAGAATTGACGATGCACTAGATCAATTGGGAGAAGCAAAGTATTTCTCCATGATGGATCTAATATAAGAATTTTGGCAAATCAATTTGCCAAGAGAAAACCGAGAAAAATGTGCAATTATCACCGCGCAGGGGCTATATCAACCAACGAGGATGTCCCAGGGTCTGTGAAATGCGCCTGTGATGTTCCAGAGGGCCATGGACGCTATACTAAATGACTTGAAGTTGTCATGCGTCCTGGTGTACTTGGACAATATTAATGTGTTCAGTAAAATGTTTACTGACCATTTTGCACCACTTGGAGGAAGTGTTCAAGAAACCATGCGTGGCCAACCTGAAGATTAAGCTGAGGAAGTGTCACTTCTTCAATAAAGAGTTGGAATATATGGGATTTGTGATCAACTCAAGTGGACTGCAGCCACAAGACCAGAAGATTGAAGCTATATAATGAATGGCTGTGCTGAAGAGTGTCCAAGATATCCAAGTGTTCCTTGGAATGGTCAGATACTATAGAAGATTTATTCAGGATTTTGACAGAATCGCTGAGCCCTTCTTCCATCAGTTTAAGGATCCAAAGAAAGGATTTCTTGTTTGGAATGAAGAATCACAGAAATCCTTTAACGAGTTACACCAGTACTTGATATATTCTAAAATTTTAAACACCAAATTTTGATTAAGAATTTATTATACAAACTGATGCTTTATTGATGGCGATCAGCGCCATATTGGGCCAAGTAGATGAACTTGGAGACAAACATCCAGTGGTATATGTGAGCTGGACACTCTCAGCCGCTAAGAGGAACTAAACTGTAGCTGAGCGTGAATGTCTAGCAGTCATTAACGCCTGTAAACAGTTTTGGGTGTGCATACATGGAACGCACTTCAAAGTGGTGACAACCACTCCTCGTTGCATTGGCTTCACAATTTATAAGAACCAGAAGGACGACTGGCCCAATGGGCACTGAAGTTATGGGCTTACAATTATGAGATTGTCCACTGAGTGGGGGTTTCTCATCATAATGTGGATGGCTTATCATGGTTACCAATGGTCCAGATGGTATACCAGCAGGCGGTTGAGTTATTCCAGAGAATGGTCGATGGGGAATTTGGAATGAGCCCCAAGAAATCCAAGGTGTGCTTCAAAAAAGCGATGGAAAGCACCAAGACCATGGATGGATAAGATTTTAAGATGATTAATGGGAAGCGAGTATTATACCCAAAGCCATCAGAAAGAGCAGCTATTGTTCAAGCCAATTATAAGATTGTAAGGCACAGAGGCCTTAGAAAAAATAACTAACCATATTCATCAGTACTTCTGGGAGTCAATCAGCTATGATCTGGCCGATTATCTGGCTTGCAGTATGGAGTTCCAGTTGCACAAGCCACATAAGGATATGACTGAATAATGACTGGTATGCCCTGGATTTGCTTGAAATATGGTGTCTATTGACATGATGGGACCGCTGATGATGAGCACAGGGAGTCAAGTACATAATATTTGCAATTGATCATCTGATGAGATGGGTTGAGATGAAGGCCCTGGAAAAAGTAGACGCTACCAGTACTGCAAAGTCTATCCTAGATCAAATAGTATATCCACATGGATGACTGCAGGTCCTGTTAAGTGACAATGAGACAAATTTCATGTCTCATGTGATCCCACGATTAAATGATATAATGGGGATCTGAGGAGTCATGTCTGTACCCTACCAGATGGAGATGAATGGATGGTGGAATGAGTTAATGGGATGCTGGCCATGACGCTGAAAAGCTGGTTGCAGGAAGAACTTCTACGTGGGGAATACACCTGAGTTTGGTGACATTTGCCTACATTATAAGTCATCATACAGCAATGGAAAAACGCCATTTGAGTTACTATATGGAAGGAAGGCCACGTTGTTACTGATTTTATATTTGGTGGTGGAACCAACATTAGGGGTGAGTGCTGAGCAGTACCTAAACCAATTGACAATTATCCTGATCAAAATGCAATTGTTGGCATTAAATATGACTTTGAAGAAAAGGATACAAGCGAAAATGATGGATGATAAGAACTGACTGGCCTTATTAGTTTACCAATTGGGTGAAAGAGTTGCCTATTGCAATACACATGGTTTTGGGAGAAGAAACAAATTGGATGCATTGTGATATGGTTCATTTGAGATTATCGCCAAGATGGTGATGAATGCCTACTCCATCAAGAACCTCTTAGATGGAATAATAGTAAATTGAGTCCATGTAAGTATTTAAAAAGATGGATCTAGGAAAAATAAAAAAGTTCCCAATGGATTTCTGAACCATTAAGTTTTTTATGTCCTAATGATTTGGTTATGTCCGAAA
Source organism: Massospora cicadina (assembly GCA_022478985.1). Classification (NCBI taxonomy): domain Eukaryota; kingdom Fungi; phylum Entomophthoromycota; class Entomophthoromycetes; order Entomophthorales; family Entomophthoraceae; genus Massospora; species Massospora cicadina. The sequence continues at coordinate 86,412 of JAKSZP010006577.1, forward strand.
AAGGACTGCTGAACCAAACTAGATGTTCAAGTCTTAAAAAAGTAAGACCTCTGAACCATAGAAAACTGGTAGGTCTAAATATACCTAGGATCCAGTTTGGGGCAATAAAATAAAAAGATGGTCCGCTGAGCAAAAAAGGTCGATTCCCATGAAAAAAGAAAAAATTAAAATATTGATAAAGGTATTAGAAAAAATATTATTAAAAAACGCATAGAAAAACCAATATTTTTAGTTTTTAAATTTTTATTGGTTAACCTCAATTTTAGGATTCCGCCTATGTTGCCTCTTGGGGGAGGGAGGATGGATCGCAGTAGGAGTAATTAACCCATCAAAATCTATGTGAGATTGAATGCTAACAATGGCTAGACCTACACAAAACCAAGTTTGTTGAGTGGATGCAGATCCCTGCGAGAAAGTGACTAGGGGAAGAGAAATTGAAATGTTGGAAGATGTTAAATGTGATACCCTGGAGCAGGGAGGGAAGCAACAGTACAAGAAGAGGCAGCTGGTGAATAACCCTGAATAATCCTAGTATGGTACCAAAGCTGGTAGATTGGTCTTGAGCGCTTGCTGACAGGCTTCATCAAGAACACCAGACATATGGGCTGGTAATGAGCAAGGGATACTAAGTGGGGGTTGCCAAATCATGCCCCTATCAAAGCCGTCAGTGGAAGATACTTATGGGATGTTCCAGAAATGAGAAAGTTAAACAAGGAGCGAATGGCATCCTACAAGTGACAACTATGAGCTTCTCAGAAGTTGAAGAAAAATGAGCTATGGAAGCTGGGAGAGGCTGGAAGCTTCATGTCCCAACTTCAAAGAACTTGGCCAGCAAAGTGAAGGGCATATGCTGCGATATCCTGATCTAGGATGTTTTCAAGATCAAAAAATTTAGAGCTATGGACAAAGCCTCAGCGAATTGGACCTTAATTCTGCATAGGGGGAGTTTGAAATGTACGCTGTTGCTGATGGTTAGTCCAGTGACCAAGACAGATGGCTTGTAATATTGACTGAGTTGGAAGAGGAACTCTGGAAGAAAGTCCAATCCAGCGAGGAATGAATGATTGAGAGTGAAGGGCATTGCTTCAGGAGGAATGACAATGATGTTAGGAGTATCTGCAAAAGGAGCTGAATCCAGGAGAATTTTGAAATATAACTATGGAATTGATGACAGAGTAAGGATTGGTCGTGAGTCATATAAGACAATCATAAACTGGTTTCAGTGAGGTGGTCACCATATCTGGTAATTCCACGGAAGGACTGGCTACTGGTACTTGACTAGGAGTATGAGCCCTGGAAGGACCATAGAAGAGGTTTTGCTGAGCATCCCAACTCATCCGCTGGAAGAGCAAAGGTCTTAATCAGACAAGCTATTGAGCAGCTGTTGGTACCAAGACTCAGAATTCAACATATGAGCTGGACAACAGGGGGGATGTCAGACTTATATTATAGTCAACATTATGCACTCTGAAATCAAAATAAGCTCCAATTTTGGAGAAATTAATCTCAAAATTAATGGGATAAGCTATCCAGAGAAGAAATAATAATGATATGAGCCAAGAAGGTATTATGGGAAAATAACAAGGGCAACCATGAATACCCATTCTTAATTGTTCCATGAAATGAACATTGACTGCAAGAATCTCCTGTCAAGGACAAGGAGAAAATCAAAAAATTAAGGACTCCAGACCAAGAATCCTGAATATGACAGTGGGTCATATTCCCTAATGGGGAAAAACTGGATCCTGGGATTAATATCATCACAAGTAGATTGATCAGCCCAGCATGACAGAAGGTTGTGGGGACTTCAATATGAGTAGGTGGTAGTGAGGAGGAAGAGGAAGAGAGCCACATGCCAAAGGTTGTCCTGAGCAGCGTTGAGTACTGATGATCATACTCTGCTAGAACAAGTGAAGTATTCAACCAAGTGTTCAAAGTGGTGTTATCCTTCCCCAATCCTTTTCTCGCTGGAAATCTAGGAAAGAGGGGGATGTGTTGGGATTTTTGCCCATATTTCCAGTTGACTAGATTACCAGGGATTGCTATGGGATAATTCCCTAATGCGAAGTGAATTGGATATCAGTTGACCCTGATTTTGGGATAGCTATAATTGGGGGATTATAGGCTATTTGCCTGGGTCATATCTATCAGGGATGATCCAGATATATGCATAAGATCTCATCAGGCAGAGTTGCCACCAAAATAGGGGAATCTGATAAGTGATTAGCTATCAGATGTACCAGTTAGGATTGGTTGGGTTTCATCACTGATTAATTGGGAATATAAGGATTATTTTGTGAGGCAAGTGATGCCATCTGCAACTAGCGAATCAATCAGTTGGTTTGTGACCTGCTTTAATGGATAACAAATACCATTACCTAAGCAGGTCGCTTGCCAAATATGGTTGGTTTGCTTGGATTGAAGGAAAACGTTAGAGACGCGTTTTCTGACTCTTTACAATTTAGGTCTCAAAGATGTCCAATGACGGAATCCTAGCCAGGATGGGGAAATTCATCACTTCTGAGATGAGGATGGTTAATTTAATGGCAACAGCTGCCATCTCATCAAGGAGGTGCCAACTGAGGGTTGGGCGCTAGATCCCCATTATAAGTTTCTTAATGAATTCTCTAATAAAACAAGATACATTTTGGAAGAGATAAAATTGGCTCAACTCTCCATTTGGTTTCACCCATCCTGGAGTTGATACAGGTGATAAGGAATTAATTGGCCAGGTGGACAGAGATCCTTGTATGGCAGGAAGCCAGAAAAAGACACTAATTACCAGATATTATCTTAGTATACTTTATCAGAATCCATTTCAAGTTCTATTATTTCTCAAGAAAATTATATGTGTGCTATTTTTGGGTGACTTTTTAGGATAAAGAGTAAAGATCTGGGAGGGGATCCAATGAAGAAGCTGAATTGAATCAGGGATTGTTACTGACTTTGTGTAACAGAGAAACTGTAAACAGGGATCTGAGTGTAGATCGAGTTAGGTGGTACCAGGGAATAAACCCTATATAGGACATCCTAAGTATTTTGAGAGGAAATACTGGCCAAGCGTTGGAATGAAATCTAGTACTTTAATTAAACTACAGATAATAGTCGCCATACTATTATCAACGAATATATCAACTACTATAATACAAAAAGAGATTTGCACAAAACCTGAACCTGTGCAGTTAATTTATCTATAGGGGTTATTAACTGAGAATAATCTGAAAACCTATAAATTTTGACAAGGGATTAATCCTTCCAAAAATGATACACTTAATCAGATTCATTTATTTACTGTAATAGTAAAATTTTCCAGTTATAACCCTTTTTTATGTATAAATTTAAATTTATTGCAGGGAAGGCTGACCATGGGACGGACACTTCTGAATATGACTCAGACGAGACAAAACTTAGTACCAGGGGAGGCACCCCAGAGAAGCGATGCTATCTCTTGTTGCCAGCGGGAACGCCACTTATGGGAAGGGGGAGGGAACGTGTGTAGGGGACGTAGCCACTATTGAGCACGTGTGGAGGAAGGGGTCTGATTTGATGAAACAGACTGGGAACCAGGAGGAGACCAGCTGTTGGCGACGTGGTGGGAGATATCCAAACATCCACGCTTGAAAGTGATCCACCAAATGAGACCGGAATCTGTGGACAGCTTCAGGGAGGGTGGGGATGGATCCAGCGATGGCATCCAAGACAATCGTGTGGATAGTCCACATGGCGATTGCAACCACCAGAGCATGGAGGGAGGGTGGGAGGGGGAGGCCATTGATGAAGCAAACATATCTCTTGACAGACTGAAGGGATGTGTTTGATCCTGGCCTAGCAGACGTTAGACTTCACGCCATATTACTTTAGAGGTGGGGCACTTCTCCAGGCGGTGAAACAGCTTTCCATACTGGCCTCACACGACACAGGATGAGTGTAAAGCATTAGAGCGCTCAGCTGTACAGTACACCCACCTCAGGCAGCGCCACACATGGGAACAGATTTGAGGCTGCAACAGAGGATGGTGTGCGTATTTCCAGATAGTCTTTTGGGTCTCAGTGGAATAAGGGATGTCCATCATGTCCAGATAGTCCACCCTGGATAGGACTTGGGGTCAAATGGGGATCACGCCATCATGGATGGGTAGCCCCTGTACCTCTTGTGTGAAATGAGGAGAGGGGCGGCCTCTTCAGGTTGTATGTCCACTAATACGAATTCTCCACTATGCGCTTCGCATGGAGAGTAGGATTCGTTTGTAGTGGGTTTTGGTCCCGTGAGGACCTGTTGCTGATGTGTGTGATGCGAGGTATTTCATCAGGGAGTGGGGGTTTGATGGATTATTGAGGCCCAAGGCTCGGGAGAAGTTGGAGTGGGCCGCGCGGGACCAGTGTTGGTATGGGAGTGTAGGAGCAGTGACGGCTGCAATCCAGGTGCCCAGGATCTTGGCGGCATGGGCTTTGAAGTCAAGTAGGCCCATGCCACCATGATGATGAGGGCCAAACATGACCTCTAGCCGCACTAGTGGAGGGCGGCCTGACCAAAGCCAACCTTGTAGCAAAGCATACAGGGATTTGAAGAAGCTTGGGGAGAAGGGGATGGCGTGGGCTCTGAACCAGACTTTGGATAGGAGCATAGAGTTGGCAAGAACAACCCTGCCAGTGAGGGTAGTAGGGTGGGCTCTGAGAGAGGCGATTCGCTTCGTCACGTTGTCCAGTATATGGCACTCCATTACTGCTGACGTGTATCCACCTGCCTCCAACCACACGCCCAGATGGCGTGCTGGTCCTATGGTAGGTCGTGGCACAATGGGGAGCACCAGTGGAGCAGTGTGTTTTGAGTTAGTAAGGCGTGGATGTGGGCGAGCAGATGGGCTGGGTTGGGAACTACTTGCTGGGGCCCAGCAGTTCTGAAACCGACCAAGGATGATGATTTCGGTTTTGGAGGCGTTCAGTGCCACGTTGCTTACCCGGGAATATTCCTGGATGAGGGCTTCAAGCGCACGTGCATCTTTGTTATTAGACACCCCCACCACGCAATCATCTGCAAATGCCATAATCTTGACTGGGGTTTGGCCTGGCACATGGACCCCAGTGAGTTGGGCATTCTCATTTCGCAGTAGTGGGTCAAGGCTGAAGTTGTATAAGAGTGGGCTCAGGGGGTCCCCTTGTCGCAGGCCCCTTTGAGGACGAACTACATCCGTTAGGAAACCTGGGCCGCGCACTGCCATTGTTGCAGATTCCGTGAGCAGCATCACCCAGTTAATGAAGCAGGGAGGTAGGCGGAATTGTTGGAGGCAGGCCCTAAGGTATTCCCAGTTTACTCTATCATAGGCCTTTTGTTGGTCCAAGAATACAAGTGCCCCAGAGGTTGTGGACTGACATACATTAGCCACAGAGTGCACGTTATCCCAAATCAACCTTCTGGGAATGAAACCGAATTATTCTGGGGAGATGGTGGCAGATGCTACAGTCTCTAAATGGTTAGCCATGATTTTTGTTAAAATTTTGGTGTCTGTGTTTGTTAGAGAAATGGGGCACCAGTTGGCTAAGTCTAGCCTATCCCCTTTCTTGAAGAGTGTGACCATAAAGGCCTCATGTCCTCCTGGTAGGAGGCGCGTTTCCAACAGGCTTTGGCTGAGTGAGGCTAGCAGCAATGGGGATATATATTTAAAATATTTTTTGTAGAACTCATATGGAATGCCATCTGGGCCTGGGCATTTTTGGTTTGGCGCACCGCGAATGGTAGTCCATAATTTGTTCGGAGTAATTAAATTCATTATTTCCAGATATCAGAAAATGGTGCGGATATGAGCTCTGTTGAGAAATTCTGCCATTTTGGCCAGCTGAATTGGTTCAGCTCAGTATAACTCGGAGTAATATCTTTGCCTTTTGATTGCCACTTCGGCCAGTGTGTCCACAATAGAATTATCAGATCTTCACACCTGTGTGCAGGCCATGCTCTGGCATGGTGCAAAATTTTTTTTGAAGAAGTATGCGGTGCACTTGTCACCTTTAGTGATGCGTGTGACCCTGTATTGGACACAAACCTGATGTTTGTGTTGCCTTTCAAGTGCGTTGAGGTGGGCGGCTGCCTCTGCCCACTTCTGGCCCCATGCAGGGCTATATCCTGAGGCTGGAATGTTGGACTCCAAGTGGGCCAATTCCGCCAGCGCGCGATATAACTGCCTATGTGGCTCATGAGCATCTGGATGAGAGATGGCAATAGTGGCGGATGGTGTCTTCTTTGAAAGTTGCCCATGTGGAAATGGGGTCCGCACAAAACGGTGCAACAAATAATTTTGCCAAAGTTGCCTCTTCCACCCATGTGGAACATCCTGGCGACGCGAGCTCTGGGGGGTGGATTTTGCACCAATGTGGGGCCTTTGCAACTGTGATGGGTAAGTGGTATGCTATTGAGACCAGTCGGTGGGCAGAGAATTCCATTTTCGTTGTTTTGAAGTGGGAGATGTGGGGTTGGAATTTCGCCGGTGCTAGAATAAGGTCGATGCAGGTCATGGACCTTAATTGGCCATTGTGGATGTGGGGATGCGTCATGTTTTTGAGCAGTGGGGCATGTCACGGCAGCGCATCTATTAACCCAAGGGTGGCTTTTAGAATGCGTAGTTCTACGTGACCCTGTGGGGCGTGGGGTGAGGGTGGCCACCGGTCTGTTAGTAAGGTTAGCCAACAGTTCATGTCGCCAATTAGGAAAGAATCGGGGGGTAGTGGGAGGGATTTGACTGATGAGAAAAATTCCTGACGCTCTTGTGCACCGTTTGGGGCGTAAATGTTGACGATTGTGTGTGCAACATCAGCCCATGAGAAGGTGACAACGAGCACTCGGCCATTTAGGAATGTTTCTGAAGATGTAAATTTGAAAAAATTGTTTTTCCAAATTAGCACCCCACAGTGCTTTGACCAAAAGGATAGGGATGGTAGGAGCATTGAGTTTCAAGCTTCCTCGGAACCTCATGGACAGTGGGACTCCTGGGTGGCCAGGATATCCACGGGTATTTGTTTTGTAAAAAACTCAGTCCTCTAGCCCAGGACAGGGAGGCCTTGAGTCCGGCAATATTCAGCGTCCCTAGAGTGAAGGTTTCCCCCATCACACCTTAGGTGTGAGGGGTGGGCCCCCAGGCCCACCAGCCTCTTCCAGGTCCCCATGGACTTTCACAGCAGCATGGGTATTAGCAGCAACGCTATCAGGGTTTTTGTTAATTTTTTTGGAAAGAGTCGCGTTGGCTTTGGCCTTCACTTTTTGTTTTCCCGACGTTGGACGAATTTTTTGCAGTGCAGATAAGTTCAGTGCACCGTTGAGTGGGGCAAAATTTTTTTTTTTGGTTGGGATAGGTCCCAAGTCAGTTTTGACTGGGGCTTGGGTGCAGCGATTGGGTGAGATCAAATCTCCCATCAGATCCTCAGATTGAGTGGCCCATTTGACATGGGCCTCCCAATCTGATTGGGTGATGGATTCCTGAGTTACTTCTGCTGCGAAGGTCTCCATGTCCTCCTGGTGTTGTGAGTGTGGGATGGTGGTGGTGGCCTTGGCCGCTTCCTTGGCCGCGGTCCTATGGGCCTGCTTGGCCTTCTTCCGCTCCTGCGGGGAGATGGGCTTTACCAATAGGTAGCAGCCTTGTGCTCCCCACGGGAAAGCCTCCTTGGTGCTTGCGGTTGGTTTGTAGTGCGCCTCTCTGCTGGCCATGGCCGCCGAGGGGTGCTCTTGGAATGTGACGCCCTCTTTGATGGGGCATGTGTGCGCCTTATGGCCGATTGCATCACAGTGGGTGCAAATGGGGGGCGCGCTGTCCACGGTTACCCAGAATGGGTGGGTGGTGTGCCCTGCAATGTCAATAAAGGTGGAGTGCGGGATCTGGGTTAGGTCCTTTGCAATCTCCTCAGTTGGGGTCAGAACTGCAATGGCTTTGCCGGTGCACAGGTGTGGCATCAGCGTGAAACGTTGCATTTTGAAAGATTGTATTTCGCCATATATGGCGAGACCATCTTTCAGGTGTTGCTCCAAAATGTCACGTTTTACTGTAGTAGGCAAAAAGTCAAACGTGAGGAAGATTTGATTTGATTTTGTCCATCTGGTGCATTTAGTTTTGACGACCTGTTGCCCTTTGGGGAGGTCAACCACTATGTGCACTGCTGCAGCCCCATCTGCTGCTATTTTGCTTTCGAAACCTAGGTCCAGCCAACCATGCAACATGGAGTGAGGTGCAACGTACACCGCGGTCAGGAAAATTTTGTATACATCTTCACAAAATTTTTCCCATAGGGCCATTTTTTGGATGTCCAGATACACACGGACTCTGAATTCCACCAAAAAAAGTGGCTGGGAGTGTGGCGTGTTGATGTACTGGTTGCATTGTGCTTACCATGCAAGTATCTCCAGGGAAATTGTGACCGCCAGTTTTTTTAGATTTTTTTCTATTCCGCTGGATTCTCCGGGGCGTTTTTGAACGTTAGAGGCCGCGGGCCTTCCACCTGCTCCTCTTGCCTTGCTTGCCCAACTGCTCCCAGACATGGGCGCAGACTAATCCCCTCTATGAGATTATCAAACTAGATTTAGTCTTGAATTGAATGGGTTGCAAAAATGTTTGCAACGATAAAGAAAAGTATGAATGTGGAATTATTCCTTTTTTATGTATAAATATTATTTCAATTTTTAAAACTATTATTTACAAAGCCACCTCCATACTCGCCCAACCATAAAAACCAGAACACTAATAATTGTAGGGTGTTGAGTTATTTTTTTCTTATTATACTGTATTAAAACCTAGAAAATGCTATATAGTTTTTAATCACATAATAGGAAATTTCATTTCCTATTATGCTAAAAATTAAGCTAGTTAAGAGTCTTAAAGGGTAGCTTCACTTGAAGGAGAACCTATAGGGAAAACTTCCATGCAAGTCTCCAAAAGTATTAGTTTTAACATTTATAAGATAAACTTTACTTAACTGACTTTTCTCTCCCATTGCAATCACTTTTGCAGCTTATTCAATTTAAGTCTGAATTTAGTTTGATAATCTCACAGAGGAGATTAGTCTGCGCCCATGTCAGGGAGCAGTTGGGCAAGTAAGGTAAGAGGCACAGGTGGTAGGCCCGCGACTTCAAACATTCAAAAACGCCCCAGAGAAACCGGCGGATTAGATAAGAATAAAAAACAGGCAGTTACTACTTCCCAGAAATTTTCACTTGGCAGGTGCGATGTAACCAGTACATCAACACGCCACACTCTCAACCACTCTTGTTGGTGGAATATGGAGTCTAGGTGTTCCTGGATATTCACCAAACACCGTTATAGTAAAAATTTTGTGGGGATGTGCACACTCAAATCCTGACCGTGGTGTACATCGCACCTCACTCCATGCCATGCGGTTGGCTGGATCTCAGTTTCAAAAACAAGGAGGTAGCAGATGAAGCTGCTGCAGTGCGCATAGTGATTGACCTCCCTGAAGGGCAGCGGTTCATCAAAACCAAGTGCACCAGATGGACAAAATCAAACCAAATTTTCCTCATGTTCAACTTTTTGCCCACTACAGTCAAGCGTGCCATTCTAGAGCAGCATCTGAAAGCTGATCTCACTGTATACACCGAAATACAATCCTTTGAGATGCAACGCTTTATGCTGATGCCACACCTGTGCACCGGCAAAGCCATTGCAGTTCTGACCCCAACTGGAGGAGATTGTGAAGGACCTAACCCAGATCCTACACTCCACTTTTATTGAAATTGAAGGGCATACCACCCACCCTTTCAGGGTAACCGTAGATAGCGCATTCCCCATCTGCACCCACTGTGATGCATTTGGCCATAAGGCACATGCATGCCCCACCAAGGAGGGCATCACATTCCAAGAGCACCCCTCGGTGGCCATGACCAACAGGGAGGCTCACTATGAACCAACCACCAGCACCAAAGTGGCCTTCCCTTGGGGAGCACAAGGCTGCTACTTATTAGTAAAGCCTATCTCCCCTCAAGAGCGAAAGAAGGCCCACAGGGCCGCGGCCAAGGAAGCAGCCAAGGTCGCCTCCACTATCCCACACTCCCAATGCCAGGAGGACATTGAAACCTTCGCGGTTGAAGCACTTCAGGAATATCTCAACCAATCAGATTGGGATGTCCAAGACAATTAGGCCACCCAATCTGAGAATCCGTTGGGCGACTTGATCTCACCCAACCTTTGCAACCAAGCCCAGAATGGAAGTTATTTGGTCTCCACCTACCTGAAATTTTTTTTTGATATGAACATTGGTGCACCAAACTCGCCTGCACCACAAAAAATTTGTTTGACAACGGGGAAACCAAAAGTGAAGGCAAAAGCCAACGCAAACCTGTCTGCTAAAATTAACAAATCTTCTGATAGTGTTGCTGCAAACACACACACCACCGTGAAGGCCCGTGGGGATACAGAGGAGGCCTGTGGGCCTGGGTGCCCACCCCCTTGCACCTAAGGTGTGATGGGGGAAGCCTTCACTTTAGGGATGTTGAATATCGCCAGACTCAAGGCCTCGACATCTCAGGCTAGGAAAATGAGTTTTTTAAAAAAAAATTTACCCCTGGACATCCTGGCCATCCAGGAGTCCCACTGTCTGTGAGGTTCCAAGGACACTTGGAAAAACCATGCTCCTCCCTTCCCTATCCTTCTGGTATGAGCACTGTGGGGTGCTTGTTTGGAAAAACAATTTTTGTTAAATTTTTATCATCTGAATATTCCTCGATGGCTGAGTCCTTATTGTCACATTTTTGTGGGCTGACGTGGCGCATGCTATCATCAATATTTATGCCCCAACCTGTGCACAAGAGCGTAGGGAATTTTTCTCATTGGTTAAATCCCTTCCGTTACCCCCTGACCCTTTCATAGTTGGTGACATGGACTGTTGGTTAAACACATCCACAGACCGTTGGCCTTCCTCATCCCACGCCCTCAGGGTCACATAGAACTTCGCGTTCTAAAGGCAACCCTTGGGTTATTAGACGCGCTGCCACAACAAGCTCTGCTGCTCGAGAACATGATGTGCTCCCACGTCCACAACAGCCAATTAAGGTCCATGTCCCACATCAACTTTATCCTCATGCCAGTAAAATTTTGATCCCATATTTTCCACTTCCACACATCAAAAATCGATTTCTCTAACTACTGGCTGGTCTTTATAACCTACCACTTACCTGTCACAGTGGCTAGGGCTCCGCATTGGTGCAAACTCCACCCACCAAAACTTGCGTCACCAGGATTTTCCACATGGGTGGAATCAGCAACCTTGGCAAAAGAGTTTATTACACTGTTTTGCGCAGACCCAATTTCCATATGGTCAGCCTTCAAAGCAGATACCATCCACCACGCTCGCCATCTCTCCTCCTGACACCCATGAGCTACGTCAGCCATCATCTCGCACGCTCTGGCAGAGTTTGCACACCTAAAGTCCAACATCCCAGCCACAGGCTACAGCCCTTCTTGGGGATGGAAGTGGGCAGAAGCAGCCACCCACCTCAACTCACTTGAAAGGCAACACAAACATCAGGTTTGTGTTCAGTACAAGGCCAAACACATTACAGAGGGTGGCACATGATCCGCTTAGTTTTTTAAATGAATTCTTCGCACCATGCCAGAGCGTGGCCTGCACACAGGTGTGGAAGTCAGACGATTCCGTCATGGATACGCCAGCTGAAGTGGTGATCAAAATACAAAAGTATTACTCTGAGTTGTACCGATCTGATCCAATTCAGCTGGCCAAAATGGCAAAATTTCTTGATAGCACTCACATCCGCACCATTTCCCAATACCAGGAGTTAATGAATTTGATTACTCCAGCCAAACTCTGGTCCACCATCTGTGGTGCACCAAAACAGAAATGCCCAGGCCCTGATGGCATACCATATGAGTTCTATAAGAAGTACTTCATATATATATCCCCACTACTGCTTGCCTCCCTTAACCAGAGCCTTCTGGATATGCGCCTTCTACCAGGAGGGCAAGAGGCCTTCACCGTCACACTCTTCAAGAAAGGGGATAAGCTAGACCTAGCCAACTGGCGCCCCATTTCTTTATATAACATGGATACAAAAATTTTAACAAAAATCATGGCTAACCGATTAGGGATTATAGCCTCTGCCACCATCTCCCCAGAACAATTTGGTTTCATACCCAGAAGGTCAATTTGGGACAATGTGCACTCTGTGGCTAACTCATGCCAGTCCACAGCCTCTGGGGCACTTGTATTTTTGGACCAACAGAAGGCCTATGATATAGTAAACTTGGAATACCTCAGGGCCTGCCTCCACCACTTCCGCTTACCCCCTCGCTTCATCAGTTGGGCAATGATGCTTATAGAATCTGCAACAATGGCAGTGCGTGGCCCTGGCTTCCTCATGGAAGTAGTCCGCCCTCAAAGGGGCCTACTCTAAGGGACCCCCTTAGTCTACTCTTATGTAACTTCAGCCTTGACCCACTACTTTTAAACGTGAATACCAGCCTCACTGGGGTCCATGAACCAGGCCAAGACACAGTCAAGATGATGGCGGTTGCAGATGATTGTGTGGTTGGGGTGTCTAACGATCATGATGCACGTGCGCTTGAAGCTCTCATCCAGGAGTATTCCCAGGTAAGTAATGCAGCACTGAACGCCTTCAAAAATTGAAATCATCCTCCTGGGCCGGTATCAAACCTGCTGGGCCCCAGCAACTAGTGCCCAGCCTGGCCCATCTACTCGCACACATGCTCGCTTTTTCTGATCACCCCACACCGCCCCACTTGTGCTCCCCTTTGTGCCACGCCCTACCATTGGGCCTGTCCGCCATCTGGGCGTGTGGGTGGAGGCAGGCGGGTATGCCTCAGCAGTAATGGAAAGTCATATTCTAGACAACGTGACAAAGCGCATCGCCTCCCTAAGAGCCCACCCTACTTCCCTTACTGCAGGGTTGTTATATCCAACTCTATGCTCCTCTCCAAAGTCTGGTTTGGAGCCCACGCCATAGACTTCTCCCCAGGTTTTTTCAAATCCATGTATGCCCTTCTGCAAGGGTGGCTTTGGTCAGGCCGCGCACCTCCAGTGCGGCTTGAGGTCATGTTTGGCCCTCGTCGTCATGGTGGCATGGGCCTGCTCAACTTTAAAGCCCATGCTGCCAAGATCCTGGGCACCTGGATTGTGACCATCACCACTCTACTCTCCCCTCCCAACACTGGTCCCGCGCGGCCCACTCCAACTTCTCCCGCGCCTTGGGCCTTAACAATCCATCGAACCCTCACTCCTTGATCAGTTATCTAGCTTCCCACCCATTGGCCACAGGTCCTCATGGTACTAAAACCCACTACAAACGAATCCTCCTCTCCATGCGGAGCTGAGTGTAGAATTTGTATTAGTGGACACACAGCACAGAGAGGCCGCCTCTCTCCTCAGTTCACACAGGTGGTACAGGGGCTACCCAATCAAGATGGCTTGATCCCCACACGGCCACATGTCCTATCCAGGGTGGACTACCTTGACATGATGGACATCCCTTATTCCCTTGAGACCCAGAAGACTATTTGGAAATATGCACAACACCCTCTGTTGCAGCCTCATATCCGTTCCCATATGTGGCGCTGCCTGAGGTGGGTGTACCATACAGCTAAGAAGTGATGCTTCACACTCATCCTGCATCATGTGTGGCCAGTATGGAACGCTGTTCCACCGCCTGGAGAAGTGTCCTACCTCTAAAGTGATATGGCGCGAAGTTCAAAGTCTGCTGGGCCAGGATCAAGCACATCTCTTCAGTATGTCAAGAGATATGTTTGCTTTATCAATGGCCTCCCCCTTTCACCCTCCCTCCATGCTCTGGTGGTTGCAATCGCCATGTGGACCATCCACACGATTGTCTTGGATGCCATCGCAGGCTTCATCCCCACCCTCCTAGAAGTGTCCACAGATTTGGTCCCATTTGGTGGACCACTCTCAAGCGTTTATGTTTGGGTACCTCCCAACATGTCACCATCAGCTGGTCTCCTCCTGGTTCCCAGTTTGGTTCATCAAATCAGACCCCTTCCTCCACATGTGTTCATATGTGGTTACGGCCCCTTTACAAGTTCCCTCTTCCTCCCCATAGTGGCGTTCCTGATGGCAACAAGAGATAGCATCGCTTCTCTGGGGTGCCTTCCCTGTTATTAAGTTTCATTTTCTTTCATGTTTACATTCAGAAGTGTCCATCCCCTGGTCAGCCTTCCACACAATAAATAAAGAAAAACTTTACTCTCTTTCACTCACTTTTATTAGTTACAAAACAGATTTTCAATTTCACAAGCCTTAAATTTCGCTGATAGGGCGCTTCTTTATAGTCTGTGGCTAATAATGTGGCTGCTGAGGCACCCACGTTCACAGGTTAAATTTCTCTTGGCATGCTTTTATCCTAACAGTAATGCTGCGCATGAGAAAATTGAACTCATGGTATATAATGTAAATGAAAAGGCACCATCAAGTTGATGCCATCTGACTGCATGAATCCCCTGGTAATTCCAGTTTTTCTCAGAATGAGTACATACCATCCGTAATATTTCTTGTGGTTGCTAAATCAATTCCTTCTGACAGCTTTAATATTTTTAACTAAATAAAATACACTTTCAAAGAAAATACTATTTTTTTCTTATTGTATGACCATGAGATTGCTTTAAAAGAAGCTAACAAACACTAGAAGCTTAAACATCTAATTAATTTAGTCAGTTGGACCGCTCATGAAGTCATGATACCACACTTGGTGAACTGTCAGACGTGAACTGATGCAAAGTCTGCTTTGATCAAAGTTTTTTCAGTGACTTGATTTTAGATAACCAAAAGCAAGCAACTATAGGAATAAGTCTAATATTTATGATAGTCTATCTTTGATTTTATACTGTTTCTAACTTTCTTCTAAGAATCTCCTTGTAGGAGATTAGCTCAGTAGAAATGGCATAAAATTTGCCCTATCCACGTTCCACATTATGCTTAATAATCAACTTTATCAAAGGCTTTCAACATACATTACCTCTTTATTGCATAAAGTTGATGATCTTATGTAAATTCCCTTCAATATAAAAAATTTGTTGGATCTTATCAATCCATACCTAAGACAAGACCTCACAACTAGAATTAACATTATCTTAAGACAAACATCAAAAAATACAGTGTATGCTGTAAACAAATAAAATACTATATATTTTCTTCAGACTTTCCCAAAATGAGGTAGTAAAAGATTGGTCAGCTTGGTTAATGGAGGGTCCTTCTTCTGATAAATTCCAAGTTCCCTAGATTAACAATCCAATGCTATATAAATTGGTTCATCTGTGCTTACTTCTCGAGTGAAAGTTGATGTGCCAATCTTTAATTAAAGCAATAAGTACTTAATTCTATGGTACTCTTATATTGGTCAATTGCCTATATTTTCATAGTGGCCGCTTGCTCAGGGGGTGCTGATGGTTAGTGTGAATACACTGATAATAAATTATTTGTTTGTTCACAAGTTGCACCAACAGGCAATTGAGATCTTTTTCTTGCATATATAGGACTTTGCTCATAGTTATAAGTATGGTCAACCGTGTTAAAGCTTTATATATACATATTGGGGGCTACTTTAAAGCACACTAGAACTCTATCAATCTCTGCAAACAACATGAAGGCTAAATTCTAACCTTATAACTATAGCATTGTGTTTGGAGTTATTAGCACCAAATAAAATCAAAAAATAATAAAGGCAGATACTGTGAAAGATATTATTTTGATATGACCAAAAAAGCAGTAATTAAAGTATTTGGGATTTAAGAGTGTTTAAAGTAAGGACTTGATCTCTTTCTACTTGGCGTAACTTTCTAAACACTTTATATGGTTGTAAAAGTAAAACCTAATCGCCCACCATAGTTTCACTCCAATGCCATCATATTCTCTGCCAGCTGCCCCAGTGTGGGGCAGCGGCAAAACCCCCCTACCATTTTCTGTCCAACAGAAAAATGTGCTCAGACTGTCTCGCCCAGTCACACCAAACCCCTGGACAATTTGTTCCTCCCAAGGATCTTGACGTCCAACTCGCTCAAACCCAAGCATTTCCCCACTGACCCCTGATGCTCCCCTGGAGCAAAATGCAATTCAGCCTTAGGTCAGATATGGGAAACTTTTTACATACAATGACTAAGCCATTATCAAAATGGCTCAGGCAGTGATTCATCCCGCCTATTTTATCAACTTCTGTCCCTATAAGGGGTACTTTGATCTCAGCTTCACCTGTGAAGCTGATGCCCCCACTGCAGCAACGGTTCCCATAGTCTTCCAGGATACTCCTCTACCAACAACTCAGACCCTGTTCCCAACGGACACCACTTTGGTGGTTCAGTTTGCTGGTTTGCCAACCCACCTTCCCCCTGAGGTGCTCCGCCAGGAGCTGATGGAAGGTTTGGCAGCCTATGGCTCCAACCCCATATTGCAATTTGTGGTCCCTGGTGGGGCCACACACCTCGCTGGGCCTCAGGCGTATGCCATGATTGGTCATTAAATGAACAAAATTGCCCCATCAATTTCCCTTGCACTGCTATCCCCTCTGCCCCCAACCATCTTTTCTGGGCCCTTGTTGAGGGTGGATGGACGATTTGTCCATCCTGTTTCAAGTTAGACTATTCAAAATGCAAGTGCCCATATCTAACAGCTTCTGAAAGCGCTGATAATTCATCTGACAGCCACCAATATGCCGCTCACCCCACGCCAATTCTGGCATGGGGTATGATCCTACCTCGCCTCCCAAAGCCTATTTCTGAAGCTGCACCTGCAGCCACCAATCAGCCTCCACCTTGTCCCAGTGCCACACATGATTCCTCAAATCAAGTGCAGGATTGGAATCAGTTCAATCCCATGTATGATTTTAACAAATCAACTAATACTCAACCATATGCCAATTCCCCAATTAAAATTTTCCAGAACCCATGGAAGTTTTTGGATGAAATAGATGAACCAGGTAATATTATTGAAGAAACATCGCTTCAAGTCAACCGGTTCTGTAATGCAAAATGGGATACAGAATTATCCCCTAATTTATATGCCCCATGGCCAAACAATGAATCATTCCACAGCAACCACCAGTTTGCAGTAGAAGCTGCTGCCATACCAGATTGCCGTCCCCTCTGCAAAGCCGCCACCAAATCAGTAGCTTTGCTCACAGGAGGAATTTCACCTCCTGTTATCCCTGAAAATCTTACTCCAAAAAGTAAGAATTGACATGAAACAACTACACAAAAATGTCACTGATGCTATCCAGAACGTGGTAACTATAGCACGGGATCTGAAAGCTAAGATTAGCCAAACCAATATTTCAACGTTAATTAAACTACCAGATGCACAGATTAAAGCTGAAAAAGCTTTAGCCATTATAATAATGCCATTTTTATGGTTGGCAATTACATAGAAGTACCAATCATCAAAGACATTGAACCACATAACGCCAATGCCCCAACGCCCTTAGTATCTTCCTTGACATGCACCCACTCTGAGAAGAGATAGCTGCTGCCAAAGATGAGCCCCTCAATCCCCCTCCCCTTCCGCCATGGATGGATAGCAGTCTCCGCTGCCCACCTGATTGGTTGTTTTTGTTCAGTGTGATTCTTTCAATCGCTCATTTGGGCATTTTGTTTGAATAAACTAGTTACATTATTTTTAGTTTAAGTTTTTAGTTCAGTAATGTCCGTCCCCTGGTCAGCTTACTTTGGTTAAATAAAAATAAAGTAAGGATTTGAATTATAACAAATTAAGTTTTCTAACAATGTAATTATGCATTTGCTTCTTGTTTCAGTACAGCAGATTCCATTTAGTGATCCCTGGGATCATCTAGGCTTCATTTTTTAGATTAATGGAGCTTGAGTTTACTTATATTCACATGGCTGTTACTCTCATTACTCATGTTATTCTTATGACCTTTGTAGCTGTTGCAGCTTCTTGGGTAATTCATTAGACTTAATGATGGGAGCTTCAAAATAAATCTGCCTCACATTTGGCAATATTAACATTGCTAGCTTCATACAAATGGGGAAACTCTCTTTTGATGAGGTTTTAGTAATTATCATGTCATCAGCAGTCAAGCCCAAGGGTATAAAAGGGGTTCCTAAGGCATCATATGCGCAATTGTGTGTATTTTCCTCTGATTTAGTATTTAAACTTTCAGGCTTATGACCTGATCTTGACCAGCTGGTAAATCATTTTGGCAGTCAGAGGGTATATAATAACCTTTGTTGACAGTAATTTTAGGCTCCTTATAGCCTTTAAAGAGGATTAATCTTTAAGGCATTTTGATTGCTGGCCATGTTAATCTAGATTCAATCTTTCTTCTGTCCATTTAGATCATTAGTATTATTGTTATCATTAAAGATTGGGGGTTTCAGGAGGGTTTCTAGAATGAATAGAGGAATTATTCTTATAGTTGGTGTCACAGTTTAGATATGACTGGATGATAAGCCCTAAGTTGTTATGGAAGAATGGGTAGAATCCACTGAGCCTGAGTTATGATTTTAGAGCGCCTGGATTTGAAGAAATATTGGGTTAAAATGGATGGTTATCAGATCACATAAAAATGGGGTGATTAGGAGATGTCAATATGCGAAGATTAATTGATAAATTGCCTCAAACTAGGTGATAGTGAATTTAATAAATAAAGATTCATTGTAACCAATGAGATACAGCGGGCTGAATTACTAAGCTGAGGGAATGTTATCATCTGAAGTTGTTGAGATATAAGTGGTATGAGAAGATTGAAGAAAAATTTATTAATAGTTTTATTTAACCGAGGTAGGCTGACCAGGGGACAGACATTACCAAATATATGTGAAACTAAGAGAATAACTAAGAAATATAAAAATTGGGCACCCCAGGGTACTCAAGTTACCCCTGTTGCCAGCGGGACTGCCAGGTATGGGGGGGTTGGTGCACTAAACTGAGGGGGTTTCCCCTGCTATGGAGAAGGTGTGAAGGAAAAGGTCTGTGTGGAGGAACCAGAGTGGGAACCATGATTCTATGAGCGCTTTTTGTCTTGGTCTTATATATCCATAGAGCCAGGATTGGAAGTGCTCCAGTAAGTGGACATGGAATCTGTTAATAACCCCATGAATGGTTGGGACCGTGCCCTTGAATGCATCTGATGCAATTGTGTATATTGTCCACATTACAATGGGTATTATTAGGGAGCGGAGGGTAGATGGGATTGGTGACTCAATCTGGAGCGCAAAGATACTCTTTGATATCGAGAATTCCTGTTCGTTTTGAATCTTGAGCAGGCGTGCGACTTCCTGCCATATAGCTTTGGTTGGGGGGCATGTTTCTAGGCGGTGATGTAGGGATCCCTCCCCCCCACATACTGCACATGTTTTGTGGAGGGAGTTAGAGCGGTCCGCCGTCCTATAGGTCCTTCTCAAACAGCGCCAGGCGTTTGCTCTTAACCTTGGTTGTAGGAGTGGGTGGTGTGTCATTTTCCACATTGCTTTCTGTGTGGTTAAATCATAGGGAATGTCCAGCATATCTAGGTATTCTATCCTAGCTATGCTTGGGGTTGTTGCGAGCATATCCCTCTGGGGGTGGTTTTCTGGGTTTCTTAATTTGAATTGGGGGCTGGGTCGTCCCCTTCCCTGTATAGTACCCATGTTCTCTATGGTCCATCCCATACGGTGGATAGTTCAGAGGATATGTTTGAAATGAGGGGAGGTTCCATGAGGACCTGTTATAGTAGGGTGCTTGGCAAGATATGAAAGTAGTCTGGGTGGACTATGTGGGTTGGTTAATTTGAGCGCCTGTGCAAAGTTAGTCCTTGCTGCTCTGGACTAATGTTGTTACGGGAGGTCTGGAGCAAGGATTTCCTTTATCCAGGTACCTAGGATGTGATTGGCATGGAACTCAAAATATATTAGTCCCATGCCTCCACTTGAGCGTGGGCCAAATAGTGTTTCCATCCGTATAGGAGGGTGAGAGCCAGGCCACAGCCAGCCCTGGATAAGCGCGCAATTGAGGTTATAAAGGTAGGTGAGAAGGCTATCGCATATGCCTGGTACCACAGTATTGGGAGGATGAGCGAGTTAGCAAATGTAACTCGTCCTGTTAGTCCTGGGGTTCTCCCTTGAGGGAGGCTACGCGTTTGGATACCCGTAGTAACAGGTTACTTTCCATTGTCTCATTAGCATATCCCCCTGATTCTAGCCAGATTCCAAGGTGTCGGACAGGAGTGGTGGTGGGAGGTGTTGCAAAGAGTAAAATAATTGGGGTTTTTCTTCGAGTGTTGGTGTGAGGTTCTGATGTTGTGGCCCAATTGTTTGTGTATTTGCCTAAGAGGATGATTTCTGTCTTCCTTTTGTTGAGCGATGAATTGCTCACCTTGGAGTATTCCTCTAGAGTGTGTTCCAGCTGTCGGGCATCTTCATTGTTTACTATACCTGCTACGCAGTCATCTGCAAAGGCCAGTATTTTGACTGTTGGTTGTCCTTATGCGGTTATCCCCATGAGACGTGAGTTAGTAACTCAGAGGAGCAGATCAAAGCTGAAATTGTATAGCAGTGGGCTGAGGGGATCCCCTTGTTTGAGCCCTCTGTGTGGTTTAATATTGTTTGTTAGAAATCCAGGGCCGCATACAGCCATGGTTGCAGATTCTGTTAGGAGCATCGCCCATTTTATGAATCTTGGTGGGAGTTTGAAGGCATGTAGACATTCTTTTAGGTATGGCCAGCTAACACGGTCATACACCTTTTCCTGATCCAAGAAGACCAGGGCACCAGTTTCTTTGGATTAGCAAATGTTTGCAACAGGGTGTATGTTGTTCCAGATTGAACGCCCTGGTATAAACCCAAACTAGTTGGGTGATAGGACGTCAGATGCAATTGCGCCTAATCTAGCTGCTAGAATTTTTGTTAGAATTTTTGTGTCAGTGTTGGAGAGTGCAATTGGGCGCCAGTTGGCCAGGTCCAACTTGTCACCCTTTTTATACAAGGTTATAACGTAGGATTCATGGCCTCCTGGTAATAGGCGTGTTTCCAACAAACTCTGGTTCATTGACGCCAATAGGAGGGGGCGATTTGTTGAAAATATTTTTTGTTAAATTTGTAGGGTATCCCATCAGGCCCTGGGCATTTCCTACGTGGTGCACCGCGAATTGTTTCCTAAAGCTCCTCCCATGTGATAAGGGATAGTATAGTATAATTTGGTGGTGTACTTTGTATCTTGGCAGTTTGAATAAATTCTTTAATTTTTTGTGGATCTGTTGGAATATTGCGATATAATTCGGTGTAATAGCAGTTTACTTCCGCCTTGACCTCCTCAGGGTCAGTTGCCACGGTGCCATCAGTCTTGCGGACCCATGTGAACATGGGCTGGTTGCTGTGGGAGTGGAATTGGCAGAAAAAGTATGTCAAACAGGTTTCACCTTCCTTTATGAACTTACCTTTGTTCGATACTTTGATTCTATGTTGGTGTTCAAAGATGAGATTGTTAAGTCAGGCTGAAATTTCTGCCCATTTGCGTCCCCAATTAGGGCTATTGCCAGCTCTCAGAGTATTTATTTCCAGGTTGTCTAGTTCTGCCAAGGTACGCTTGATTGTGGCTGTGTCCGCGGTATACTTGCGTGATGCAATATGTCAGGTTTTGTTGATTAAATCTTTTTTTGAAATTTTCCCATGTTCCGATGGGATCCAAAGTGAATGGGGCTTTGAATTCTGGGTTTGTAGCCTTGTTTTCAACCCAGTCAGATATCTCAGGCAATCTTATATTTTCTGGGTGAAGCTTTCTCCAAGGCGACACCTGTGTGTGGGATTGGGTTGGCGCTAACTGCACTGTAACTAATCAGTGATCAGAAAAATTGATCTTTTTTGTTGTAAATTTGGAGATTCTTTAGTGGTGGGATTGTGGGATGAGGATGTGGTCAATATGACTCATCGATATGAGCAGTCCCTCACATATGTTGGGTCTTGTCATATGGGGAAGGATTGGTGAATTGGGGGAAGAGCATCCTGTAAGCCAAGAGATGCCTTCATTGTGTGATATTCAATGTGTCCAGGTGGGTATCCCCTGGGATTAGGCCATCAATCTGTATTGGGGTTATCCCAGCATATGAAATTGCCTAACATGATGATATCTGGTGGGAGGGTGAGAGTAGAAATGTTTTCAAAAATATTTTTCTGACAGTTGCAGTGCACGGTGTATAGATACATGCTAACGAAATTATTTCATCTTGGCATGTGATTGTTGCTACCAGGACTCAACTGTGCAAGTGTGATGATGGATTTGTAATTTTATATTTTTTGTTGTTTTGGACTATCACCCCACAGTGAGACGTCCATACTGATTATGATGGTGCGACCCTGGTTGACCAGGATTCTTCTTCCCCTTGTAGGCAGTGGGTTTCTTGGATGGCCAAGATGTCTACAAGAGGTTTTCCGCAGGAATGCCAGCTTTTTGGCTTGGGACATATGAGCCCTGGCTCCCACGATGTTTAATGTCCTAATTGACACTGAGGTGCCCGCGGCGCCTCAGGAGCGGTTGGGAGGACCCTCTGGTCCTATCCCACCGCGGCTCATTTTGGCCATGCTCCGCGTCTGTACTCCAACTCTTTCACTGCCATTGTTGGTTCCCTTGATCTGACCCAATGATTCAAGGAAATTGCAGTTTTGCATTTGCTTCAACTTTTCCTGCACAGGTCTCATGTTGATTTGATGCGGGTTGTTGATTGGATTTTATATTTTTGAGGTTCAACTTTGTTGCATTGTGCACCACATTTTCACCCAAATTGCGGTTGCATTGTTCCTCAATATGTGCATGACTGATGACGCTTTGTGGCTCAGTCTGGTTACTGTGAAAATCTTTGACCTGGGCATATTGTTCTGATTGGTTGGTTCGGTGAATATCTAAATATTCTCCTGAATTTGTCCATGGTTAATGGCAGATTCCGCGTGTGCCGCCGCTTCAGCTGCTGCTCTCTTGCGGGCTTTTGTGCTGCTTTACGCTGTTTACTTGTAATTGGGTCCACGATGGAGTATAGTCCATCTTCACCCCAGCAGAATGGGTGGTGGCCATCAGTCATTTTGGCGAAGTTTTCATTATCTTCATCCATAGCTTCTTCACAAAAATCACTTTCCATTAAGCCCTCTTTTACAGGGCATGCATGTTCCTTGTGGCCCAGTGAGCCACAGTGGTTGCAAATGGGTGGTGCGTGTTCTAGTGTAACTCAGAATGCAGATGACTGTCCCCCATCTGTGAAGTGAAATTCTGCTTTGCGGGGGATTCTGGATAAATCCTCTTCCACTTCTGGGAAGGGGTTGATTACAGCAATAGCTTTGCCTGTGCACAGGTCAGGCATTAAGCAAAATCGCTGTAATCAAGTTGTTGGATTTCTCCGTAGGCCACAAGACCTTTGCGGAGCTCCTCCCTCAATTACCTTACAAGGAAGGTTGGTGGGGAGCGAGTCAAAGGAGATGAACAAAGCTTTTGCTTTGTTCCATCTGGTGCATGCGGTGCGCACAATTTTTTTGCCCTCAGGGAGGGCAATTTCCACGAAGATTTTTCTGTGGCATCGGCTTCATCAGCTGTTTCAAAACTAATATCAATCCAGCTGTGGCCCATGTTATTAATGGCTATGTACACCACGTGAGGGAAAAGTGAGGGCTGTGCCTCACATTTTTCTCCACAGGGTCGATGACTCATCCCCAAGGAAGAGAGTCTGATCCCGTGCTCCACCTTTGACAAAGGTTGGTTGAATTGAATGTACATGTATTTCGCGTGCTTTACAGTAAATACCATAAACCCAGATGGTGTCTGAGTTTGCAATTTTTTTATGGCTTGGGTTCCTGGTCCCCCTCCAGGGCGTTTATTGCCCTTAGTTGCACTGTTAAGCGCACTGCTTGCCGTGATGCTCGCCCATGTTGTATTATTTTTGTCATTAAAGTCGCCCATCTTTCCTGTGTGTGATTATCCAAATTTGCTGTTCAAATTGAATCATAGTAACTAAAGTGATTGTTACAAGAAACAAAGAATAAAGGTATTATTAGTTAAGAGGATAAAAACAGCAAAGATCTGCTTATATATTATAATTTTAGAAATAAGTGTCTTTAAGGAAATTGCTCCCTATTCAAGATTTAAAATTTTAAAATTTATTTGAGGTAAACCAACCAGGGGGCGGACATTACCAATACAGAAAAGAACAACTGAACATGCAAACTAAACGCCCTAAATTCATGGCGAGACACCAAAACAAAAGAAAAAAAAAACCTACCAGGTGTAGCAGTTGGAACGCTTATCCCAACATGGCGGAGGGGGGAGGGGAGGAGAGATCAGATAGATTTTCAAATTCATCTTCACAAATGAAGAGGTGGATCAAAGCTGAGAGCAAAGGGGTTGGGGCATCCGCAGGATGTGGGTTGAGGAAAAATAGAAAATTGTTAACTTCTTTGGTAACAATCTGGACCTGGAGCATAGCCTTCAGGAATTCAGCAACATGTGTTCAGCTTGTATGCATGCCTCAGGAAGCTGGGAAAATTTTGTGATATTGGCTCTGGTGATGCGCGTGGTGTGGGAAAGTATGCCAGTGCAACCACTTGCTTGATAGCAGAGGTGGCAGCTTCCCTTAATCGTTCATTTCCACTTTTGCAACCTCAGGGAAATTGGCGGGGTAATCAATTAAACGTAGCTCTTCATTAAATTCAGTGACAGGTAGTGCCACAGCTTTGCGGAGATGGCAGCTATCAGGAGAGCCCACTGCAGTCTTGGAAAGTTGATGGTCACTCAAGAATGGGGTAGCGGTGGGTTTGGGGACATATTTCTTGGGTGGGAATGGGGAATCGAAATCTGAAGGTAAATATAGTTCCAAATTAATTGGAAAGTCAGGAGGTGGGACAATTTCCCCAGATTCAGTCAATTCATCCAATAAGTCCTAGAGATTTTGGTTGAGCATGATTGATTTGGAGGGACATGGTTTTGGTTGGGTAAGTTTTGGGGCGTGAAATTGATTGAGATGAATTTGGGTCCAAACCTGCTCCTGATTGGGTATATTGTGATAAATTAAGCCGGCTTGGGCTTTGGTTGCAAAGGTTTCGTTGTTTTTGAGCTTTCAGCTGGAGGGGTGGGTGTGCCAAAATCCTCATTCAAACGCTGTTTGTGTGGTCTCATGTGTGGGATTGGCGGATTCCGCTGGTTTTGAATTGTAGCTACAGTTTTTTTTGGAATGATCCAACTCATGGCAGAGGGGGCAAATGGTGTGGCCATTGTCAATATGAGCCCGAAAGAAGTGATCTGATGCTGATGGGATATGGGCACATGGTGGGATGTGTGGGCTATAGTTGGCTGGTGGGGGTAATGGTGGCCATTGCCCATGGTGCCGCTAACTGCTCAGCTCCACTTGGGAGCAGGAAGTGGAGGACGAGGTTTGTACCATATTGGACAGCCCCATCATCAATTCTTTATAGATTGTTTGAGAGGGAAGATGCGAAGGAAGGTTTGCAAAGGTCACCACCATTGTGGTGTCACTGGGGAGGCATGTATGGGTTATGGTAATAGGTGTGTTTTTATATATTAAGGGCATAGTTGCTGCAGCAGCTGCGTCCTCTTTGAGGGAAAACCAATATTAAAATAGCCCTTATAAGGGAGAAAGTCAATAAATTCCACTGGTAAAAACATGGACGTTGACAGCTCAATTATCGCTTTGTTGGAATATGGGAAGAGATGCCCATATTTGACTTGGAGGCAAAAGCGACTATTGAATCAGGGTAGGGCAAGTGGGTAGGGGCAGGTTGGGTGGACTCTCATTAAGTGTAATAAGTCCCTTGGAGGTACAAATTGGCCCAATGCATTAGGCGGACTGGATGAGCCAGTTTGCATGTGTTTGCCTGCTGGGCAGAAAACTCTAGCAGGTGGAGCGCCGCTGCCCCACGCTAGGGCAGCAGGTGGCAGATCTGCTGACATAAATGGAAAACTGATATGGTGTAGGTGGCGATGGAAAATTCAACAGATGCTTTTTATAAAATTCTCTCAAAAGTGATGTTGAGCAGAAAAAAAAGCTGCATTTGCTCCCTATTCATTAAAAGTTATTACTTTGTTTCAAGGATGACGATCATCATATCATCAGTCCTATTGATCAATGGCTTAACCCTGTGCAAAATCTTTTTGCGTATCTCTAAAATACTGCCAATTTTAACATTTGGGCGTTTACCAACAGTCTAATTGAACTACTATTGTTTTTCAGCTAGTGAGATCCAGTGTGATGGGCACCAACTTCTAAAGGTTGCTGGACGTAGTTTGCTAATGGGCCAAGGCCTGAGCCCTCAAACAGAATAGATCACCATAAGTGAAATTGTGGATCTGCCAGCCACTCTAACGTCTCAGAAGAAACTGCACTATCAAAAAGATTCCCTAACTGGATATACACAGTTAGAGTTTAACCTTAAGGAGCGGCAGCATGTATATGATAGCTCTTTTTAGCTCTAAATTATCCTTTATGACTTCCATGGTGCCAGGTTTGATGATTTTAGAGATAAAATTTCTTGAAATTTAGATTATTACTTTAAAATTTGGGGATCTTTATTGAGAATATTAATTCTAAATGATGATAGTAAGATAATTTGACTTACATTGAGAGTATATATAGAAGTAGCAGATTAATTTGTTACTGTGAGCTTTGTAGGGGTCTGGGGGCTGTATGATGGATCCCAAGGCTTTATAAATTACTTTGGCCTCCTTATAACTGTTTTGAATGCCGGTAAGGCTCTTGGGATGTTGGATAGGTTTTTTACATTTAAATTTTATATAAATTTTGCTCTAATTCCTGACCTGATCAATTAGCAATAGTTTTCTGCTGCTTAGAGCTCCAGAATCTGTCAAAGCCATCATTTATGTCCCTTGATCCGCCAGTTTACAATTTATTACGCTGTCAGATTTTTATAAGAGCTTAGTATCCTATAGGAGGATACTGAGGCTATGTGGCGATTTGAAGAAGCCCCTGATTGTCACAGCCAGATTCTAACTGGTAAGATTGTAAAACAGATTTAATATAATTGAAAGTGACCATTAAAAACCTCAGTTCTCCTCTTTACAGATTAGAAATTTACTTATAATCAGTGGACCTAAAAAGGATCCTCAGTGACTCAAGTAAAGGTAAAATACATAAAGCTAAACTTTTAGCTATTTTAAAGACTGGCTCTTCAGTCAACGTCTCCAGCAAGCATATTGAAAAAACTTAAATGACTCTGACTTGATACATAATGGCAAATTTTAAAACAGTTGGAGAACTTACACTAAATCATTTGGAGTTTACTCAGCCTTTCTGTTTGATTTATTTTACTTTTAACTTCCTCAGACAAAGCCCTGGAAGATATTAGATATCAATTAATCATGGGACTTCAATTGATAATGGAGTTAAATTGTCTATAAAAACATAAAGTTCAAGTACCTCTCTACATTGGGGTACAGAGTCATATTGATAATTGATCTCCTTACTAAGGCTATGTGACCCCAATTAAGCCCATTATTTCAGTCAATAAAGAGAAATAAAGCACCATCCATCTAAGGAAGAAATTAAGAGTTTGAAGTGCCCAGTGTAAGAATAATTATAGCTATTGATTAAAAAAGTGTTCATGACGCCTATGATATACTTGAGATTAACTAGTCACTAGCATGACATCATTAATGGTTGTTTGGAAAGTTCTAATAATAAATTATGAGATATGATGAATATCAATATGTCATAAGAAGGAATGTCAATGGGTATAATACCTTTTAGCCTCTGAAGCAATATCTTCAACTAATACATTATTCTCATAATTATTAGGCCTTTCTGGACTCGCAGGTTGATTTTGATAGATCTGTAAGGCATGTGTTGGGACACTATTGTTCCAGGATACTCTTTGTTCGCACCTTGAAGTCAGTCTTCAGATCAATCACTTGACCTGATCAGTCACAAATCTCAATAATTCTACCTAGATATTGTCTTAGGGGGAAAAGGAGACAAAGATATTCACTATGTACCAGACTCACTACCATGTTCTGTAAACATTGATAAACTAATGTTTATTTACTCTCTTGTAAATGACTCTGTAAGGTCAGGACCAATTGACTAATATTTGGTAACTTTAACTGATTTAAAGTAATAGAAAAGTACTGATCCTCCTGGCTAAAGATGTATAAGGGATTTTAGTTTCTGTTTTTTGACCAATTTCTTAAGCGGTAGTATTAAAAGAGTTATTAGAGGATAATTTTTGATTTTAAATAATAGAGTTAGAAATTATATTCATGTTGACATCAGAGGTTTCTGGAGTAGTTTCATATAGAATAATTTACATCATGAAAAAATTTAGGGTTTCTTTCATATTTTCAAGGGTGATATCTTTCTATCTTTATGATGGCTTAACTATTTAGCCAAGCTAGAACTGTGTAATATTAAGGCAAAGTAGAAATTCAGTATTGGCCATCTTTCAGAAAGTTGAAATTAGTTTTGCATTAACCTGCTAAAAGATCTAACTAGTGGCTGGGTGATATATAGTTGTAAATACTTTAATGGACCTTATTAAGTAACATCTCTTGCAACATTGCTGAATGAAAGTTCTGTTAATTGTAAATACTATTTTATAACAGCCATGTTGGGTTATGCTTTGATTGTATAAGAATGCAGCGGTGGCCTTTTCTGAAGCTGAAGAAAGAGATATACCCTCTATCCACATAGTAAGGTGATTGACAACTAAAAAACTAATGTCCATCTGAGGGCTAAGGAAGTGGTCCTACAACATCAATGCTGATGGTATTAGTTTTTTGATGAATTAACTTTGATGTTAATTATGGGAGTTAAACTGCCTTTAATATTACATATTAAGAAGGATCTCAGCATGCTATGTATAGTTAGAAGCATACCTTCCCAATAACATCAGAATTTACCACTATGAGGTTTATAAACTTTATCTCATGTCCTAATTGCATATTCTTCTTCCAGAACAATATCAGTCATTAAATATAGACAGAAATAGTGTAGCCAAGATGTCGATAATAATTCAAAAAAGTGACTAACGTGATCTAGACGTATACCCACCTCATCTATAACTCCTTCTGTACAAAGCTTACTTCTGTCCTTCCATAGCTCTGGTTGATCATCAATATCATAGAGAAAATCTTTTAAGGTTTAGTTGATGTTAAGATATCTAGCTGAGACAGACAGTCAGAATTTTGATGTATAAGATCTGGCTAATATATACCAATAAAAGTCATAATTTTGCATCTTAAAACCCCTTAGAACTAGAAATTCATCATAATCTTATTTGATGAAGGAATTGAATGGAAGTAAGATTGGTGATAAAGGTTATTTGAGTCCCATATAATTTGGTTCATAGATGCCTGACGGCCAACAATTCAGCTAAGCACTCTTGCATTGTGACATTGTAGTTGAGGTTATCTATATATAAAGTCCTACTTTAATAAGAGATGAGATGGTCCACCAGGTTCTCGCCATGTTAAGACATAATGACCTCTATGGAAATATTAATTTCATCAGTGAAAAGTAAAAGGGCTTATAAAAGTTGAAAGTAGTAAGAAGAGGACTATTAAGAGCTATGCTTAAAATAAAGAAGGACTGTTGTTCTCTGACCCATTGGAAGGATATTCCTTTTTTAGTAGATAGATCAAGAATTTACCACATTTGCAAAGTTATTATTTATTGGTATTACCAAATCATAAATTTAAATTACTTGAAAATCCCAAAGTGAGTTTTGGGATGCAGAGAAAGATGGTAGTGACTTATTATTCTTAGGAGATACTTCCTCTTTATTAAATTTATGTCCTAAGAAATATTATATCATTTTAGAAAAAGGAACATTTTGAAGGCTAAAGGTTCAAAGTGTCCTGTTGTGAACGTTGTAAAAAAAGTCCTTAAGTTGAGCTAAGTAACTTTTTGTAACTTGCAAAAAACATGTTTATCATTGAGATATTCTAACATACAGGATCACTATACTACTAGTATATCGTCCATGGCCATTTTAAAGTGTGGAAGGGCGTTGCATAACCCCTGATGAATTTGCGTAGGTTCTGTTTATCTTTGATAGATACAAAGACTTCTTTTATTATTTTGGAAAACAATTTATTCTACCAGTAGCCACTAGCGAGGTTCATTAGAAAATATACTTTTGTTTCATAAAGCAGGCGTAAGAGGCCATCATTTTTATAAGAGAATAACTAGATTTCCTGGTAGTGAAATTTTAATGTTAATATTCCATAACAACTATATTCATTATACTCCTGTGTATTATCAGCAAGGGAGAGGTCCATAGGATTTTATGAAGAGCATTTAGTCCAGCCTTTAGTAGCTGCTTTATATTAAGGCCAATTGAGCTTCTTCCACCTTGGACTTTTGATATGCTTTAGATTTAATAAGAAGATATCATTTGGTTTTGAACAATGGTTTCACTTGTCATTTTTTCATATTTCAGGCCCTTTTATAAATATACTAAAAAATAAATAATAAATTTTCACGTCTTGGCGTTATTCTGAGGTAAGAAAATCTCCAATTTTACTTTCTACTTAGAGATGGTAGGAGACATCTCAATCCCAAACTCCTATAGAGTTCAAAAGCTGTTTACATCTGAAACTTGTTCAATGAGGGAAATCTTTACATTAGCACTTTTTTGGAATGACGAGGGACATGTATAGTTTGTTTAGTAAGCTTTCTTAATATAGTAGTAGATTTTTGGAAAGTTGGGTCTAAAGCTCAGGTAAAATAAAGCTAATATAAAAAAGATCTTATCTTGACCAAAGATTTATAGAACATGATAATAGGAATACAGACTTGGATGTGAATCCATGATGACTTTTAAACGTAGTGATATAGAGATGGATTGTGGGGAATACAAAAGTACCTTGTTATTAGCATCAACTAAATCAGTAGGTAAACTTTCTTGAATACTATGACATAATACTCCAAACGACAGACCATCTAGTACTAAAAAAATACTCCAAAACATATGGAGGTAGTTTTTCAACAAAGCACAATTGTTTCTATGATTTCCTTTATTCTGGTAAAGAAATAGAATATTATAAGACTCAATAAATTAATAAGAGAGAAATACTTCTCTTTGTGAACAATTTTATTATTGAACTTCCTCATTAATTAAAATCCAATAAGTGCTTCAAATGCAATTTTAATGACATGTAAAAATGGAAATTATCAGTTTTACAAATCAAAGGGGTATTGAAAAGTAGTCACTGCATAGGTTTACAAAGGTTTTATTCTTTAACTGATACAACTTCTCTGTATAATGACAGGGAGTACAAATTTGAGCTAATAAGAGTTCAGTCAACACTTGAACTTTGTTCACTAAAAATTTTATTAGGCACTTCCATCAACCAAAACTAAAACCAATTGCTAGTAAATTCTAGTATGACTAAGAACAAGATCATTTATTAGTGAAGTGATATCATACATATATAATATTCTGGCACCTTAGTGCCCTCATATTAGAATCATTGGCATCTGCTACTGGAGAATAGCTTTTATTCACTGACCTGCAGCTTTGGAATGCTATTGTTCAGAAATTCCTTTTAATCAATTTACTGGGATAGGCAATCAAGCTCTTAAGCTGGTAAAAATCAGGGATCATCCCTAACAAATCAAAAAAGTCTGTCAAATTTAATCCCTGAATGAAATATCAGGTCTCACTCTCTCCAAGCCAAAAATTATTTAAACTAATAAATTATTGGGGATCATCCCCAATAATTCACTAATATTGGAACACATTGGCAAAAGCATAATCCAGTTAAATCTTAACAAAGGGGTAGGGCCAGTTAAGCTCTAACTGCTTTATTGGGTTGATCTCTAGAAGTTATACACTATTTTATAATTCAGCCAGGTGACAATTTAACCTTTCAATTTTTTGGAGAAATGATGTTGATAGAGAGTTATATCTATGATAGCAAAACCTTGATTTTGTGAACCACCTTAATCAATTAATTGAAGATCTGAATTGTGGATCTACAGCTACAGGCAGTCATTTTAAATTTGCAATGAGCTTAGCAGGGTTTTTTGTGTTGTATATTTTTGAAATTTACTATCATTTAGGGTCTTATTAGTTATAAATTGGATCTCAAAAATAGTACTGATTATAAGGGAGGATACCCCAGTGGTAGAGTATGGACCCTCTACCACTGCCTCCCGAGTTCGATCCCGGTAATGGACTTTGGGTAGGGGATGATTTTGACTGTGTTGGTTTGCGCACCAATGCCCCAAACTGGTCTTAAACAGCAAAGGCGGTCCATGGAGTTCCTGGCCTATCATACGCCGCGCATGGTTTTCTGGGTTTTATCCTCCTTTCCCATTTTCTTCACCCTAATCGGTGCGGTATCGTCCCCAGGTCCTTCAAATAAAATTTAAATTTAGAAATAGTACTTCGATTATAAATGGTTCAATTGAACAATTGATTAATATAAAAAAATAGATTGAGTCTATATTACCTTAGATAGAGGTTGACATATATATTCCACTGGAGCATCTAGTAAAAAGAAGTAAGATTTATTTGGCAAAAAGGATAATTTTAGGCATATGGAATAATCATCAAAGGTATCCTCCTTCCCTAAGCAGATCTTCGTTTAATGACTTGTTTTAGGAATTTCTGAGGAAGTCTTCCACATTATATTTAATGCGCTTACATTAGAAAATTAACTCTATTGGTGAACTTGGTTGATGATCCACTAAGATTGAGGGAGAGCTATAGGTGAAGATTAAGGAGGCCCAACAATCTTGAAAAATTGTGGTGTTTATTATAAGAGCCTCCTTGTTATAAAGTAAAATGGGTTATGTTTATGATTAACTGCCTTAAGTAAAGGTGAATATAAACATAGAGTTGATTATAATTAGGGTAGCGATAATGGCATCATAAAGATGAACTGTTTCCTGAAAATAGGGTCTGAAAAGCAAGGTTAAAGTGATGTGTAAACTTAAGGATCGACTCTCTTTAATTAATAATTATTTATAAAAACGCCTG
Organism: Massospora cicadina; assembly: GCA_022478985.1. Lineage (NCBI taxonomy): Eukaryota > Fungi > Entomophthoromycota > Entomophthoromycetes > Entomophthorales > Entomophthoraceae > Massospora > Massospora cicadina. The sequence goes on from JAKSZP010006577.1 coordinate 119,362, forward strand.
TTTTTTTGTTAGCCAAATTTTAAGTCACTACCAGATCCTTCAATTTTAGCTGACTTTGAATTTGTAACATGCAAAAATATTATTGTGGTGTAATGCCATATATGGCTTAATGAGTCAAGTAATAGATGCTTAAGCTTCTGATGATTAGTATCTTATTACAGAACACTCTCATAAACATAAATATTGAGAGTTATTTTTTTCACTAAAAAAATATTTTACTTGAATAAGAGTGTTGATCTTCAGGTTTGTAATTAGGTCAAGATCCATTATTTAACTAAGAAACAAAAAGTTTTCTATCATACAATTGCAGTCACATCTGAAATCCTACAATGAAGATTAACAGAAAGGGGTTTGAATGGGATCTTCACATGAGGAAGAGTCTACTGAGACACTTTCCAGAATGGCTTCCCAATTCCCTGCTTATTGGATGGGGAGTCTCCAGATAATTCAGTAACATAGTCATAGGCGTTGGAGAAAATGTAAACCCCAGTTGAACAACCATTTTATAGTAGTTTGGAAGATCTTTAACAAGGTGATCATATGATATCTTCTTGGGAACACATTCCAACCCATCCTAGAAATATTGAATGCTTTTAAAAATAGTTTTTTGAGCATTACTCTATCTTTCTTTAACTGCTTATTAAGATTTTATTAGAACCATTAACTTTAAGCTCCAATTGAACCTCAGCTTACATTCTATCATATTGAACATACAAAAAGTGGTGCTCGTTACAGGGCTGTAAATTGCATATAAAATCATCCTTCACAAAATGGAAAGTAATTCTGTTTAAGAGAATCTACATGCAGACTGGGCAAGGAGTATAACCCAATGAATAAATATTATTTAATATATGGTGACTTCCTTGTAGCTTAAAAAAGCTTGACATTTTTAAGCCACTTTTGAGTTCACCTTACCTAGATTTTGATCAAAACCAATATCCAAGCCGCTATCAAAATACTAGCCATAATTACTACAGTCATTATATGGAATATACTCTGTGGGAGGCCAATCTATCCAGGCCTGAGCTAATGATGTACCAACACAATGTGAGCAATATTACTCTGATAATTTGCCATCTAAAGTTGCCACTGTTATCAAACACTATCTTCAGAGATTTGTCCATTTGGCCATCTACCACATTTCCAAAGTGATAGGGATTGATAAAATTGGTGCTAGGGCGTCGGATTTCAGTGCACAGGTATTTACACTTATAGATACAAGGCACTGTAAGAGGACAGTGACTTTGGCAAACTTGTAAAGGGAAAACCTTTTTTGGCAAGAGAGACCTTAAGTTAATTAAAAAGCACAATGTAGTATCAAATACTGACAAAGGCTTTCAGCTTGCTAATGGTGTTTTCTTTTCTGAGATTTCTCCTGTGACATAGAAAATAAATTCCTTACCATTTAAGTCTCGCCAAGATATTCCCCTTCTTATAGCGTTCCTATTTAAGCATTTTATGTTTATTAAGCTTCACTCAAAAGTGGTAGACTAGAGGATTAACTTCATTTATTAGAGGTTTGGAGTGAAATTACAAGAGCTTGGGATATTTACATTATAGTCATTATTGACTGACCGCAATTAAGATGATGGGAAAAGGTCATTTAATAATAAGAATCCTCCTTTTGAATACTTATGTTAGCGCAAGGGATATGAGAGAAAAGTAGGATCAAACTTAATAGTTGCGGAAATGTGCCAGCAAGGCTTAAATATTTGTTCCACTGTAATAATAATTATAAGACAGTGCGCCAAGACCAAAGCACAAAAGTAATTTTGTACAACCTTGGCTACTCCCTACAAACTCTTGAGTCATGCGCTGAGCACTTAAAATAATGGAACAAACCTATGTCTAATTTTAGGTAAAAAAATCATCTAAATAATTACTACATAAACTGATGGTTGGTCAAACCAGCCGCAACACTTCCCCTTACTTGACCAAACATCAGATAGCAAAGATAAGCGGGAGTCATATGAGCTATTAATAGCTCATGCAAAAACCAGAATGCAGATAGTACATTTTAAGGAGCTTAACATGCTTTTATTTAACCGAGGTAAGCTGACCAGGGGACGGACATTATCAAACTAAAAACTTGAACTAAAATAACGTAACTAATTGATTCAAACAAAACGCCCAAATGAGCGATTGAAAGAATCACACTGAACAAAAACAACCAACCAGGTGGGCAGCGGGAGCTGCTTATCCATCCATGGCGGAAGGGGAGGGGGGTATTGGGGGGCTTATCTTCACCAGCAGCTATTTCTTCCCAGAGTAGGGTGCATGTCAAGGCAGATATTAAGGGCGTTGGGGCATTGGCGTTATGTGGTTCAAATGTCTTTGATGATTAGTACTTCCATGTAATTGCCAGCCATAAAAATGGCAGTACTATGTTTAACTAAAGATTTTTCAGCTTTAATCTGGGCATCTGGTAGTTTAATGAACGTGGCAATATTGGTTTGGCTAATCTTAATTTTGGTTTCCATGCTGCAGTTACCACGTTCTGGGATAGCGTTGGTGACATTTTTGTGCAGTTGTTTCATGTAAATTTTACTTTTTGAAAAAAGATTTTCAAGATAACAGGAGGTGAAATTCCTTCTGTGAGCAAGCTACTGATATGGCGGTGAGGCTTTGCAGGGGACGTCAATATGGTGTGGCAGCTGCTTCTGCCAAACTGGTGGTCGCTGTGGAATGGTTCAGCGTTTGGCCATGGGGCATATAAATTAGGGGAATTCTGCATCCATTTTTACATTACAGGAACCGGTCGATTTGAAGCAATAATTCGCTAATGATATTACCTGATTTGTCAATTTTAATAGCTACTCTCATGGGTTCTATTGCTTAAAGGGTACTGGGAATCGGCATATGGTTGAGGATTGGTTGATTTGTTGGATTTTACATGGGATTGAACTGGGGGTCCAATCCTGCGGCAGTTGAGGAATCATGTGTAGCACTTGGGCAAGGCGGGGGTGTGATTGGTGGCTGCAGGTGCATCTGCAGCAACAGGCTTTAAGGGGAGGGGGTAGGATCGTACCTCATGCCAGAATTGGCGCAGGGTAAGCGGCGGATTGGTGCCCATTGGACGAACTATCAGCGCTGGCAGAAGCTGCTAAAAGATATGGGCACTTGCGTTTTCAAGTGGTCTAACATAAAACAGGATGGACAAATCGTCCATCCACCCTCAACAAGGGCCCAGAACCAGATGGTTGGGGAATAGGGGATAGCGGCATGAGGGGAATTAATGGGGAAATTTTTGTTTTGTTTCAGGGCTGATCATGGCATACACCCGAGGCCCAGTGAGGCGTGTGGCCCCATTTGGAGACAAAAATTGCAAAATGAGTTGGAGCATAAGCTTCCAAACCTTCCATCAGCTCCTGGTGGAGCACCTCAGGGGGAAGATGGGTAGGCAAACCGCTTGAACTGAACCACCAAGGTGGTGTCTGCTGGAGCAAGTCCACTGTGTGGGAGAGTTATCCTGGAAGACCAGGGGCACCATTGTCGCAGTGGCGGCATTTAAAACTACAGTGAATCCAAGATCAAAACACCCATTATAAAGGCAGAAATCAATAAAGAAGGCGGGTGTCATCATCGCCTGAGCCACTGATAATGACTTAATTGTAGTAAAGGAAAGTTTCATATTCAGCCTAAGGCAAAAATGCATGTTGCTCTGAGGGAGCACCAGGGGGCAACGGGGCACCACTTAGGTTTAAGCGGGGTTGACATTGAGGATCCTTGGGAGGAGCAGAATCATTCAGGGGTTTGAGGCATGACTGGGGTGAGACAGTCTGAGCGCATTTTCCTATCAGATGAAAAATGGCTGGGGGAGTTTTGCCGCTTCTCCACACTGGAGCGGCCAGCAGAGAATCAATAGCATTGGAGCAAAATCATGGCAGGCTATTAAGTTTTACTTTTTGTTAACCATATAAAAATTGCTCAGAAAGTGTCAAACGAAAAAAGTTAAGAAGCTTAACATGTACATAATTGATAAGGTATTGCAGGATTCTTCAGAGTATAGCCATATGTTGAAATCTTCATATGATATTAAAAGGCATTTTCGAAATGGGTGCTAATTTTTTTAGTTCTTCCAAAAACCATGATTGTTATAAGACCAATTTCCCTATACCAAAAGTAGGTGAGGTCTGGAAGTCCTCATTATCATGACTTGAGCCTTAACTTTTCCAAGCCAATGCAATGGAGTAAGCAGTGCTTTTGAATTAAGGTTCTTCAATTTATCAAGATTTGATAGAGCTCATGCTCATTAGCACATATTAATACAAAAGTGGGGCAGTGATGACTGTTTCCCATTAAGTAATGCAAACGGGGAGTGCCCCATGGCTGAGTGATATGAAATTTTATATATGAATAAAGCGAGAGAATTTAAGAAATAGATTCCAACTGGACGCCTTGCCAGTGATCCAACTTATGTAGTTTCCTAAAAATGTACCATTAACACGTTTGATTGCCGTTGGCTTCAGTGAGGTAGGGCGTAGATAGGACTCCTCTTATACACATTAAATCATTATTCTTAAGAATAACCTATTATTTGCAATTGGTCTCATTATCTGTCAGCATAAACTGGGGGCATCCATGCCCATAATGGTATCTTTTGAAATAAGTTTGGTGGGGGTAGTGCCCTAAATCCTGTTGCTTTTCCCACACTTGGTGAGGTGATAAATAACTGATTGTGTATACCAAATTGAGCAAAGGTATTGGTCAAAGGAATCATGATATCAATGGAGACGGTGTGCCATGCTAAGTTAATTAACTGGTAATAAGTGGTCTTTTATTAAGGCTCTTCAGCTTAAATTCTTGGCAGCAGCTGGTATCGTGAATATTAAATGACTTGAATCCCTTGTAATATTAGGTTCATAATTGTTCTTGCATTTTCTTAATTCTATCATGCCCTCGGCAATAAAATTACAATAATCAGTCAATCTACTTAGTGGGCTGGGGAAACATGACAGTTTCTTATCAATAATCTTATAAGGTTTCCCATCCTTAATAAAAGTATCCTTTATCAGATTTCTTTAATTTGCGCTGAGCCTCTTCAGATTCAAATCATATTGCTTGTTTAACAATTTGTCAAACAATTCACAAGCCTTATCAGCCAGTAAGGCTATAATAGAGGCTGGAGAGTTCATCCACGTTTTGGTGCTCTATGCTGGGCAGTGCTGAATTTTAAAGTCATATTCTTGTAACTTCATCGACCAACGTCCAAATCATCCTTCAAACTCCTTAAGTTCTGCAACCATTGCAGAGAGGCATGATATGTTACCTATTAAAATTTACCCAAGGATATATGCAAAATTGTTTACCAAGCATAATTGACAGCTGAACACTTTTATAAAATTGGTGGAATCATCAAGATACGCCAAAGGAACTTTGCACAGGGTTAAGCCCTGAGCAATGGGACTGATGATATGAAGATTGTCATACTCCAAAACAACACAATAAGCTTTTTAATAGTTATAGATCAATTTCCCCGATAAACACTTTTACTTTAATCTAATAATTTCAGAAGAACTTTTCCTAATCCTCTCACTCTCTTCACCAACAACCTACCCCTCTTCATTCCTCTGGTATCACTGATATCTCAGCAACCTCGTTCAATATTGACCATTTTAGACTATTGTTACCATCATATTATTGGTTCTAGCAGATCTTCATTCTTAAATTCATGATTTGCTCAATTTGGGGTGATTTATTAACTACTCATCATAAATCAAAATTTCCTAATTACCTTATTCAAAACAATCCATTAATCATCCATTAATCATCCATTCTCACCCAATATAGCCTCATCCCAAGGCGCTTGAATAATCGTAACTCATATAATGATTTGTCAGATTCTAACCATACTGCCACGCCAATGTCTTAAGGCTTATCATTCAGTCATATCATAATCACAACATTACCTTTGACTGGGCGATAAGGCTCTATTGTTATATTATCAGAGGAGCTTATAATGCACTTAGTTTAAAATCTGGTCACCTGCAAGACATTGATGGTATAGGCATTGTGCCATCTTTTTAATAACTTTGAACGGCCCAATCCAGATACTGGCCAACTTATGCTTCCACCCAAACCTGTGTTGATCATAGAATAGAACAATGTCCCAGCCTTTGTACTGGGCTGGCCGCCCTCTGTACCTGATTGGCAGCCTAGTTCTTTATTTTCTTGGCTAATCTGAATGAGTACACTTTACCCAGCCCAGTTAGAATGTGCAAGCGTCTCCAGATAATGTTGTGGGTCCATTCTGCTGGTATGCACAGTTATAGAGCAGCTCCAGAAGAGCGGTGTCTTCCATATGAAAGGGACTCTTACCCATGGTGGAATGATAGATAATGTTATATGCAAAGATGGCGGTGGAGAGGAGATTCTCCAGTCTAAAGACCAATCTGCTACCAGTCTATGGATATATGAATTAAAGTCCCATTCACTCTGCCAAAAATCCCATTAGACTCAGAGTGGTATGGGGTTGTTAGAACCATGTGGAAGGCAGAGTTCAGTTAAGCTTGTGCAGGATGTGGGAAGTGAAGTTAGTCCCATTTATTGGTAGAAAGACTAGGGCAGTTATTTTACTTGATAATACATTTCTATTATGAACATATTTTCTGTGATCGCCCCCATATCTCTATAATCTGTGCTTCAACCAATCTGGTCAGAGGTTGATCACCACCAGAATATATTTGGACTGGTTAGCTCCCGTGGCAGAGGGCCAATGACATCAATAGAAAATGTGCTAAGCAAAAGTGTGTGTTTCAACAAATGGTACAATGTCCTTTGGTGGAGCAGCTTTCCCTTGGCACTGATGGCAGCAGGATATCATTTCTAGCACGTCAGAAATTCATGCTTTCTCAATAAGTATGAGGGTGCAACATTTCCAATGTCTTGCACATGCCATCATGTCTGTTATTCCTATGTGCACTAGTAACCAAAGTTGGGCCTTACTTTGAGGGTTGCAGAAATTCACTGTGGAGTCGCCAATCCGCTTGTACACATCTCCATTCTGTTAAAGAATCAGCCCATATTTTATTTTAATGATTTTATGACTTGGGGCGGTTCATCATCATATGTTCCACTGAGCATTTTATTGTACATAAAGTCGCTAAGATCATGTGAAGCTGTCAATCAAATTACGAGTTCAATATTGCAGTAAAAGTGTTGTCCTAATATGGGCGAAATTGGCCAAAGGAGCCAGGCTGATTCTTAAGTGAACCCTTAGAATTGGGGAAATACAACTAATAAAAAACTCCGGCCAAATAGCATGAGATTCAGTAGTCATATTGCACCAAACCAGCAGCGAAATCAAGGGAGCCCATCTGACGCCTCCTCATTCCACAGGCAGATTAGTCAAACCACTACACGGGGCCAACCCTTTTATAGCTTCAGGAGGGGTCACCACAGGTGCAAAATTTTCTCAATGAGTGATTGGGTTCAGTTTATCATCTTATTGCCTAACGGCTTGGTCCTGCCTACACGGTAGTCCTTCTGAAATCTATTTCATTGAAGCAACGTGAGTTTTTGTAGACATGATAGGTTGAATTTCATATATTCTAATTTGGATGTTGTGTAGGGTATACTGAATTCTTTGATCATCTCACTATGAAGCTCAAATTGTTTAAATACACAAAACATGACGATTAATGGGAGTCTCTCTCTTCAACCTATCGCGCTCATTAATAAACATATAAAGAACCAGCTTTTATTGTTATTTACGTTATATTATATTTATATAAGTGGTGTACGGGGTCCTCAGAAAAAAGTAGTTATTTTAGCAGTAGAGAATCAAATTTCTCCTGATTAAGTTGTTAAAGTGGGGTATCCAGCACTAGCGTGCCACTAAAATCCCAGAAATCCAACAAGTGGTGCTCACTACAGAACCTGTACACCACAATAAAATTTATTAAAAATGGAGCTTGGTGGGGAAACTACCCCTCACTATCTCCCCGCTTCAGTTAAGTCTACAGGATCACTGCCTTAGTTTTACATCTAGCTAGTGGATTGTCCAAGCTTAAAAGCTCAGTTGCCAGCCCTCTCAAGGACTTTATGAAGCCGCTCACACCATACATAAACCCCCTTTTGAGAAGCTGGCTTAAACCAGGTGAGGGAAGTGTTGCTGTTTTCCTCTATTTGTATGAAGTTGCTATGGAAGGGGCAACGAACCATCTTAAAATTAAGTAACTCTTTCCTGCTTGAGTTGTGGCGCTCAAGAGATAATGTTTCTGCATATGGACACCCTCTGCACCTGGGTGGAGGTGAAGTAAGCTCACTGAAGAATTCGGCTCTATAAGTTAATCAGGCAAAAATGTGCATTAACTGCAACAGGAAAATAATTCTCTTTTGCCAAATGTTTTTACATAAAGCTCAACCCTTGTGATTGCAAAAAAAAATCACTTACTAGACGATTCTATTGTGTCTATATTGGCTGCGCGGCGTCCCATTCCTCCTTGGAAATGCATTTCACCTCTTTAAAGCACTTTCAAAACTGTACGAGATATGAAGGAATATCTACAGGGAATTGGCTGATCTTATTGAAGCTTGACCCTATGCAAGGGTCTCTGAACTAAGATGCTACGCCAACTATTTTAGCCCCTACTACGGCTGCTTCCCTCTGGAAACCTGCACCTATGGAGTTGCCATCACATACTGCTTCTTCTTATGATGATAATCAGATGGTATTGGATGTGATGGGCAATAACCCATTCATCTTCAGCTCCAAAAACCCAGTTGGGAAAGTGGTCGTTCCTTTGTCTTGCCCATCTGTTTCTCCAGAGCAGCCTTCTCAAGTTGTTAAAAGCCTGTTTCTAAGTATAAACCTTTTTCTTGGGTGCTAATCGCCCCCGTTAACAATTGGGTTAAGAAATGACCAGGGCACAAACGCTAAGCTCCTTGTTTTTCACAAAAACACACAGCCATTGAACGACCTAAAACTGGTGTAGAAGAAGCTTCCCTTTCCACGACGCTATCTTAATCAACCACTTAGCCAGCTAACTCTAAGGTGTGAAACCTGTCTCTATGAGGAAACAAACCCCCTACTTTAAAGGTCGAAATTCGAGCTGTAAAAAATATCAACGCCTCCCCCAAAAGCTAATAAGGTGGAGGAGCACCCAAAGACATATCATGCCCTAAGGAAGTCCTAAACCTGCCTCTCACCCCACCTTTGGCCTCCCTAACATGCATTGATAATCCCTCTGATGACGAATACGAAGGGGGTGGTGAAGATAGAGGTCACTATGTCTTAGGGAGCACAATGAAGTGAAAATACCCAATAGGTTGAACCCTGGTAGAGTGGACTGAGCTAGGATTCCAGCCAAAATTACCTCCGCCAAGTGTTGAGGGTATTTGAAGTCATTGACACTTCCGGTGACAATGACCAATTTATTGCCTTTTGATCCACCCAAGCCAGTGTGTTCATACCCTGCGGTCTATCCAAGAGAAATACCCTGAGACAGCCAAATGACTTGCTTCTAATCTCCAACTAAAGGAGGTTCTCACTCTTTCCCCCAATTTGGGTGGAACTTTAACTAAAAGTGAAGGTTGTAGTCAATGGAGTGTGGGTTAAGGCTATCTAGACACAGGGTCTCAGTTAACGTTGTGTCATCAAAACTCATTAAAAAGATTAAATCTGGCCCCAATCATGACTACACTAAAAATTTGGGACTGCAGGTCCAAACAACACCTGCGCCATTGATGCGTACTCTTCTCTGCCCATATGTTTTCAGAAGCTCATCCTTGTTTGCTCCTGCAGTGGCTCTAACTAACAATACCTATGATTTACTCATTGGTATCGGTTAATGCTCAAGAATGAAGGGATTATTAACTTTAAGCAGGGTTATCTCTCCTTGCTTAACTAAGAATTTTCCTTGATTTTGACTAATGATGAGTTTAATAAAAAGGACTATGTTTTACAGTTAAGTATCTCTCTTCCACTTTATCCCTACATTATACCACAGCAGGACGACATACCAAACTGTTACCTCAAGTTAGTGGACACCCCTAGAGGTATCCATTTCTTTTCTTCTGAAAGAAGTGACTATCAATTCAGGCGAACAAAGGGTAGTTGACACGAAGATTACCATGAAGATCCCTCAATTGCCTACTGCACCTAATTAGCATTGATGGAGTTAGTCATTTGGAGCCCAGAGTTTTTCCAGGTGTGCTAGACCCTTCTTATCAACGACCCATCAAACTTCTGTTAGAAAATCTCATCAAGAAGGATATGGTTGTAAAAGTATCAAAAGATAGGGAGGCATGATGATTCCCCTTGAGGAAATAAAGCAAGTTTACAGTATTGGATCTATAGCGGATATGGTTTTACCCGCTGATTGATTTTTATTTTATCACTAGAGGTGCCCACCAAAAAGAGGAACCGCCACGCATCTTTATTTTCAAATATCCAACAAAAGGGATTATTAGAAATGAAAAAATTCCTAACATGGCACCTCAGTTAACAGCCAAGAAATATCAGAGAGGCGAGAGCTTTGAGGAAACTTTTTTCTGGCGCCTGCTTTAGCTGGTGGACCATGGCGAACAGCATTAAGGTGGGAGCATCAGTGACATGGGGCATAAGGAGGTACCGTTGTGGGTTTCTTCATTTAGAGCCAACAGTGTCCATCGCCTCAACGTATTGGTTGATTCTCAGAAAAAGTGATGAGATCTGGCACACAAGAGTGAAAGAATTGATGCGCCGGCTGGATTTGGATAATCAGGGTTAAATTATGGTTGCATCATCAATGAAAGCACAGCTCGCACCAAAAGCGAGCCTTTTAATTCACTTTTTGCATCTTCCTCAAGAAATATTGAGGATATTCGGTATAGGAGAACCCTCATCAAGGGGCTTTATCATACATGATTGCTGGCGAAGTAGGATGTTAGGAAGGGGCAGCTGCAGCCTCAACTGCCACCCACTGACTAGCTATGTACCTTACCTTCCATTCATATCTCCGATGAACTCACTCCAGTGAGTTGGAGAGGTCATACCTTGATCAAGGCCTACAGCAACATTTTCTCTCTAAATCTGACACTGACTATGGGCAAATGAAGAGTTGGACTCATAACATTGACACATTCGTGATGTTCGTCTTTTTGCTCCAAACCCTGCCACAAATCAAAAGTTGAGGAGCAAAAGATGCGGAGGGATACAAACAGCTGCTGGAGGCTGGGTTTTTGGTGCCTTCCCAAAGCCTGGTCATCCCTCCTATTGATAATGAAGAAAAACGGAGGTCATTTGGTGAGTAGGTACTACTGTAAGCTTAACAACCTCACCAAGAAGGACAGTTACCCTATCCCCCGCATTGGTGAAACTATGGACCAACTCTCTGGGTCTAAATTCTTCTCTGCCATGGACTGACTAGCGGGTATTAGCAGATTGAACTTTCTCCACAGGATCAGGAAAAGCCTTATCTGTATAGAGGGTTTGTCCAACTGTGTACCTCCAGGGTTGTGTACTGCGCCTGCTACTTTCAGCAGGCTATGGATCACATTCTCTAGGATCTTAAGCTGATCTGTGTGATTGTTTACCTCGGTGACTTCACAGTCTTCTCAAAAACGTTCAACGAGCAGTTCACACACCTAAAAGTGGTGTTTTAACGGCTTGGTCAACATCCAAACCAAAGCCCTCCAGGTGTAATTTCTTCCAGAAGAAGTAGTTTCTTGGGCACACCATCTCCAAGATGGTATAAAACCTCTACAAGATAAAGCAATATCCAAGAATGCCTTACCTAAAAAACTCTTCGTGACATACAAGTCTTCTTGAGCATGATGGGTACTACCATTAATTTATCCCAAATCTGCCCAAAGAAAGCCCCTTTTCCGCTTCCTGTCTAAGAACACACGCTATTGTGGGTGCTGAACAACAGCCTGCGTTTGAGAGCTTAGAGGAGCTATTGTAAAAAGGCCAATACTTCGCCACCCTGACTATGGCAAGCCCTTCATGTTATTCACGGATTCCTCTGATTATGCCGTTGGAGCTATCCTGGCTCCCAAATGAAAATGGGGTTGATATCCATATCTTATTGGCAGTAAGATGCTTTCTAAGTCTGAGCGAAATTACAGCGTCACTGAGAGGGAGTGCTTGGCTGTCCTGATCGCTGTTAAACACTACCACTCTTTTCTATATGGGACAAACTTTAAAATTGATTACTGACCATGCTTCGTTTATGTGGTTACACAAATTATGTATCCTGCTGGACGGTTGGCTCGCTGTGCTCTATGGCTCCAGCATTATGATATGACCATTGAGCATTGAGCAGGGACACGTCATATAAATGTTGATGGGTCAATGAGTCTACCTGTTCTTTACCTTGACAATAGTGAAGCTGAGTAGTTGCATGACCTCTTAATGACTCCTGATGCAAGGCTGATGAAGATGATCTATACAAAAGATGTTAGTACGACATTTTCACACCACAAAAGTGTAGAACGGGAAGTTATATAAGAAAATAGGGGTGAATTGGTTGCCTTATATAAGACCATCAGAGCGAGTACCTGTGATTTTGAAGTCCCATACCCTTCTAGGGAATAGAGGAGTATGGAAAACATGAGTGGGTTAAAGAGCGATATTACTTTAAGGGTATTATAGAGACAATAACTGAAGCTTGGATGCTTGTATGACCTGTAAAAAGCAATCCAGCTATAAGACAAGGTACCAGTATTAACCGACTACACCCCAACAACCTTTTTCACACCATAAGTTTGGATGTAGTAGGGCCTCTACCTCAGATTACTGGGGAAAAATAGTTATATCTTGGTCAGGTGTCACATTTCACCAAGTGGGCTGAGGCTGTGACTCTTTATGCTCAAATTTCTAAAGCCACAGCCACGTTTCTTCATCAGTACATATTTTCTCGCCATGGTTGTCCTCAGGTCCTACTTTGTGACAATGGGAAAAACTTCACCTCTCAAGTGGTGAAGATCCTTGCTACCTCCATGGGAACACAACAGCTTTTCTCGGCCCCATATAACACCTTGACAAATGGCACTGTGGAAAGTGCCAATGAGACCCTGGTCTCTATTTTACAAAAATGGCCACTTCAACCCTCTTCACTGGGATCTTTACTTACCCAGTGCTCTCCATGGCTTACCATATCAGCTATCACTGGATCCTCAAAATGTCGCCATTCTGAGTATTATAAGGGCAAGAACCCAGGGTGCCAGTGTTGCTAGCAAAAAATATTTTCTCTGATAAGACTGATCCTGGACAAGCTATGAAGAAGTTAGCCAGCACAACTAGTTGCAAACCAAACAATGACCAACTTGGCAAGTTGGTTATTGGGGATAAATGGCAGGCTCTGGGCCCCTCTACGCTTCCAAGTGTCAGACTTGGTGCTATACTACCATAATTGTAACACTCCCAGAAGTGAGAAGCTCATGTATATCTGGGAAAGCCTTAGAAAGTAATTGCTTATAAGCGTGGGGATGAATACACTATAAAATCCCTGGATACTTGAGTTACCATTAACCGCGTCCATGGCCAATTCTTGCACCCTTACTCTTCCCTAACACTCTTAAAAGGGGTAAAGTTGGACAATTATAAGCCTGATATTGTAGTAAGAGTGTTTCGGCTCCTAATACAGAAGAAATTGGCCAAAAGACCTGACCAATTCTTGGCGAAACCCTTCAAGTTGGGGCAATACATTTAATATAAACCTCGGCCAAATAGCACAAGATTTGGTAGTTGGATTGCCCCAAACCAACAGCAAAATTAAGAGAGCCCAGCCGAGGTCCCCCCTTGTTCCATAAGCTGTTTAGTCAAAACCTACATGGGGGCTACCCCTTATAGCCTCATGAGGGGTCCTCAGAGGTGCAAAAATCTTCCCCAACAGTTATTGGGTTCATTTTATCAAATTATTACTTAACGGCCTGGTCCTGCCTACCATTGATCCTTCTGAAACCAACTATTGAAGCAACGGGAGTTTTGATAGACCTGATAGGTTGAAATTTAATATTTCCAAATTTGATTGCTTTGTAGCTTATACTCAATTCTTTGGTCATCTATGAAGCTTGAATTGTTTAATTACAAAGCGGTGGCTAATTAATGGGTGTCTCTCTTCAACCTATCGCGCATATTAATTAAATTTATAAAACCAGCTTTATTGTTATTTACGTTATATTATAATTATATAAGTGGTCAACAAATTTCCCATAAATAGTAATTATTTTAGCAGTAGAGATCGAATTTCTTCTGCTTAAATTGTTGAAAAACAGGGTATTCAGAACCAGCGTGCCACTAAAATCCTGAGTTCCAACAGACGCCACCGTTGGCAATATTGACAAGCAAATAGCATTTTGATGTTTTGCACCATGTCAGAGGAGGATCTCAAAGTTGTAAGCCTGCAGCTTGAGGGCTCATAAAGCTAGGCGCCCCTCAGGCTCCTTGAGGTTCTGCAACCAGCATAACGAAGCATGATCCTTTAGGACCTTGAACTTCACTCCATTCAGATATACTATAAATTGCTTATACACATATATTACTGCTAAGCACTCCCACTCAGTCATGGTATAGTTACACTCATGGAAGTTCAGGGTTTGACTGCGGTATGCAACGGGGAGCTCCTCCCTCATCATCTTTTTGGAAATAGGACTGCCCCAACAGCGGAAAGGAAAGCATCCATCTGTACATTAAACTCTCTATCAAAATCAAAATAAAGCAGAACTGGTGCACTGCTCAGTGACATTTGAAGTATAACAAAGGAGCATTGTTGACTGTTCATTCATTAAAAATGCAGCATCCCTTTCTTAATAGATCAAACAGCGGACCTTTAAAATAATTAAAGCTAGGTATAAAGTGGCAGTAGTAGCTGACCATCCCAAAATATTTTGTATATCATGCTTACTGTATGGATTTGTCATCTTCTGATAGCTTCCACTATGACTGGTTGGGGTTGCAGCCCTGTCACTTCAAACACATAACTGAGATACTCCAGATAATCTGGAAAAGTTAAATTTCTGGGGTTTAATTTCAAAGTTGGCCTCCGCAAGTCAGTGGAAGACCTCCTCTTGGTGGGTAAGATGCTCAGAGAATGTTTGTGAAAAGACATTGATATCATCAAGATACACAAGGACGCACAGCAGCTTCAGGTCACCGAGAATGGCGTCCATGGCCCGCTGAAATGTAGCCAGGGCATTACATAGCCATTGAGGCATACAGGTCAGTTGTAAAAGCTCCTTAGACGTGATAATGTCGCATTTCTCCTGTTCTGCCATGGGCAACTTGATTTTCGAATAGCCATATATAAAATCCATTGCTGAGAAGTAACAAGTTTCTCATAACTGATCCATCGCACCATCAATTCATGGTAAAGAGTATGAATCTTTTTCTGTTAATCCTGTTTAGCATCTGGTAGTTTATCACTACATGGTTGGTACCATCCTTCTTTTTTACAATTAGAATGGGAGAAGCTCACAGACCCTTGGATGGTTCAAGCATCCCTTGCTAAGAAGCTTTTTGATCTCTTTGGTTACTACTTCCTTTCGCCTAGACCAGTGGATCAGAAAAGACTGTATGGGAGGATGATCCCCAGTGTCCAACTGATGGACCACTCCCCAAGCTCTTCTAAGTCATGATTGTCAGCAGCAGAAATCTCCTTATATTTTTTGAATAAAGATATTGCTTGATCCTTCTGTTCTTCCAATAACTCAACTTAATTTTTGTGCAATACCACCATCATTATGTCAGGGTGCAAATTAATTGGTAACTCAAATTCATCCAGCAACCCAAACTCGTGAACTTGGAGGACCTCTTCAACAGGTATCAAATGTAAATACACCACTATTTGATGTTAGCGGATCCACATTGGTACATGCTGCAAAATTGCTAAAAAACCTTGATCTCCTCATGTCCCAAGAGTATAATGCCTGTAGCATGTAAGGGTAAAGCCGCGATTTCTGGTAAGGCCCAATGACTTTCCCATAGAGTATGGCTGGCACTTCTACCTCCAATTCTGTGTTCACTATGGCTTGGTGTCTAAAAGGAATAGATAAAGGGCCAGCAGAGCGAAGAGGTAGCCCATGATATTCATATATCTGCTGGGGGAAGGGCTCAGGTCTTACTCTTTAGTCGATGGTAACAAACCAGGGTCACCCCATCACTGTATGCAAGGTTAATAAATCCCATGATCACCGGATCCTTTGGCACTCCGCTGCAGTAAACTAATTGGGATCCGTTGTACCAAAAGTTTGAACTTCTCCTCTGTCATGTCAATGATAGCACCAAAGTGTCTCAGAAAGGTGGTTCCAATTAACAAAACATAATTTCTGTTTGGTAACACTATCACTGGGGCTACCACAAGAATTGACCCAAACCATAATGGAAGCGCTGTACGCTACCTCAGAGACTGTGCTTTCCACGCTTGCAGTCCCATTCACCATACATTGTTCTACATCAAGCTTTAATGTCAACTTCACCAACAGCTTCGTGGAAACTATGGCGGCTGGGGCACCCGTATCTACTAGCAAACAGACTCATGTTTTGGCTAAAAAATGTCAAAGCATGTACAATCAGAGTTGGATGAATTCTGATTATTCAAAAGTGGACAATTATGGATCTCCTATTTCAAAAAGCTCATAATACCCTCCCCAACTTAGGGCACTCATAACAATAGCAGCCACAGAGAGGGCAGCATTCATTCCTTTTAAGAGAAGCGCATCAGAGGATGGATTTGGATCCTCTTTAGAAATTTGGTCAGCCATTTGACAGGCATAAGGCTTCAGTAGCTCCTGAGGTCCATCTTCTGCCATGTCATTTGTTTTGCCTCATGTCAATACATTCACCCCTCAACTGGCTGCTGATATAGGAATGAGTCATCATACTTAGAGACTTCAGCTGCAGGTTCATGGTTAAGTTCAGGTGGAAATTTTGAATTTGTAATAGTGGAGGTAGAGGTCCCATCTTTACTCCGCTCTGACTTTTCCCTGATAGTACTGATCCTGCTGCATGTGATGGGACCTGATGACTGAGGTAAAATCATGCCAAGTGCCCCGACCAACTGCATTCATAACAATTGACACCATAGGGCCTGCATCCTTGATTGTTGTAAGATGACCCATGCTGAAAGTTAAACTGAGGTCGAGCGGTGTAAACAGTTTGCCTGATAGGTGAACTGCTGATGGCAACTTAGTTGAGGGCGAGGCGCATAGTGACAATAAGACTGGATATTACTAGATGGACTCTAGAAAGGGGGTTAATCTCTCCAGTTAAGATAGTTTGGCAACGGATGTGGTAGGTTTCTGCTCTGCATTGGGTATAGGACAGGCAACGGATAGACAGTGCAAAATGAAAATGATTTTAAGCAAGAGATGTTGTCCTCTAAATATGGATCAAACATTGTAAAGATCATAGTATGGCTTTACTGCGGAGATCATTACATTGCACACATCAGAGTCAGATAAAGTCTCTTCTACAATTAACATGAGAGCTTTCACCATGAATTAATCAATAAATGCGGTGAAGGTCTCATTGTATTGAAACAATGGTCAAAGAGTTAGAATTTCACTGCAACGGCACGATCCCCCAACCGCAGCACCATATCCTTCACTTCCTGATTGTAAAGGAACTGATTGGAAGGTAGCAAGTAACTTGGTCAACGCCTGCATCAAGATTGGATGTTAACAATTTCGCTCTCCACCAATATAGGCTTCTTCAATTGCAAACTCAAATCGCTTAATGAACCCATGAATATTCTCATCATGATAGAACGGAGGCAGCTTATCGCAACCTCAAGTTCATCCTGCCTTTTAAACACCGGTCCAAGGTAATTTTTGAGCTCTACATATTCAAAAGTGAAGATTAACGTTAAGATTTTCTATTAAAACAAGACTGATGCGCCATGTTTGACAACTGAATTTTAATTTTTTTATGATTGATCAATGAGCCCCCTGTAGTGAGCACCAATGTTATAAAATTGGCGGAATTGTTAAGATAATTTGAAGGGGTTTTCACAAGATTAATCCCACTGAACAATAGGGCTGATGGTATGAAAATTGTCATCATCAAAACAATGCAATAAACTTCTAAATAAATATGGAGCAACTGCCCCAACGGCACCTAGATTTTAATCTACATGGCCATAAACCCCAAGGATTGCTGGAATACAGGCGGAAAGGGAAGTTTAGTTTTAAGCATAAAAACTGGAATTGAGTAAAGGGTTTTTATTGAAAAGATAGATAAAGAAAATTGACCAACGATTTTCTCATTGCAATGCAACTGATCAAATAGTGTTCAATTGGTAGTGGGTCAAAACAGGGATCAGGTCCCTTAAATTTGACCTAACCCAGTGAATTTTTGGAGAAGGGGGCATTTAATTTTAAATTGAAACTGACATCAAAGGATTCAGTGGCAGGCTGAGTCACTATCAGTTTGTCCACAAATGCCTGGACTGATGCTTGACTGCTTCTATGTCAGTTGGTGTGACAGCATCTGGCCCAACAGGCAACGGGAATTTCCCAGGGCCACCCCACATAGAGTCAGTCCCAATTGGTTGGAAACAGGTTTAGGATGGCCAACCCACCCGTTCTCAGTTGCTGGAGCATTTGTTCAGCCAAATGAGTTGTGTAAGGTGCAACTTCCAATTCTTGAACTAGGGGTTTCAAATTATTGGCAACATTTCCCAATGATTTTAAAGGGAATTTGGAAATGGCAATTGTATCACTTGATGGCTTGATGTCATCCATGATTTTGGCCAATAATACTCTTATTATCTTTTTCTGAATATTGGGTTTCCAATTGTTGGGCTTTATTCCTATTAATTTGGACATTTCATCTTTAATTTGATAATTTTGGCACATATAGCTTCAATTCAGTGGACAAGTTTGGCAGAGGCAAGTGCAGGGACTGGAGGAGAAATCTTCATAGTGAGTGCTGTAATCCAGCGCTCATCTACCACATGGGCAAGGTCACCCTGGGTGACGAGGGGTACAGCTGCCCTCTTTGGACCCTTCTTGTTTAGGAATGGGAAAATCGCCTGATTTACACAAAGGGGATGTTCCCCTGAACTTACATGTGGTTCCTCCTGCCTGGTGCAAATTGCACTACATTGAGAAGTGCATATGAATAGGGAAGTGGGATTCAAATCTGCTGCATTCTTATTCTAGGTTGTTGTCCCCTCATCTAACAAAACAGCAAGTTCTTGGGGAATTCCTTTTGATGAGGCATAGCCTCTATCCTGAAGCCTTTGATGCATGTAATTTGATTCCTGTTATCTTCTCAGTTCACGAGAAATCACACTGCAATCTTTTTGCCATATCTCTTTTGCTCATCAAGCTCCCATTGGAAGGTTTTGTAAAGCTTCTCAGTATTCAGTATTGCTTGATTCAGTGTAACCGCTCAGCCATCTCATTAAGGATATCCTCCAATAGAAGGTTCTATTGCCCAAGGTTACAAAGTTGATCAAACACATTCTCAATTTTATCCAACAATGATTTACACTTTCTTAGTTGCTCAATATAGGTTCAGCACAATGTGTCCAAGGTACTTGTAATCAGCATGTTGTTTTGACTCAATAACCAGGAATGTATTATAGTTTGCGCTAGATAGATTGGATATATCTTTGCAGGCCAAAGGTTCTTGCATGGTAGAATCAGTGGCCCCCAGTAGTGAGCACCACAGTCAAAATTCTGTCAGATTGCACCTATAACTATGCATAACCTGGTGAAAAGTTGCACAGGATTTAGATATCACTGATGCAACAGAAAGCAATATGTCAATTGTCATCTCTCAATATTTTATAATGTTTAAGTAAAATGATAGAAATCTATAATTTCCTTTTATTTTTGGTAGAGCTGCGCTACCACTATATTTAGGGATTCTCAGTGTTCCCTTTACTCCAGAAGTCACACCACTGGAGTTTCTTCCACTATTTGCATGGCAGAGTTGTACTCACAGTTCCCCTCTCAGTTATTCTCTACACCAGCAGAGTTACACTACTGGTTTCACTTGAGTAGTCATGGTTACATTCTCCTGGCACCGGCAGAGTCACACCGCTGGTCAGTCCAAGAATGTCCCCTTTTTGATGCGTTGTAGCCACTTTTATGCTAATTATGATCCCTCCACTATCATTGATCAGAGCTCAGCTAGCTTACTATACTAAATTCCTCAATGTTTTTTGTTATCAGGGGTTCCATTAGAATTGCCATATTCGCCCTAGGTCGGATCTTTTATTGACAATCCCCATCGAACCCCATTATATTGTCAATATTTTTGTCATGATTCTGGCATATAACTAATGATCCGCCGGTCAATAATTTAGGCTTATCGTCCAGTCATGGATAATTTTCCGACATCAAGCTTAAACTGTGGGCTTGAAAGCTTACCCCCAACTTTAGAGCTCTAAGGGAGTTTAAAATTCATGGCCGGGTTCAGCCCAGCGCAGTTCCACCACCTCCAGTCAAGTTGAATCTGGAGCCTTGGTATACGCTTTTAAGGATGGATGGTTGATAAACATCCTCAGATCTAATCATAAGGTTGATATGAGGATCAGGGGGCAGCTCTAGCATCATCAACCAGCCAAAGTTTATACGAGAGCTTTCTTTACTGATAACTAAAGGTATGGCCCAATTGAAACTTACAGTACCATGAACAACTACAATAAACCACTTGATGAAATTGGCGGATCTAAAAGTTATCGAAGTTAAGATTGTCATACGGTCGAATTCGTCGCAACCAAAAAAAAACAGTTAGTATCAATTTACTAATTAGACGGTTATTTTAGCTCAATGCTTCAGCGAGTGGAAGTAGCAAATGGGATAGGCTTCATAGAATGTTTACATTGGCGATCGCTGGAGGCTGAAGTACCCCATTTATCTGATCGGGGGTGATGGCATTTCAGCGATCACCTTATAGGCCAATAGTAGCCATTGACCGTTACTATAGCTTGGGGGATGGGTGGCAAAGCCACGGGCCCAACTTCAAGGCTACATGATAACCAAAGTAGGGGAGGACAGGCAGAGGAATAAGGGGTGAGGCAGTCAGCTACAGGATAGGAAGGGGTTGTCGCGCAGTTGCTGGGCGGTGGGCCGCTCAGAGGGCTCATTCTTTAGGCAGCTCCAGATGATGGTTATGAGCTCCTCGGGCACATCGAACAGCGGGGTATTGGCTTGGGAGTAGACGGTACTGGGGGTGGTGATGGCACTGGCGGGGTTCTCGGAGGTCAGCTGAGCGTACTGGATGGTGCGGTGGAGGTGGCTGTAAGGGGTGCGACGGTAGGTCATATAATACAGGATGCAACCGAGGGACCAGATGTCACAGGATGGGCGGAGCTAAAGGTCAAGAGGTAAGGCGGAAGGTTACCTTGATGTTGGCCGGACCGTTGGGGTTGGGGCGTGGGCGGTTGACGCCATGGATGGCCTCCGGGGCCATGTACTCCAAGGTTCCAATCTATCCATTAACTTGCACATGGGAGGAGAGTACCTCATCTTCAACGATGACGCTGGTATGGTCCTTTGGGATGGCACGGGCGATACCAAAATCGATCAGCTTGAGGAACCCCTTCGACAAGATGAAGTTCTCCGGCTTGAGGTCGGTGTGCACAACGTTTTGGGTGTGGATTGCGTGCACCGCATTCAGCATGTGGTTCCAATACAACTTGATGAAGGCCAGGTTGAGGGAGTGGGGATCCTGGTTCTGGATGAGGGCTTCAAAGTTGATGTCCCCCAACTCCATCACCATCAAGGCCCGGTTGGACTGGATCTCGGCATGGATGAGGTTGACGATCCACCTGGAACCTTTGAGGCTGCGCATGATGGCAATCTCATTCTTGAGGCCTGCCACGACCTCATCGGAATACTTTTCTAGCTTCACCACCTTAAGCGCAAAGATCTTGCCAAACCCATTGCACGCTCGGTAGACATGCCCCGTCCCCCCTCGGCCAATGAGGCCCAAGGGGTAGTAGGGGTGCCCCTCAATGATGCGGGGGCAGAATTGGATGTAATACCGCCCCTAACTTATCAACTAAAACACTCGAAGCGTTACCTCCTTGGCCTCCTTGGTGGGTTCCTCGGGGTGAGTTAAGGCTTGGGGCCCCTTTATCGGAGTTTTGGGGGTGGGAGGATGGTATTCCGAGGGGCGAACCATGGCACTTTTTTGTAAGGTCGGCGTCGTTTGTAATGTGGCGTCTAAGCTGGTGCGCTTAAGTGACTGCTTGGAATGCCTTGTCAAAGGTTCAAGTTTTGCTTCTCCTTGTGGCATCAGCTCTTCAGGGATATTTTGTTTTGCTTGAGCCACATTTTTGGTTAGCTGAGGCATTGCCGGTTGAGCAGCACGCTGCACTGGGGCTACAGTGGACTGGTCGGCATGCTGAGACGCCTGTGCTTGGCCTACTGCACGTTGGAAACCCGGCTGAACTACATTATTGGAAGATTGCGGTAAAGGCGTCGGCTGAGCTGCCGGCCGTAGAATGGAGGGTAGCTTTGGATGAGCGGCCCCCAGAGACCCCAGGTTTGTTGCGGCTTGTGGACACGTTGACTTGGATTGGGAGGCTGGTAGCGATATATTTTCGGGGCGGGTCCTCAGATGTTGCAAGGGTGTATACGCTAATGGCGGTACAGAAGGCTTCGCTACCGAAGGTTGCGTGGCTATCGGTCGATGGGCATTAGATGAGTTTAAGGTTGCCAGCTTCAAATCGTAGTAAGAAATTTGTACTTGGGAACGATGAGAACTGTGGGGCGAGGCCTTATTCAGAAAAGGTTGGTTTGAACTGAAACCCGGGGGCTTCGGGTACTGCGGCAGATTGGTTTGCAACCCAATTGGCTTGGCGTCCACCAAGGCTGCATAGCCAGACATGTCAAGGTTCTTTCTGTCAACGTCGGCTGACAGGACGGGTGTAGGCTGCTGTTGACCGGGGCGTAGGAGGCTTGGGGTGGAACCTTGCAAAGTGAGGCTACCATCGTTTGGCACCGTGGCCAAAGCGTTCTTGTGGGGTTTGCGGATTGAAAACGTATCTTTATGGTCACGGAAAGGAAGCGTATCCGCCGCAGGTGGTTTACTCTTATTAAGCATGTGCATCTTTTTTGAAATCAGTTGGGTGATTGAGCCAAGTTACCTCGGTTGAGGGCTTAACCCTTTTCTGGTCGCAAACTCCTGCCGGTGGGCTTCGGCTTTGAGGCTTGGGTGACTTTCGTGCCAGCTAAAGCGTGTATCAGCCGCCGAAAGTCTTACGTCTTACCGGTTTTTCGACGTCCCCCGCCTCGAGGCTCTGCTTAACTTTGGGGTCAGCTAAGGGGTACGAATTAAGCTCCGGATCCAGGGTAGCTTCCAAAGTGGGATCGACGTAGAATTCGGGCGAATCCGGGGAATTATAATCCGGGTCATCGGAGCTAAACTCGAGCAGATATTTGATCTAGGTTGGTTAGCGCCCGCATCAACCAAGCTTTACTTGTTGTGTTGTCATCTAAAGTGGGAGGCAATCTGGCTTCAAGCGGATAGCGGAAAGGTATTCACACGCGGAAGGCAGATGCTAAACAACCGTAAGTCAGCTCCCCAACCAAATTTTCGTTGGCCTAACGAGCTCCCACATAACCAGCCCCAGCAGCTGCAGTTTGAACTACATACAGAATAAGGAACCAATGAGAGGCAAGAGCTGAAAAGGCAAGAAATGAAGAAAAGGTACACATGGCAAAATATTCCAACCTATCCAAACTAATCTTACAAAATAAAAGTCTGCCAGATATTGAAGCTACAAAAGGAGATCCGAGACCACTTGGATCAACCTAGTCGACAGCAACTGAAAGCAAAGCTAACTTTTTAAAAAAACCCCAATATGCAACTTACTAGCACACGAGTAAAGTGTGAAAGCAGCACAATCCCAACGCTCACAAAAGCTGTCAGGTCAACTATTGTCAATAGAACTTACATCAAATAATAATAAGCTCTAATAATATTGACAACTATAAAACAGGCTAAAGTAACTGGTGGTGAAGTAAAAAAACTCTACAACATCAAAAACAAACTCAAAAGTAGGAACCTTTTTAAAAAATCTGTATCAGTTATAAATCAACCCCTTACCAAACTAACTAAAAGCTGTAAAGGGGTTAAACTATCACTTACAGTTTAATAAAATCTAGGATTAGAAGTTGTAATAAGTCGGGAGGGTACCCAGTGGCAGTGTTTAGACTCAATCTTAATGACCACTGCCTCCTTTCGATCCTAGTAGATGAAATTTGGGTGATAATTATAATAGTACTAGCATTCATTACCCATGCTTCACTACAGTGTCTATAGAATTTCAGATATTCAAATTTATTAATTTGGATTTTATATTATAAACTAGTAGTATACTCATACTTTGCTATGGTATTTATAACAGCAGATTTTTTTATTTTTTAATACTATATCATTAATTGAATAATGATAAGAGGGATAGAGGAAATCATTCATTTTAGCTTAACAGGTTTCGAACCTGTTACAGCATTTTTACCCCACCTTAGCTTGTGGTTACAGGTGTGCACAATTATACCCACTTATAACTTATCAGATGATACTAAATTATTTTAATTTTTATATTGGTAGATAGCCATCAAAGAGTTCAGAAACTATTAAACCTATCAAATATTCCAACCTCCAGCCACTTAGTCAAAATCAATTAGGCCTACCAAATTAACTAAACCATCATTCACTTACTTGAAACTATTGAGCCTATCGAATCAACCAAAAAATAAACCACCATTCAGCAAAAACCAATTTTTAAGCATTTAAATCAACCAAAAACTACAAACTGCTTATCAAACCCTATGAACCTATTGAATTAAACGAATAAAACCAAAATGCTCACCCGAAATGATATATGATTGCCATTAGAACTATATACTTTTTTCATTCTTATATATATTTTTTATAAAAATTTATATAGTTTTTTTTAAAAAAGCCTGTGACCATTCCCTTAATTTATAGAATTTTTGTGCCAAGTTTGGTGATTTTTGGTTCATTCAAGAGATAATGTGTCTTACATATACATACAAACATACATACATATATAAAATGAATTTTGTCTTCAAGAAAAGTGGCTAGCCTGGCAGGTAAAACTGCTTCCACCCTAGTGCAGATTTTGAGTTCAAAACTTGCACTGGCTAGAAAAATTCTCAGTCTGGTATATTTGTCCCAAGGTCAACCCACCTCAAATAATTTTTTGCTTTTTTATCGCAAGATGGGTCCCCTGGTCCCCTTGCCTTGGATAAAATATAAAATGATTTATATATATATTAAGATTGGCATTGTGCACCAATGCCCCAAACCGAGCTAGCAAATAGCAAGGTGATCAATGGAGTTCCTGGCCTATCCGAACGCCATGCATAGAGGTTTTTGGGTTTTATCCTCCTTTCCCATTAATTTACTTTCCCAATAATTGATCCACTATTATCCCCAGGTTAGCCTACCTCAAATAAAATATATCATTTTTTGGGAAAAAAGAGCATTTTTAAAAAAAGTGCTAAAAAGTATGAAATAATTGAGAAAACATTTCATCTCAATAAAACCCTTTTGGAAGTTGGTGCCATCTTCCAACTTGACAGAATTTTGCTCATAGATACAAGTTATATCTTATGTCAGGATTGATTTTATAATTTTATTCGAGGTGGGCCGACCTGGGGACGATACCGCACCGATTAGGGAAGTGAAGAAAATGGGAAAGGAGGATAAAACCGGAAAACCTCCATGCGCGGCGTATGATAGGCCAGGAACTCC
Source organism: Massospora cicadina (assembly GCA_022478985.1). Lineage (NCBI taxonomy): Eukaryota > Fungi > Entomophthoromycota > Entomophthoromycetes > Entomophthorales > Entomophthoraceae > Massospora > Massospora cicadina. The sequence goes on from JAKSZP010006577.1 coordinate 145,028, forward strand.
ATGGACCGCCTTTGCTATTTGCTATCTCGGTTCGGGGCATCGGCGCGCAAAACCAACACAGTCAAAATCGTCCCCTACCCAAAGTCCATTACCGGGATCGAACTCGGGAGGCAGTGGTAGAGGGTCTATACTCTACCACTGGGGTATCCTCCCTTTATGTCAGGATTGAGTCCCAGTGTAAACTATAAGCAACTTAATATATAATGTTAAGTATATATATATTATAAATGCCTATTATAAGTCAGTTAAAATATGGTGGTAACTTCAAAAAAGGTTATATTGAGGAAGCATAAATTCTCAATTATTCATACTTTTGGTGCCTTTTTAAAGGAGGTCCTTTTTTCTCCAAAATAATTGTTTTGAATAAGGTTCTTTTTTCCAAATAAAACTTTACCCCCAGTTTTTTTTTTCTAAAAATTAATCCATTTTTAAAAGTAGATCTTTTTTCCAAATATATTATAAAATACCTATACTATATCCTTTTTGAACCCTCACTATTTCTCTATAAAAATAAACCTCATTATATATATTATATATAGTATCACATAAATATATATACTAGTAATTCATTCTATTAAATTTAGTAGATTTTATTGGAAAATTATGCTAACTTTACTGATCACCATCTACAATAATTTTTATTAAATTTAGTTGACTTTATTGATTGATCTATGCTAAATTTACTGTTCACCATCTACAATAATTTATTTTATCAAATTTAGCTGATTTTATTGGTCAAATTATACAAAAATGATAGGCATCTATTATGATTTGAGCTCCATGTGCCATGATCACATACTTGCCTGAACTTTGAATATACCCCCCAGCCATAGAATATATATCATATCAAAAGTTGCTTTGGACCTATTGCTTCACCAATTTTGGAATTAATTTTGTCTGGTGATAATCATTCCCACAATTTAAATCTATTGCTCCAGTCCACTTTTAATATACTTACTAAATTAATGGTCAGATATTGGACTAATACTTACAAAAGTAATTCTACTTTTTTTCTCATGAATATCACTTTTAAATTCAAAAGTGACCAGTACTAGCTAGAGAACATCCACCTGCTTGTGAGATACTGCACCTATAAGGCAATACCCCACAGCTAACTACTTAGTGTAAGTAGGTCCTTACACCCATCTGTGCAAAGCACAAAGAAATGGATGGCTTGCTTATGCCAATACAACTTTTATCAAGAAATATGTCAAGGTGGACACTTCATCTGGATGACTTCCTGCTGACAAAGGCCACCACTCAATTGATAATGGTAACCGCTTGACTAACAACTGCTTGAAAAATAACTAATGGATGATGACAAGAATGACAATAAAATGAGCAAAAAAAACCATAAACCCAGCGACAAGTGTGGCAAATGCAACTGATTTTATAGGATTGGTTTCTGCTGAAAATCAGATTATTAATGATACAATCAAAGTATAAAGCAATTCTGAGAATAGCAGCACTAGGGATATTCCCCACCAAACCTCAATCAGGGGAGAGGATTGGGACTCTATGGGGAATTTTTAAAAACCAAAAATCCTGAAGAAGTATTGGTTGGATTGGAGTCCAAATCTGAATCCACCAGCAAAAACCAAGGGCCCAGATTTCCTGGGCAACAACAAAAAAGTTTTTGTTTGAGATGGAGAAAATCTCTGATGAAAATTGACTCAATCACTTGAACAAAATGTTGAGACCATGTCTGATAATGACCAGGTAGTGGGGACAATGATTCCTGACTATAGTCGAACTGGAAAACTGAGAAAATCATTGGGAACAATCCTCAATGAATTGGTGGAGACAATCCCCAACAAACCCTAGTTGACAATGGGGGCAAAATCAGCCCAATATTGATCAGTGAGCCAGCGTGAACCATTGGGGACCATCCCCAACAGGGATGAAGGAGTATCAGGAACTGAATCTTAAGGATTGGATTCCCACAAAAGTTTATCCAAAAATTAAATGTACAGCCAGAAGGGGCTAAAACCCTGACAGTGATCAAGTCAGTGACTAGAGCTCTGGTAAAGTACACTCCCATCCAGAAGGACATATTAGCACACTGCGACATGTCATCTTGCAAAGTCAAGAAATGAGAGACTCTGCAGTTCCAATATGCAATGGCAACACAGTGGGTCTCAAAGTGCATTATGCCTGCCATCAAAGCCATCTGGCAGGATCATAAGTTTTCTTCTGAGGCAGACAAACGTTGGATTGACACCCAAATTTTGCTTGGCATGGCAGTGTTCTTTAAGTAGTCACAATTCCAAACTGAAGAAGCTCTTTAGTAGATGAAACTTTTTCCTTGAGCATAAAGTGATTGAAGCTGCAGTTTAAGAAGACTTGATGCTGGCAGATGCAAAAGCTTGGATGGTGGCCTGTATCAACCTCCTAAATGCAATGGAATACAATAAGACCAGCATACCAGCAAAATTTGCCCAGGCTGTCTGGTGCTTGGGACTCACCCCAACAGAATTATCTGATTATGTGAAATAATTTCCAAATGTTTTGACTGCCCTCAAAAGGGCCCAACATACCATTCCAGTTGACACCACATTGGAATGGTACAATACCACATTCTCCTCAGAGGAGGTACCGCCATAGATTGCATCCAGTTTCAAGGCCACCGAGGCCTTACATTGGTCATACACCTGTATCCCGCTGGCCACCGCATCTGACCTGATGAAGGTGGGCTGGATGAAGGAGAAGGCAGTAGAGTGGGGACCCTTCTGGGATTGGTCACCAGAAGAGGTCATCAACTGGTACACCAACAGATTCAACCCATTGGAAATGAAATCTTGTTTTTACTTGGGGCCAGTATAAATCAAGTTTGAGAGTGGGCGGATCTGGGAGTTACAAAACTGATCCACAAGATCCTCCGAGGCCAGCCTTTTCCTATTGAAAAATGAAAACTCTGGCATGACGTTGCCACACTAGCTGAAGCCACATACTGGGATGCCATGGGGTTCACCCCCATGTTAGCCCAACCATGGATGGAACATGAGATTTCACCATAGGCGGCAACAGCAATGAAAGGGGTCACAACCCTGGATCTGGGTTGATAATGGCTCAAAGCAGTAATCCAAATCAAAACCATCTGGGACGAGAAGCAATCCTTTTTTGGAACCATCAGTAGCTTCTCCATATGCTGCTGAAGGATTTGCCCCATCTGAAGCCTTTCAGTGGTGCAAAGCGGGAGTTTCAGCTGCCATGGCATGAATTCTCACAGATGGAAGATGGAACAGCATTATGGTAAGGGACTGGTGCCAGCATAATTTGATTACACTGGAGGCCCTTCAGAAATACCTGCACCCAATGTGCGTGCCAGAATCTGACCTCCAATGGTAATGACTGGAATTTTTGCTGACATATGCCCTCAAGTGGCAAAACCTTGAGATTGGCGCACAAAATGGCCAGGCGCATTAATTGCCAAGAAATCAGCATATGCTAGATTGAGACATTCCTCAATTGGGGACTTAGCCTTGATGAATCAGTAAGCTGGATAATAAAGGAGAATGCCCCCACCAAGGTACCCAAGCCTAGCCCAAAAACCAAGTCGTATGGTGCATCGGCAGCCCAGACTAATGATAACACATGGAATGGGGTGGAAAGCCATATTGAATACATGCATCAACTGATCAGTGGAGGCTTCACAGAATGCTAAGCGCCCAAATCATATCTAAATGATGCAATACAAATCCACATACAGCTGGGGTGGAGGAATAGTGGTCTGACCTGATAATGTCAATTTATCAGGAGCTCAATGAGGTACTGACAGAAGAAGATTTTGACCACCACAGGGTACCCAGCCAGGGCTATATCAAAATTGGCATCCCAGGCAAATTAGATTGAAAAAAACTCCTTAAGATTGGCATTAAGTATAAAGAAGTTTATTTATGAATGGAACTGACTAGGTATGCTAACCAAACTGCACGGGGTGACATTCCAATATCTTCTGACCAATTGAGAGAGGGAACGGGTGCATGAAGTGATCTGGACTGGACTATCATATTATGGGGAAGTACAAGAATTTTGGCAAGCTGGTGGTGACTATATTGCAAAATGCCTACACCCTTGAACCATCAAAGTGCTCTATGAACTGGCACCTTGGATGAAGCCAAATATTATCACCTTACCTCAATTCATCCATATGCCCAGCCTAAGCAGAGTAATTTACAATTTACTGGAGGATGTGAAACAAGTGTGCCAGTTATGTTACCAGACAGGCTACACAATGGCCCAATGCCACCATTAAAAAGGGAAGACCCCTTGCAAGTACATCATGACCCCATCAGTGAGGTCACAAAAGTTGGGATGAAAACATTCCTTCATCCAAAGGCCAAAGAATGGATTATGGGTAACCTAATGGAGATCATGGATATGAAGCGCTAACAACAGGAGATAGACTTTGCCAATAGGGAAGTGTGGGAACAAGAAACGACCAAATGACCTGAAGCAGATGATGAGCCCTTTATCAACCCAAATCCTGAAGCTCACAAAATGGGTGAAGGGACAAGCACTGAATCAATCACGCCATGACCATCCTAAGTGGATGGACGATCTGGGAGGAAGAACAATGGCAGAAGGCAAACCCAAAAAATTCCCAAAGAAGGGATGGTCAGCGCCAGAAGCCAATACATTGAAATTAAAGCCCAATAAGTCAAAAGCAAACAAGAAGTTAACTCAGAAACTTTCAACAAATAAACCTAGGGGAATATTAATCAAACAACTGAATTGACAAAATCAGCAAAGTTGGCCAATCAAAACCCAACAAAAAAGTCCAGTTCCACTGAAAATTCTAATTAAGGGATGGAAAAAAATTGACAGCTGAGAGGGAACCTTCCACACCAGCAGTAGGGACCAAGGCACACCTGGAGCTGGTAATAAAACCATCCCCCTTATCCATCAATAAGGAGATGGTGATGGTGACTGAATTCCCAGTGCACACAGTGGCCAATAATATTATCCCAGTTCTGACCAACTGACCCCAAAAGCTGAACAATACCCCCACCCACCCTCAGTGACACCATCTGTCAGTAAGCAAACTTCCATCTACAATTCCATGCACAATCCAGAAAATAACACTAAAGCTCATACCCATGGGTCAGGCATCTAAAAATGAAGATGGCAACTACAAATGCTTGGGGGATGGCAAGCATACAAATGAGAAGGTGGAAGATCCATCATTTAAAAACAAATAATAATATAGACATAATTTTAGTATCAGAAACACATGCAGGTAACCAAAATGAGATGGTGCCAAGCTTGAACTATGATGTGATGAACCACCCATGGTCCCTCCAAATAGGCTATCAAGCCCTCTGGATGGATCATGTGGTGATATTCACAATGATCATGAAAATAGAACTGGTATTCATGGAGGAAACTCATGCTGGAAGGATCTTAATAGCAACTACTATGAATAGGGCAACTGGCAAGAGCCTTTGTGTGGTGGCTGTCTATACTCCACTGAAGCCCCAAGAAAACCGATTTTTTTGGAATTATATATTGGAAGTACCAACTGAAGCAAGTATGGTTATATCAGGAGACCTGAACTGTTGAACAAATGTGAGTCAGGCTTGTTCCCAACAAGTAAAAGTCCTAACTGGAAGGCCAATAAGATGCTAGAATACCTAGTCAAATTGGGGATGCGACTCATGATTAACAAGGAGGATGACAATCCAACCAACCTGACATGATGGTCATATGCCTCTGCAGGATCCCCACAGTCTGGATCGCACCTGGATTATATACTGGTATCATCCAATCTTAAGCTGCTGACATCAAACAGTGAGGTCAGTATAAATGCTGAAAGCAAGCACATGATTGTCCGTGTGGATATTGATCTGGACAAACCCCTGAGGAACCAAAAATGGCAGTTGGCACAAGCCACGTTGAGGGATATGGAATGGCGCTGAACGTTAGAAGCTGGACTGAAATGACTGGTTGAATATCTGGATTGTCACCTGGAGATAGATCCTTGGAAGTATGGGTCTGGATCAAAGAGAAGATTAGGCACAATAGCATGAAGTAAAAAAAAGACTGCCTACAAGTGAACTGCCACTGCAAGCAGCTTAAAGCTGCACTGGGGAGATTAAAACTCATCAGTGGGACAGCGGGGAATGGTGGAGCAAGTATCAAACAATGCACAAACAGTATCAGGACTTAATGGGGAAACAGGATTTGGAGCAACGGATCAACACCACCTACCAGTATCAGAGCTCAGTGGGGATGATGACCAAAGAGGGCCTGGCGTACCTCAAGGAAATATGAACCAAGGATAAGATATAAGAGGTAGAGATGGCGGAAGGGGAAGTAACAATGGACTTGGAAATAATCAAGCGCAAAATCAAACATTTTTATGACAAACTATTCTGCCAGTGAGAGATGAGCAAATTGGCAACAGAGGCCCTAATTGACCTGACCAAGCTGGCACTTGGGGCCTGTATGCCGGAAGACATAGCTAACTTGTCCTCCAAAATTTCCATCAATGAAGTCAAGCGGACACTAAAAGAATTGCTGAGAAGGAAGGCACTGGGCCCCAACAACATGTGTGTGAAAGTGTACAGCGCATTCTGCAACTGCATCATGCTGGAACTCAAAGTCCTCTTTAACCACTACTTTCAAAACGGACAACAAAGTCTGGGAGGCCAAGTGGCTTAAATTGTACTTTTGTAAAAAAGGAATTCAACTTCAACTCTGGAACTGGCGCCCAATTGCTCTATCAAATGCTAACTATAAGCTGCTCACATGCATCTTATTGAACCGGCTAATAACAATGACAAGACATATGCTACACAAGGCTCAAAACGGGTTCATCAAGGGCCAAAGCATCTGGGACAGCATTAATGCAGTCCAAAATGTGCTTCAGGACATGCAGGGAACCAAGCAGGGCTATCTCATGTTCATAGACATGGAGAAGGCCTATTATTGGGTAGCATGGTACTTCCTACATGTGGTGCTAAAGGTAGTTGGTAACCCTGAATCTTTTAGATCATGGATATCAATGCTGTACTTGGGCCTGGTCACCAAAGTAATAATTTCCTATGGCATAACCAACAATATTCTGGTCAGGCAGGGTCTCCAACAAGGCAATCCCATATCGCCAATATTGTTTAACTTTGCAGCTAACATTTTATTGGCTGCAGTGGATGCAAAACTCTGGGGCCTAGTCCACTCTTACCAAATGCTGCTGAAAATTATGGCCCTCACCAATGACACAGTAGTAGGTATTAGTTAGACAACTGATCTTCAGGGCACAGAGGAGCTACTAGACCTATACCAGTTAGCATCAAATTTGAAGATCAACCTGACAAAAACTTCAGTAATGAAGATTGGCATCCTAAATTTCAGCCTGCTGAATGACACAAAGCCAATTATGAACTCTCAGATGATCTTATATCTCAGGATACTATTTAATGACAAAGGACCAGTGGTTTTGGAAACCAAGAAAGAGGTGTTATTGAGTCTGTCAGTCTGAATGGCATGCTGGAAAAATGCAAGGATATGTCTTGAGGAGAAAGTGTTGGCTGTCAACATATTTATCCTCTCCTAACTGTGGTATGTCACCCACATGCTGCCAATGATCCCAAACCAAAAAAGGTCAGAAAAATGCTCTACACTTTCTTATGGTTCAAGGAAAAAGCAGTGCCAATAGCACTAGAAACCCTATCCAAACTGAATAACGAAGGAGGCATGTGCTTCTTGATTTTGAATCCCATGCTCAGAAGATCTGGATGAAGTCATTCCTTAGGTTAACACAGATGCACATGCGCTGCCTGACCCTAGCTTGAAATGCGAACTGGGATAGAGTTCAGAGCCTTCAGAAGCTGGTCTCCCCACAATACTTGCGTTATGGATGGCAAACCACCCACAAATGCCTTTCCAAAGAGGCACCCCACACTACAGGAGACTGTGCAATTGGGCAATGCACCTGGGTGGAAGGTCATTTGAACAGCTGGATTGGGATGCTGACCAAATCCACAGGGATGTCAAGGCCCATATTTTCGCAATAATTTCTGCAACAAACTGGGAAGTGAAAAATCAAATCACCCATGAATATGTCATCAAGATAATCAAATTTTGCTACAAATTAACCCCAATCAAGTATGAAGACCCACTCCTAAAACCCAGGTGCAACCCACCCACTTGACCACATATTCTGAATGACTGGGCAGTTGAAGGCCATGACACCAACTACCAAACAAAGGAGTTTATCTCAGGCCTCAACTCACAACTAGTAACAACAAAGCAATGGTCAACAACCTGTCAGATCCTACACCACATGACTAAATCCAGTAAGCATAGCAGACCAGACTACCCACACAAGGAGTGCACCATATGCGCTGAACTGGAAGCAGATATTGCCCATCGATATTACAAGTGCACCATGTTCAAAAATACTGGTCAACGATGTAATACATCCTACTGGGTAAAAAATCACCAATGAAAATGCATCCATCGCAAGACTTTTTTTCACAAAAACCCTGAGAACAGCCCCAATCCAATTATGAGCCTTCATCTACCATTGTTGTGTAGGGGTATTACACTCAGCTCTTGTTATAAAGATTTTGGACAATGAGCATCCCCATCACAAAAGTTTGGTCTGAAGATCATCTAGGTTATTTCTTATCAGCTCTGACAGATCTTGAAATTCTTACACTTAATCCACTGGTGCTATAAAGTCACACGTTTGGATTTTCCCACTGGATAGCTTATCATACATGATGAAGCAACAAATTGATTAAAGATCAAATGTCCTGTAAGCCCATTGATACTAGAACTGTGGCTAGCAATGGCAATTGCTGACCATCATTGGGTGGAGGTGCTATGAAATTAGCGGCCCAATTTCCCAGTCCTTTAAAACTCAACTGAAATGATTGTAATATACCCTCCCCTCTTACTTTTCTTATCAAATTTAATTTTATTTAAAATATGGAGTTTTTAAAAAATACTGACAAAAGTAAAATGGGACAGAAGTTGGATTATACTCTTTTTTTGAAGATTCTAGGTATCCAAATTGGTCTTGTAGTTTCAGAGTTATGCATAAACAAATGTAGAAAAAAACAAAAAATATATACAGGTCAAATTGAGAACCTCCTTCCTTTTCAAAGTTGGTTAAAAAGTTGTCCAAGGGTGGTAGCCTGACAGGGTAATTCCTGATTACACTCTAATACAGTTTTTGTTCTACTTAAGTTTGAAACCTGCACTAGATAAAAAATATTGGTATGGTATTTTTAACCTAAGGTTGACCACACCTCAAATACTTTTAATATATAAAAATTGGAATTCAAGTTTAACATGTTTGTTGCCATGTCACCCAAATATGAGTGACAGGTATGCTTCTGCAGGGGCCATGACACTCATATTTGGGTGATGGGGTGACAAATTTGTTAACAAACAATTCGTAGGTTTAGCATCACTAATAGCAATTTAAAATATGACGCTTTAAATGAGATCAAAGAGGTAAAAAACCACCTAAAACCATCATTGGACCTCAGAAGAAGTGCATAAGAAAAAGGCGTGAAAAATGAAGTTCCTAGCTGCATGGCTAGAGGTTAAAATAAATACAAAATAAAAATATTAAAAAATCTCATTATATTATAGTTTTTATTAACCTATAGTTATGATAAAATACTATGTATCTTACAGTGTTCTATAGTACTTTAAAATAGTCCAAACACATTTCTGTGCTAAGAGGATATCAATACATGTGGATTTGCGCACCATGCCTCAGTCCAACCAAGAAAATCAGTAAAGTTAGATCATGTAATCCTGGTCTATCAGAACACGTGCAGGAAGGTTTTACCCCCAGTACTTGGGTTTTGTCCTCCACTCCTAAAAATTTTCGCTCCCTAATTCCTATCCTCTCTATTGGTGCAGTATATTTGTCCCAGGTCAGCCCACCTCAAATAAAATAAAATAGTCCAAAAGCATTTGTGGTGAGCTTAGATAATTCAGACAATATGTTATAATTTTGATATTTTTATCACTTCTTGGCATTCACCAATTTGTCAGTCACATTTGAGCTCCATGAGAAACTCAACTGAATCACGCTGGGTGACAAATGTGTTAAAGCTAAGCTTGTATAGCTAAAACTCATATGCATAATCAACAATTTTATCTGAGGAAATTATCATGAGCTTCAATTTAAAATTGAACAAATTTTAATTTCCAGTGTTTTTGTATCCATAACTTCAGAATTTGAACCTTTACCTTATAAATGTTGACAACTTTACCCTATGCATACACATAAGATTTTAGGCTTGGGTATTATATTTATACCAGTATAAGCCCTTAGGCTTAGAAATTATATTTCTGATCACTTTTTTGCTTATAATTATCCAGAGCAGATTAAAAAATTTTAAAGCTAAATTGGATCTATATATGTAACTAAATTATAAAATAAATTGAAACTTGTGGTTGGTCAATAAACCCACATAGCTGCCAACTTCAAACTCTCATAAAATAAGATTACCTTTTAGCCAATTCCTGTTAGGTTTAAAATCATAAAATTATGAAAGGTAAAATAAATTTGAATTGACTAAAATTCTGCTAAGATTGATAGAGTTGTTATCTAAATATATATAAAATATAATTTTTATCATTGTACCTCCTAAATTGTATAAGCTAAAATATGAAAATTAGTATAGGGGTTCTTCTTAATCTATAGGCACCCACTAAGGAACTATTTATTTTATATATCTCTATATATAATATTAGAGTTTTGATTTCAATAGAATAATTTATATTATAAAAAATTCAAATTTTAAACTGTAAACAGAACCTATTTTTCCTAATCCAAAAGGCCCAACTATACAAGATAGGGTATCTACTACCTATCTCTTAGGCAATAGGTTCTTGAGTAGGTAAGAGGTTTTACAATCAAAACTACCAATAAAATTTTATAAATAATGGTACTCTTATATACATATCTCATTTTCTATTATTTTGCATGCATCTATTTCATTTTTTTACATATTTTTTATTAAGAAACCTATAGTAGAAAAAATAAAACCCCTATTATTTACTTAAATAAGTTAACTATTAGTTAAACTTACTAAAAAAGAAATCTGAACTGATAAGGATGTGTAAAAAATCTCAATATCTGAGATAATATCATAATTAATGAAATAATTTCAAGTGTAGACTACAAGAGTAAGTATAAGTATACCAAGTTCAGAACCACATAGTTAGTGTCATGGAAACAGCAAGATAAAATTAGAGTGGCCTGCCAGATTAAGTGCCAAAACACCATTATGGTGAGCCCAAATGCCAGAGGCACTGCTTCATAAATGACTATTTTTAGAGCAAGAATGAATTTTGCCAATAAGCGCCCATTAGCCATAGCTGTGAATATGAACCTAACAATGAACCAGGCAAGCACAGCCCAGGGGCCCATGAGTTTTTTAATATAATTGAGTTGTAAAGGGTGATTTGGATTTCATCATAATAGAAACTGGAACTGGAAGATGGGATCTTTATTGTAAATGTAAAAGTAGAAAATCAACTGTCAATTTCCACAGTGTGCTATGACTGATTATATAGATAGATTATTTTAGGGAATCGCTTAAAAACTCAGGATTGGGGCCATCAAGATTTGACCTAACCAGTGAACTTTGAGCGTGGGGGAATAAAAATGAACCTAATTAAAGATTGACATTGAAAGAGTTAGCGGTGGGCCAAGTTGCTGCCAATTTGATCTCAGATGCCCAAAATGCGGCTTTACCATTTTTTTGATGGTGAGTGTAGCAGCATCTCACCCAACAGGTAACAGTAACTCCTTGGGCCACCCCACATAGGGCAGTTTCAAGAGGTTGTGAATGGGTTTGGGATATTCACCACACTCACACTTGGTCACTTTGGCATCTGTTTGGCCAAGTGAGATTCTTTGAGCAAAGATCCTGATATGAGAGGGGAGGGTTCCAAGTTGGCAGCAACTTTCAACGATGACCTGATGCCATCATCAAATTTTGCTGAAGATCTGACATTAGCATATTTTTCTTAGAAGGTATAAACCTGTTGAGCTTTGTTTCCAAAGTTTTGGAGGCAGCTTTCAGATTAAAGACTATGTTTTACAATAACCTGATGCCATTGGGAAGTCTTGCTGGGATTTAATACTGGATACATTCTTTTTAGAAGTTACACCTATCAGCTTTGTTCCCAATGTTTTTGAATCTGGTTTCAAATTGACAACATCATTTTTCAGTGGCTCAATGCCGCAGCAAGTGTGGCTGAGTATTTGATCCTTGATACCCCATTTACTGAACATGCACACCTGTCAATATTCATTGTCATGGGTTTAAGGTTTTCAGATATTTCAGCCACATTTCTTCTATTCACCATACTAATTTGGCAGAAAAAAATGCAGGGACAGATGGTGGAGTCTTCAGAGGGATGGCTGTTAACCAACGATCATCTATCACATGGGTGAGATCACCCTACATGATGAGAGAAACAGCTGCCCTCTTAGGACCTTTCTTAGTGGGGATTGAGAAAACTTCCCGATCTAGGCAGAGGAGATGCTTTCCAGGACTTACGCTACCCTTCCCTTTTTCAAAAAGGGGGTGCCACCACCTTGGAACTGCATGAGAGTCACATTCTTTGTGGGCTTTAGGCAATTTGATCGTTATCAAAGCAGCAATCTTTGGGAGAGGACGAGGAGCTTCTGGATGGGAGGCATGGAATTCCTCAACTAGATTTGAACAGTTTGTGCAATTTCAGGCTCAGACCCAACTGTTCTCTTAGTCTGGATAGCCTTGCTAAGAAATGAGAAATTAAACTGATTAATGAGATCTGTGGGAAGCCAGGACGACCTCCGCCTCCTCCACATCCTCAATCACAATGGTCTCAGGATCTGAGGGAATTGCCCCTTGAACAGGGATAACTGAGAACGTGGAAGACTTGGTGTTGCTTCCTGTGAGGCGGCAATTTCAACTAAAAGTGCCATTCCCAAAACTTCCTCTACCAAGTGGGGACCTGAGTGTTTGCTTTAGAACTTACATGAGGGTACCTAAATCTGCAAATGTCACATGTCAATCATGACATGTGAACTGATCTTAATTTTGGGAGCTGGGAGCCTCTTTCTATCTGCAAACCGCTTGTAGTCACTTTTAGCCTTAGTGAAATGCTCCCAAACTAAGGAATGTGTTGTCTGGATATGTTGGGCATGATCAGCGGTGGCTGGTACCTCAGGGAGAAGGCATGGGCCGACTGAGAATGAGAGGTTGTACCCCAAAGTCCTTCATATGGGGAGAATCCAATGGAGGCATGCGTTCTGTTTACTATATAAAACTGAGCAAGAGAGAAATCATCAGCCCAGGTATCCTGAGCAGCAGCCACGTAGCAGCGCAGGTAATGTTCAAGGATCTGATTAACTCATTCAGCTTGGACATTGGATTGGGGGTGGTATGCACTGGAGCAGCAGGGCATAATCTTCAAGATCATCAAGAGCTCATTCCAGAATCATGCTATGAACTGAGGCCCACAGTCACTAACAATCTCCTGTGGTAGGCCAAACATTGAGAACACATGGCGCACAAAAAGATGAGCAGTGTCCTCAGAAGTGATGGTGGAGGAAAAGGAGATAAAAAGAGAAAATTTTGTGAAGCGGCTGACAACCACCATCACCGCCATAAACCTTTTGGAACAGGGAAGTTCAAAAATGAAGTAAACAGGCACCAATGTTCATGGACCCTCTGCCTGTTGTAAGGGATGAAAAAGGCCATTCTTGCCAGACTGATCTAACTTGGCCCACAAACAAGTTACACAATCTGAAATACATGTTGAAACATCTTTTGACAAGCCCACCCAATTATAGGTACACTTGAACAAGTCAAGACACTTCTTATTCCCTAGATGACCAACTGCGGGAGGATTATGGTGAGCCTGAATCACTTCAGCTCTAAGGAGGGGTGGAACCCAAACTCTTGACTAAAATTGAATGAGACCTCAGCCAGAGAATACAAGGAATGTATTGTTGCAGGGAGGGACAACTGCTCCAAAAGGTCCACCCCTTCGTCACAGGCCGTTTGCGCTGCCAAAACCTGGGAAATAAGAAGTGCTTCTGGTGCTAGGTCCACTGTCAAAACCATGGGAGGTTGACAGTTGAGGTTCATCCTCAACATCACCTTGCCCTGATCTTTGATAAGACAGGACAGGCTGGTGTGGTAGATGGAGGGAGTGAGAGAGCATTAGTATTGGCTAGACCCCAGATTGAGACTAAGTCTGGGGAAGGTCGATGGTTATATGTTTCATCAGGCCTGGGGTCAAACCATATGGTTTTGAAGTGGGTGGTTTCTAGGTTAAAGGTGGACTAAAATCAGAATTGGAACGATTCTTGGGTATGGTGGTTCAGCCACTACGGAATTTAATCCGGCCTAAAACAATTGGGGTTTGCTTATGACATGTTTCAAAAGACATAACGTCAGGCATGGCGAGTGAGCTTGATCTATGCTTGCAGCAGAGAGATATAAGAGATAGGACTTGAGAATGGGAGGTTCTCTGGTTCCGTTTTCTATCAACTTGCCTAAATATATCAAATAAAGCCGTTCCTAAGACTTATCTATTATTATTAATGTCTTCCGAGGTTTATATTGAAATTTAGTCTAACAGCAGCCATGTTTGGCCTATACAAACAGGAGTTGGACTTTGTGAGCGAGATTGGGAAGGCTATCGCCTCCCTATACACCTTGTCTTGGAGTCAGGGCATGTTGCTGGGGGTAAGCATACTCGCAACTGTCCTCCAAGGGGTGTTTGTCCATGGCTCCTGTAGCACACGCACTAGGAGAATGGTCTCAGGGACCTTGTCTGCCCTTTGGTCATTGACTTGGGCTCTGCTTCCCATTTCATTCGTGGCTCAATGGAAGAAGCCAGTGCATTACATTAAACGGAACTCATTTACTTTCCTGTCATTGTGGTGGCAAGCAAAAGAGGAGCCAAAAGTAGTTGTGTTCCCTGTGTGGTATCACCATACTGCGACGCTTCTAATGGTGATATTCTCCACATTGTTTTTGCTTCATGAGGTATACAAGGTTCTTGAGTGTGTGTCCCCGGTGTGATGGGAAAGTGGTAGGACCGGTGAAGACTGGAGGGAAGATTCCATCAATGCTAAGCTCAGAGGAGTTGGAGCTGATCCATCAGACATTTAGCCGGGTACAGTTCTAAGGGCGGTTGACAAAGGCTTCAGGGGGTGAGGACTCGTTTGCTTTACGGTTGAAGCAAGTTTTGGTGACCTTGCCCATGAAGCTTTTAAACTGGGTACATGAACTTTTGGAGCAGCAGGCGGGGCTGCCTGACTCAGCGGAGGAGTGTTTGGACTTGATTGACCGAGCAGCATGTCCAGATGAGTCACAAGATTCAGCTTGGTCAGCTTTACTGCAGTGCAGTCAGGGGAGGAAGTCTGTAGAGGAATATGGTCGGATGTTCCAGGCACTGGATAAAGTAGCTAAGGCATCAGAGTCCCAGCTTCCTCGCATGTTCCGTCAGAATTTGCAGGCTGATTTGTTATTGGCGATGGCAGCAGTGCGGCCTGCAGCTAAGTTGGAGGAAGAGGTGGCCTTGACCTTGCAGGTGGAGCGGCAGGTGGCCTTGGCCCAGGCTCACCAGGAGTTGATGCGGTTCCCAAGTTGTTTCCATGGAAAGGAGGAAATGAGATGAGCAAGTTCGGATCCTGTGTCCAGTCAAAAGGGGTTCAGGTATGTGGAGGAGGAAGGAAAGGGTCAGGGGGAGTCTTGGGAGGGCGGCGAATTGCTGGGGGTAGCAATGGTTGAATCTCACGCTCAAGTCCATGAGGCCCCAAAGAAAATTGCTCCTTATAACTTCCTCAAGAAGCCAATGTCCCAGAATAAATTGCTTTTTTTGCTTTATTATTATTTATTTCTTACCCGTAGAATTGTGAGAAGGTTCTAGAAAGAAGGAGTGTGGAAAGGTCCTGGCCTTGGTGGACACTGGGGCTGATAAGAATTATCTGGATAAGGAGTGGTCAAGAAGATGTGTATTGCCGTTGCAAAAGGATGGATTTGTGTTGTTGGCGGATGCCACCAAGAGGACTGCAGTCTGAAAGGTGCAGGCCAAGATCCTGTTGGGACAAGGCTCAGATGAGTTTGAAGAAGAATTTCATGCTGTGGCTCATTTGCCTCACCAGTGGTACTAGGGATGAGGTGGTGGCATCAATTCTATCCGCAATTTGATTTGATGAAGGGGAAAGTGCTCTTGTCGCCTGAAGGCTCAGATGTGTGGGAGTGGGAGTTCCAGTCCCAGGGGTCATCAGTGAAACAAATGGGGGGAATATCTTCAGTCTCAACATTTGAGGGTTTACCAGAGGAGTACCAGGAGTTTGCATCAGTGTTTGAACCCAAGGGTGAGGCACCCTTCCCATCTACAGGGGACTTTGCATTTAGTTTCCGGTTCAAAGAGGGCTCTGAGTTGCCAAGGGGATGTCCAGTTTATCCATTAAATCCCCGTGCTTAGGAGGCTCTTGATGAATATGTCCATAAGATGCTAGGTTTGGGTTTGATTGTGCCGTCCAAATCGTCTGTGGTTTCACCAGTGTTGCTGGTGCCAAAGGCGAGTGGGGAGCTACGTCCTTGTGTAGATTTCCGGCGCCTCAATGTGGTGACAGAGCCTGACCCTTATCCAATGCCACTCCTGGAAGACATTCTACCTATGATCTCAGGGTGTGTGGTGTTCACTAAATTGGATCTGGTTGACGCGTTCAATCAGATTCCAGTGCGGCCAGAGCACCAGAAGTATACCGCATTTAAGTGTCACTTGGGGAATTTTGAGTATTGGGTTATGCCATTTGGGCTGCATAATGCCCCCGCAGTTTTCCAACGCATGATTGATTGTGTGTTGGGGGATTTGGTGGGTAGGTGTTGCGTTGCCTATATGGATGATATTCTGATATTTTCCAGGTCGATGCAAGATCACGTGAGGGATGTAAGGAGTGTTCTGGAGGTGGTAAGCCAGGCGGCCTGAAGTTGAAGCCATCCAAGTGTGAGTTTAATAAGGACTCGGTGTCTTTCCTGGGAAATGTGGTTTTCCAGGGGGTTAGCGATATGTCCTGATAAACTGCGAGCAGTGAAGGAATGGAAGGCCCCCAGGAATCAGACTGAAGTGCGGAGTTTTTTGGGAGTAGTAAACTTTGTAAGGAGGTTCTCCAAGAATTTAGCTGAGTGGGCCGTGCCACTGACAAGGTTGACTGGGAATGTACCTTTTGTTTGGGGGGAGACTGAGGAAAGGGCTTTCCAGCGGGTGAAGACCAGTCTGTTGACAGCCCCAGTTCTGGCCCATCCTGACCCCAACAGACCGTTTGTAGTAGAGACAGATGCGTCAAACTTTGCACTTGGAGCGGTGCTATTGCAGGAGGGTAAAGATGGGGTTGAGCACCCTGTCTGTTACTTCAGCAGGAAGATGGTGCCAGCTGAGACAAATTACCCAGTCTATGACAAGGAACTTTTGGCAATAGTGGCGGCACTAGGGGAGTGGCAACACCACCTGTTGTACGCCAGGCATCCAGTTGTGATCCAGACTGATCATTGAGCCTTAGAATATTATAAGTTCCCACGTCTGATGAATCAGAGACAGGCCCGGTGGCACTTAGATTTGGTTCAGTATGACTTAAGGATTGAGTATAAGCCAGGAAAACAAAATATCTTGCCAGATTTGCTGAGTCGTGATTCAGTGTTGGTGTTCTCTGAGGAGGAGTTGAGGAAGTTTAACACCGCTACAATGTTGCCATTGAGTTTGTTTGCACTGATCCCAAGTTAGAGAGAAGGAATCTCAAAAAGAATTCAGACTTCCCAGCGGAGGAGTGAGTTTGGCCAGCGGATCTTGGATGAGACAAGAGAAGGGGAGGCAAGTAAGAAACATGTGAGATTCTCAGTCCTGGGAGGTCTTATCTGGCATGAAGGAAGGATCTGGGTTCCAGTGATGAGTTTGCAGCAGGAGGTGTTAGCAGCTAACCATGATCATCCTTTGGCTGGACATCCAGGCAGGGAGAAGACACTGGATTTAGTTCATCACCAGTATTCATGGAGGGGTATGGGTGCTGCAGTACAGAAGTATGTGGAGCGATGTGTGGTGTGTGCCAGGTCAAAGTCTCGCCGTATGGCGCCAGGAGGTAAATTGAAGCCGCTTCAGATTTCATCTAGGTCATGGGCCTCTGTGAGTGTGGGTTTTATCACAGGGTTGCCCAAGTCCCAGGGGATGGATGCCCTTATGGTTGTGGTGGATCGCCTGACAAAGTATGCAGAGTTTTTCCCATGTCAGTCAACCATCTCTGCAAAGGTAGCAGGTCAGATCTTTATAAATGAGGTCTTTTCCAGACATGGGGTACCAGAGGAGATTGTTTCAGACCGAGGTCCACAGTTTACATCTCGGTTCTGGTTACATTTATTAAGAAACTTGAATATAAAGGCCTCACGTTCATCAGCTTATTATCCCCAATCAGATGGCCAAACTGAGAGGGTAAATCAAATATTGGAACAGTATTTTAGTGCTAGTCTCTGGGCGGCAGTATGATTGGGTGAAGTTGGCGCAATTTGCATTTAACAACCACAAGCATTCTTCCACTGGAATGACCCCATTTTTCGCAAACCATGGTCAGCACCCAGAGGGTATGGGGCCTCTGGAGCAGGGTCAGAATCCAGCAGCAGATGAGCTGTCACGTGAGACTTGAGATACCTTAAGGCTTTTAAGAAGGAATCTAGAGGCAGCGGTTGCAGCTCAGAAGAGGAAAGCAGATAGGCATCGGTCAGAGGGGAACATTTTCAAGAAGGGAGATTGGGTCTTAGTAAATGCTCGGAACTATGCCATACCTGTGAGGAGCTGGAAGTTGGGGCCTGTGGCGTTGGGCTCAAATCAAATAGTGAGGGCGGTGAATGAGGTGGCGTTTAAGCTGAAGTTGCCAGAAGGGTCGTGGGCTCATCCAGTGTTTCATGTGTCACAGCTCAAACCATTCTTGGGGAAGCCACCTGAGAAGGCCTCCCCTCTGTTTACAGCTGAAGGGGGGGCTGAGGAGTATGAGGTGGAGGAGATCCTGGACACAAAGGTGGTGCTGGGCCATAGGTCATTTTTGGTCCAGTGGAAAGGTCATCCAGTTGAGGAGGCCACATGGCAGATGTCAAGAGATTGCGCCCGGTGTCCTGGGAAGATCCAAGAGTATTTCTTGTCTAGGGGGGGTGATGTGACGGTTGAGGTTTATCCTCAACATCACATTGCCATGATCTTTGATAAGACAGGACAGGCTGGTGTGGTAGATGGAGGGAGTGAGAGAGCATTAGTATTGGCTAGACCCCAGATTGAGACTAAGACTGGGGAAGGTCGATGGTTAGATGTTTCATCAGGCCTGGGGTCAAACCTTATGGTTTTGAAGTGGGTGGTTTCTAGGTTAAAGGTGGACTAAAATCAGAATTGGAACGATTCTTGGGTATGGTGGTTCAGCCACTACGGAATTCAATCCGGCCTAAAACAATTGGGGTTTGCTTATGACATGTTTCAAAAGACATAACGTCAGGAATGGCGAGTGAGCTTGATCTATGCTTGCGGCAGAGAGATATAAGAGATAGGACTTGAGAATGGGAGGTTCTCTGGTTCCGTTTTCTATCAACTTGCCTAAATATAATAAAGCCGAGCCTAAGACTTATTTATTTTTATTACTGTCTTCCGAGGTTTATATTGAAATTTAGTCTAACAGCGGCCATGTTTGGCCTATACAAACAGGAGTTGGACTTTGTGAGCGAGATTGGGAAGGCTATCGCCTCCCTATACACCTTGTCTTGGAGTCAAGGCATATTGCTGGGGGTAAGCATACTCGCAACTGTCCTCCAAGGGGTGTTTGTCCATGGCTCCTGTAGCACACGCACTAGGAGAATGGTCTCAGGGACCTTGTCTGCCCTTTGGTCATTGACTTGGGCTCTGCTTCCCATTTCATTCGTGGCTCACTGGAAGGAGACAGTGCATTACAGGAGGGACAATGTATGTGATTTGGGTGGAAGGGATGAAGGTGCCAGATCTGCCTCATCTACGTCTACAAGGCAATGTGCGGGGTTACAACTTAAGAAGTCAGAAAGAACAGTCAACGCTCCTTTCATAAACTCATATTTGAAGTTAAAACTCACAAATGCTGATAGGTTTAGGCCTGCCAGAGTGCCAACTTCTGTGGTTTTCAGAAGTAAAGGAGGGATTGATGATCCATTTGCATTGTTAACTCATGCTGAGCACCTTGCAAAAGTTATCGCCAGTAGTTCAAGGCTCACGCCACGGCTACCAGCTCCTTAGTGTAGATAGCCTAGAACTGTTCAGTAGTAGAGAACTTGCAGGAAAAGTAGGCGACTGGGTGTTACAACCCGTTGTGCTCCTGAAGCAATACAGCCCCAACTGTAACAGATGACAAATTGAATGCTATGACATAGGGTTTGGAGGGGTCCACATGTTTTAGGATGGGAGGTGACAAAAACACCTTTTTAATTGCCTTGAATGCCTGCTGACACTTAAGCGTCCAACGAAAGGTGACATTCTTACCCATGAGCGGATGGAGTGGGTCAGCTAACTGGGATAAGGCAGGGGAGAACTTCTTTAAAAATTATAGTGACCAAGAAACTTCTCAATTGCTTTTTAGTCTTTAGAGTTGGCCACTTGTAGATGGCGTCCAACTTGTTGGGGGAATGGCGTACCCATACTTTAAGATGAGATTGTCCAAGAATATGACTTCCTCCCAATGAAACTCATACATTGAAGGCTTAAGAAACAGGCCCGCCTTATGTAAGGCCGCCACAACTGCTTCAAAGTTCTTTTCATGTTGTTCAGGAGTGTAGGAGTGTACCAAGATATCATCAATATAAGTAACTGCACAGGTGAACCAGAGATCACCCAGCACACTGTTGATCATTCTTTAGAACGTGGCTGGTGCATTCTTTAGCCCAGAAGGTATTATCCAAAATTGAAAGATGCCCATATAATACAGATTGCAGTAAGCCATTCCTGACCTTCTTTAATCTAAATATGATGGAAGGCATTAACAAGATTGAGTTTTGATAAACCTGTGATTTGGCAATCACTTGCCCAATTGTCCGTTCCAAAGGTATAGGGTATGGATTGTGGACCATATCTATTAAGGTGACTATAATTCACGCAAGGACGAAGGGAACCATTGGCTTGCTTGGCAAAAACAATGGGGGAGGCAACTGGGAAAGTTTATTTGAAAGGCCAACCCTTCATAAGCATGTCATCCAACCATGTGTTAAGGGAGACCTCCTCCTCCGCTGTATGCGGGTACAGTGGGCAGTTAATGATTACAACCTGCATCGTAGTTTTAAACCTCAAGTTGACTCTGTATGAGGGGGAAAACGGTCTGCCATTTCAGGGTTGAAAATACTTTGATAACCCATAAATGCTTCTGGAAAATCTGATGAAAGGCCACAAAGGAAACAAGAGATGTAATCAAACTATAGACTTGAGTCTTATGAGAGTATTCAGTAAATGAAACTCGCCCTCCATCTGACCATCTGAGAATAACATCATACTAGACTAAAGATGAATCCTTATTTGCTGCCGACGCCACCAGCACACACCCAAAACACTGGGAACACAAGGTTAGTCATCACTGAAAAACGATCACAAAACTAAACTGATAAACTGAGTAAGGTACTGGGCGTCTCACTGTATAGGGTGGCTGGGAGGCTGACGAAAGGACCATCACCTTAGGGCCCATGTCCAGATCAAGATCAAGCAGGTGGGCATATTAAGTCTCATAAAGCTATCTACTGCATCAGTTTCAATTAAGGCATCAAAGGACACCTGGTATGATCTGATACTAATTTTCATTGATAATAAAAAGTAGGCAGAGTTCTATTTATTAACAGATACAGTCAAGTTTGCTGATAAGAAAGAGATTACAACTAAATTTGGGGAAGACACAAGGTTTGGGACCGGGGAAGATGCTTCATAAGTTGGAGTACCATAATACTCTAACATGGATGCATTGCCACAGCAACTTTTGGAATTAATACAGATACTTAATTTGGAGCTAGGATTCGAAACCAAGGCCACCTCAGCAGCTCCTAGCATGAAGATCCCATTTTGGAGAGTGGTCTGGGTATATGTTAGATCCACTTGGGAAGTGCAGCCATAGTAAAACTCCTTCATAATCTTACTCATCTGATGAAAGATAATCACTGCTGCGCCCAACTCAACAATGAGGGCGAAAATGTCTGTAAATAATGTACAGTTGATTATGTCATGGAAACAGCAAAATAGATTTAGACCAGACTGCCAGTTTAGGTGCCAAAACACTCAAATGATGAGCTCAAATGCCAGAGCCTCTGATGCATAAATGACTGTTTTTAGAATGGGAACAAATTTCGCCAACAAGCGCCCATGAGCCATAGATGTGAATATGAGCCTAGCAACGAACCAGGCAAACATGGCCCCTGGGGCTCATGGGTTTTTAGAATATTTGAGTTGGAAAGAGCGGTTTAGATTTTATCATATTAAAAACTGGAATCATGAAATGGGATTTTTATAGGAAATGTAAAGTAGAGAATTAACCGTCAATTTCCTCAGTGTGCTACAACTGATTATATAGATAATTTTTAGGGAACAGCCTAGTAAAACTTGGGATTGGGGCCCTCAATTTTTGACTTAAACTGGTGAACTTTGAGTGAGAGGGGGTAATGAAAACTAACCTAATTAGAATCAACGTTAAAAGAGTCAGTGGTGGTCCAAGTCACTACCAATTTGGCCCTGGATGCTTAAATGTGGCTTTACCACTTTTTTATGGTGAGCGCAATGGCGTCTCACCCTCTGGACAATGGGAACCTCCCAGGGCCACCCCATATAGGGGCGGTCCCAAGAGGTCAAGAACAGGTTTTTTTTACCCAACCCACCTGCACCTGGTCACTTTGGCATCTGTTTGGTCAATTGAGATTTTTTGAGCAATGATCCAAAAATGAGAGGGGAAGGTTCCAAGTTGGCAGTGACTTTCAACAATGACCTCACGTCATTGGCAAATTTTCTAAAGATCTGACATTAGGCATATTCATCTTAGAACGTAAAAGCCCATTAGGCTTTAGTTTCAAAGTTTTGGAGGCAGATTTTTAATTGATGACTATGTTTTCCAATAACCCAATGCCATTGGTGAGTCTTGCTGGGGATTCAATACTGGAAACATTATTTTTGGCAGGTACAAACTTGTCAGCTTTGTTCCCAATGTTTTTGAAGCTGGTTTCAAATTGACAACATCATTTTACAGTGGCTCAATGCCGCTGCAAGTGGCTGAATATTTTATCATTGATACTCTATTTTTTGAACATGCACGCCTGTCAATCTTCATTGTCTTGGGTCTAAGATTTTTTATACTTCAGCGAACATTTCTTCTATTCACCATACTAATTTGGCAGAAAAAAGTGCAGGGACAGATGGTGGAGTCTTCAGAGGGATGGCTGTTAACCAACGCTCGTCTATCACATGGGCGAGATCACCCTACATGATGAGAGAAACAGCTGCCCTCTTAGGACCTTTCTTAGTGGGGATTGAGAACACTTCCCAGTTTAGGCAGATGGGACGTTTCACAGAATTACAGTTGGTTAATTTACCAGAACTTAAGTTTACCATGGACCAAAGTTGGGTCAGGGTCAAGTATACTTAGGTTGGAATCAGGGCATTAATAAATGGTATTATAATATATTAAATAAAGCTTTAAAAAGAAAAAATATAGAGTAGAAATTTTTATTGGTAATTTTAAGGTCATAACAGAAACTCAACCGATTACATAATTACTACCACCAAGTTTTGTACCATACATATCCAATCTTAGGTTTGTCATGTCCAACTCTATAAAGTGACCTTAGAATTTACTAGAAGCCATATTCACACACAAGCCCAGGTTATAGATGATCAAACCACCAAATAGGGTTGAGACTTCATATAGTTTACTTTATGGATAGATAGAGCACTGACTAGAGAAAGGCACAGACATAGCAAGAGGAGTGCAAGGTCTCAAGATTCCAAAACTAGCTCTTGGCTGTAACATATTAAGCCTTATTAAATTGGCTGATGATGCCAAAGCAAAATAGAAATAGACTTATTTATGCTTCAGATAAAGAAACTATCAGATACTGAGAAGGGGGATCTGCATATAAGAAACTTGTTAGTAGAAAGAGCATATAATGATTGTTAATTTTGAACATAACTTAAATATATTGTAAACCTTATTAGGGATTGGATGATAAAGGTAAAGCCCAAACCTTTAAATTAACTATAATTAAATCCCTATGATTAGCATAGCTGTAAAAATTTATTGTTTTGGGTTATTATCGGCAAACAACCTCAATAAACTTATTATTGCACAAGTTCAGTTCTTGTGCACTTCATTCACGTTGTGTAGTATATGATATTATCGGTTGATAATAGTATGAGGGCTAGTATCCATAGTTGAGTGGATTTTGTATATCTCTGCCCAAAACTCACCCAGTATTCCTGCTTAAAATACTTGAGATGTCTTGATCTAGGGATTCGTTCTCTCATTCTATCCAACCCAATCTCTCTGAGATTCCCTGGTGACAGTCTCTTTGGCCCAACACACAGTTGGCAGCAATCCCAATTTTTCTCTCTCTTCTCTAGATCCCCACTCAGATCTTTACTCTTTTCCTTAAAAAATTCTCCCAATTATTGCACATAGCAATAATAACCTTGAGAAGAATAGAACAATTGAAAGCTGATAATAGTTTACTAATTAAACTATATTATGGATGTGGGACCATCTAGTACTAAAAAAACTATATTATGGATGAAAAAATAGAACTATATAACTCTGTTCTAAAATCTGAGTTTTTTACTATAGACTATGGGTTTCAGTTTTTTAATATATGTGAATTCTAGGTAATTTATAATAGGGATTTGGTCGTCTAACCCTCAGTTGACATCTCTTCAATAAAACGGCAGTAATTGCCATTGAATCACCCATACTTATCTTGGCAGCAATGGTCTTCCCCATCCTGGCTAGAATTCCATCATTGGATATCCTCAAGACTTATATGGAAAGAGTTGGAAAACGTGTCCCTAACATTTTCCTCTTAATCCAAGTGAGCCAACCATATTTGGCTAGCGACCTTCTTAGGTAATGGATCTTATTACCCATTAAGGAAGGTCACACACCAACTGATCAATTTGCTAGTTGCAGGTAGCATCACTCGCCTCACAACTTACTATTCATTCCCAATCAGTCGGTGATGAAACCCAACTGATCCCAATCATTACACCTGATATTTAATCACTATCAGATGCCCCTATTTCATTGGCAACTCTATCTGATAAGATCTTAATTATTTGTCCAAAAGATCCCTCAATGGATATGACCAGGCAAATATCCTAAAATACCCCAAACATAGTTACTCCAAAATTAGGGTCCATTAATTTCCAATTCACCTTGCACTAGGGAATTACACACTAGAGATTCCTAGTAATCTTGAAGGCTGGGAATATGGCAAAAATCCCAACACATCCCCCTTCTTGCCTAGATTTCCAGAGAGAAAAGAACTGGGCATGAGAACACCACTTTAGACACTCAGTCAAATACTTCATTGGCTCAAGCAGATCTGATTATTAATGCTCAATGCTGCTCAGGATGACCTTTGGCATGTGGCTCTCTCCCTCTTTCTCCTCGCTACTGCCTACTCCAAAGCGTGGTCCCCATGACCTTTCTTAATGCCAGGCTGATCAATTTACTTGTAATGATATTAATCCTGGGATCCAGTTTTCCCCCATCAGGGCATATGACCCACTGTATTATTCAGGATTCTTGGTCCAGCGTCCTTGAAATCCTGATTTTCTCCTCGTCCTAGATAGGAGACTCTTGTTGTTGATGTTTATTTCATGGCCCAATTAAGAATGCTCATTTATGTCGCCCTTGTTATTTCTCTCATAACCTCTTGGCACAAGTCATTCTTTATTCTTCTTTTGGAGAGCTTATCCCATTAATTTTGAGATTAATTTCTCCGAAATTGGAGCTTAGTGGATTGTAGAGTGCATAATGACAACTTCCATATAAGTCTGACATCCCCACTCTCATCCAGCTCATATGCCAAGTTCTGAATCTCGCTACAGCAGCTCATCAATAGTCTGTCTGATACAGACCTCCGTCTCTTCCAGCAGATGAGTCAGGATGCTTGATGGAACCTCTTTTATGGTCCTTCCAGGACTCATACGCCTAGTCTGGCACCAGCATCTAGTCCTACCGTCAAATTACTGGAAATGGTAACCAATCCTTCCAAAACCAGGTTTATTATCATTTCAAACAACTCTTGGCCAATTCTTCCTCTGTCATCAATTCCAGAATTGGATTTTGAAACTCTCCTGGATTTGCTCCTTTCACAAATGCACTGACCATCATCTTGAATGCTCCTGGGATTATGCCTTTTGCTCTTATTTGCTTTTTTATTTCCCAGGTAAGACTTGCTTCCTGAGTTCCTCTTCTGACTCAGACAATACTACAAACCCACTGTCTTGGCTACCAAGCTCACCATTGGTAACAGTATTCATTTTGAGCTCCCCTATGCCAAACTACGGTCCCAAGTCACCAAGGCTTTATCTTTAGCACTGAATCCCTCCGATCTCAAGAGCATCCTAGATCAGGACATTGCTGCTTGTGCTCTTCGCTTTGCCAGCAAAGTTCTTCGAAGTTGGTCCACAAATCTTCCAGTCTCTCCCAGGTTTCACTGTTTCATCAGCTTCAGCTTCCAAGAATCCTGTAGTCATCGCTTGCAGAATGCCATTCGCTTTTTGTATGACTATCTCATTTCTGGCACATCCCATCGATATCTTCCACTGATGGCTTTAGTAGGGGGCATGTTTCAGCAACCCCCGTCAAGCTTCCCTTATTCACTGCTGGCCCATATGTCCGGTGTTCTTGATGAATCCCATCTTCAGGCGCTCAAGACTAATCTTCCAGCTCCAGTACCATATTGGGATTACTCAGGGTTATTTGCCAACTGCCTATTTCTATATTGTTGCTTTCCTTCCCACTCTGGGGTTTTGCGATTGGCTTCTTATGACATTTCAATTCCCCTTCCCTAGTCATTTTTTTGCAGGGATCTGCGTCTGCTCAAATAACTTGGTTTTGTGTAGGTCTAGCCCTCACTAGCATCTAATCTCACATTGATTTTGACAGACCATTCATTCCTAAAGCGATCCATCCTCCCTCCCCCACGAGGTGACATAGGCATAATCATCCCTGTATCAAGGATAATCTATAAGAATAGAAATTAAAAAAGTAATTGGTTTTTCTCTATGCAGTTTATAGTTTTTTTTCTGAATATTTTTTATCACTCTTTTATTTTTTTCTTCTTTTCTTTTCATGGGACATAGTCTTGTTTCAGTTCAGCAGTCCATCTTTATTTTTTCCTAAACTGGATCCTAGGTACCTAAACCTATCAGTTTTCTATGGTTCAGAGAGCCTTTTTTCAGACTTAACCATCTAGATTGGTTCAGAGGTCCTTTCTTCAGATTTGACCTTATCATCAGGACATGAACAACTTAATGGTTCATCAGTCTTTTGGAAAATCTTTTGTTTTTTTTTCATTGATCCATCACTTCAAATACTTAGCATGGACTCAATTTACAACTCTTCCATCCAAGAGATTCTTGATGGAGTAGGCATCAGTTGCCATCTTAGTGATAATCTCAAATGGACCCAACCACAATGCATCCAGTTTGTTTCTTCTTCTGAAACCATGTGTATTGCAATAGGAAACTCTTTCACCTATTTGATATTCTGCTAAAGCCGGTCAGTTCTTATTTTCCATTGATTTTTCTCATATCCTTTTCTTCAACATAGTATCAAATGCTTGCAATTGCATCTCAATCAGGATACTCATCAATCGGTTCAAGTACTGTTCAGCACTCATCCCCAATGTTAGTTCCACCACCAAATATAAAATTGGCGGCAATGTGGCCTTCCTCCTGTATAGCAACTCAAACGGCGTTTTTCCCATTGCTGTATGATGACTGATATTGTAGGCGAATGTCACTGATTTCAGGTATGTTCCCCACACAGAATTTCTTCCTGCAATCAGCTTTCTCAGCAATGTGGCCAGCGTTCCATTCACTCGTTCTACCAGTCCGTTTGTTTCCATCTGGTATGGATCTGACATGACTCCTCTGATCCCCATTATATTATTCAGTCATGGGATCACATGAGGCGTGAAGTTTGTCCCATTATTGCTAAGCAGGACCTGTGGACATCCGTGTCAATATACTACTTAATCCAGGATGAACTTTGCAGTTCTGGTAGCATCTATTTTTTACAGGGCCTTCATCTCAACCCATCTCATCAAATGATTGATAGAAACTAAAATGTACTTGACTCCCCTGTGCTCATCATTGGCAGTCCCATCAAATTGTTGGACACCGTATGCCAGGAAAATCCATGGCGGACCAGTCAGTATCCAGCTGTATTCTTATGTAGCTTGTGCAGCTGGCACTCCACGCAACAAGCTAGATAGTTGGCGACATCGTAGCTGATTGACTCCCAGAAGTACTGGCAAATATGATTGGTCATTTTTCTCAGGCCTGCATGCCTGACAACCTTATGAGCAGCTTGAATGATAGCTGCTCTTTTGGATGGCTTTGGGAATAATAACTGCTTCACATCAATAATCTTAAACACTTGTCCATCCATGGTCTTGGTCTTTTCCATCACTTTTCAAAGTGCACCTTGGATTTCTTGGGGCTCATTCCCGATTTCTCCGTCAACCATTGTCTGGAATATCTCATCCGCCTGTAGTATACCATCTGGACCATTGGTAACCATAATAAGCCATCCGCATTCTGATGAGAAGCCCCCACTCAGTAAACAATCTCATAATTATAATACTGTAGCTTAAGTGCCCATTGGGCTAGTAATTCTTCTGGTTCTCTCAAATTGTGGAGCCAATGTAACGAGGAGTGGTCCATCACCACTTTAAAGTGTGTTCCGTGGATATACACTAAAACTGCTTACAGGCATAAATGACCGCAAGGCATTCACGCTCAGTTATGGTGTAGTTCCTCTCAGTGGCTGAGAGTTTCCGGCTCACATATGCCACCAGATGTTCATCCTCAAGTTCATCTACTTGACTTGTTATGGCGCTGATCGCTGTCAAATGAAGCATCAGTTTGAATAATAAACTCCCGATCAAAATTTGGATAATTCAGAATCAGTGAATCTATCAAATACTTGCGTAATTCATCAAAGGAGTCCTGGGCCTCTTCATTCCACACAAATCCTTTTTTGGATCCTTTAATAAATGGAATAAGGGCTCATCTATTTGGGCAAAGTCCCGAATAAATCTTCTGTAGTATCTGACCATCCCAAGGAACAATTGGATGTTATGGACACTCTTCAGCACAGCCATCCATTCCATGGCTTCTATCTTCTGGGCTTATGGCTGTAATCCACTAGAGTTGATCATGAATCTCAGATATTTTAACTCTTTTTTGAAGAAGTGACACTTCCTCAGCCTAATCTTCAGTTTATCCATGGACAGTCACTTAAATACTTCTTCCAAGTGGTGTAGGTGATTAGCAAACGTCCTACTGAACACATTAATATCGTCCAAGTATACCAGGATGCACGACAACTTCAAGTCGCTCAGTATAGCATTCATAGCCCTCTGGAATCTTGCAGGCGCATTCCATAGACCCTGGGGCATCCTTGTCGGTTGGTATAACCCCTGCATGGTAATAATCACGCATTTTTCCTGGTCTTATTTTGGCAAGTATATTTGCCAATATCCTGAGATCAGATCCATCGAGGAGAAATACTTCGCTTCTACCAATCAGTCTAGCACATCATCAAATATTGGTAGGGGATATGAATCCTTCTTTGTGATCCTATTCAGCTTTTGGTAGTCGATCACCATCCAGTTGGAGCCATCCTTTTTCTTCATGATTAGAATCTTATTTTCCCATGGACTCAATGAAGAACTAGAAGCCCATGCTTCACTAGTTTGCTGATTTCATCTTCCACTAAAGCTTCAGCTGCTTTCAATTATTAGATTAGTCTCAACCTGATTGGAATATTTTCCCCGGTGTTGAACTTGTGGATCAAATCTCTCATGAATCCCAAATTGTGGTCATCCTAAGTAAATACTTCTTAATACTTTTCAAACAATTTGAGAACCTCCTCATGCTAGCCTTCTGACAGATCAGAGAGTTGCTCTCAATAAACCAATAGGTTGATAATCTCAGTTACCCCAGCTGGTAATCCCATCTCGTCAATAGTTCCAAAATTGTGGAATCTCCTCAATTCAGCTGTCAGGATTAGATGATTGAATGCAATGATCTGATTCTTCCTGATCTACATCAATTTTTCACTTAAATTCGCCAGGAGAACTCGAATTTCTCCATGACCTGGCATTATTATCCCAGGAGCCACCCAAAGCTCTACTCTGGACTTCTTCCAGGGGCTTCCAACCTCCCCATACAACAGCTCAGGTACCTCCAATATCAACCCTGTGTTGACTATCATCTGCGATACTGGCAGTATGGTTTTCTCATTCTTGATCCTCAGTGGAATTCCACGGTTCTCTAAGATTTCTGTCAGCATTTTTTGTCACTTCCATCCAATTAATTGGGTAATAAATCAGGACAAGGCCAACATTGTATATTTTTTGATTAAGTTGTTTCTCCTATTCAGCGGAGCTTCTCCATCCTTCTGATATATTAATGATAACGTCTGACCCAATATGGTCAACGTATTATCCTCAAAGTTACATTTAACTCTATACTTGCATAAAAACTCCATCCCAATCAGAATGTCATAGTTTTGGTTGCCCAAAACTAATGCTGACACAGATACCACCAAGGACCTGAATCATAGTGGCAAAGCACTATACGCTCCACAGGAGATGGTGGTATTCAGCCCAGCTGTCCCATACTCCTTCTTATGTCCCAAGTATGGTGAGATATTCATTCTCTTTACCAGCTTGGTTGAGACAATGTTGATGGGCTCTCCACTGTTGACAATCACCATATCCACACTCGATTCACTTGTATGTCTATATACATACACTTGGAGTATTGCAATATAGTGTTTACTAAGTGTATAGAAGCGTTATTAGCTGAATTGAGAGCGTGAATAATTTGCACCAATAAATCAGGAAACAATTCCTTTATCATGCTGAGGGGGATCAACAAATTGGCCTCATCTAATTGGACTTCAGACAATTCTTCAGGATTCTCAGTGGTTCAAATCTTGTTCATCAGTTGTCAGGCGTATGGCTGGGCAACTTCCTGGATTATCTCATGGTTGATTCTCTTCGCCAAGGCTCTAGTCATGGCATTCACATCCATATTGACCACTTGATACAGCATATCCTGCTCGTTGTCTATGAACAGATCACTGATGTCAATTTCCTCATGCATACTATTAGGATGAACAGGCATCTACACAGCTCTAGACTGTTCCCCATCTAGGCCATGGGCCCTTTTCCCAATTCCTTGGTGGCTGCTGACTCTTTCACCTGGACCACATTAATCTGATCCTTCAGCTTTTTACAGTGTATGGTGAAATGTCCTTTCCCACCACACTGATAGCAGACCTCTTCCTTTTTGTTTAACTGTCTGAATTCTTTGGGCTTATTCCCCAGCATGGTTCAGTTGGTAGCCTCCTTAGCTCCTTTATTTCCCTTCACGGGATTCAGATTTTGTACCAGATTGGTTTTGAAGCTTCTATATGGGGCATCAAATGTCGCTCCCAAAATCTTCAAATTAACTACTATTTGCGAGGTAGTTATTTCCATCACAAAAACAGAAGACATCATGCGATGCAAATTGAAATTGGGCCAAAGGGCCGCTTGCAAAGCGATTCTGGCATCAAAGGCATCCAGTACCTTCGCTCCAACCAGGATTTGTGACTCCTGGTAGAACTGATCCGCAAGGCTTGCTAAATACTTGTCTTTATGGAATTGGATTCCCAAGAAACTCCTGTTTGCAAATTAACATGCGCGTCAGACTCCCAAATTTCTTCACGATGGCCGCCTTTGCCTCTGCATATGACCAGCTGCCCCCCTCCAGGTAAGGTAAAACTAAGTTCTGACAGTCGGTGTCTAGGCAATTCATGACCTTCAACACCTTTTGATGATCCCATAGCCATACATGGTCATATTGAACAGTCAGGAAAATGCTGGGGCATTATCCTAATGGAACGTTGGCAATTTCAGCGTTGCCTTAAATTCCTTAAGTTATCTCTAGCTGCTTCTCTAGGCTTGGCCACTCAGCTCACTTGAGGAGTGACTTTAGGCGTCATCTCTAAAATGGCAGCAAAAGTGGGTGGCATGTTCCTTGGGATATTCAACTTCCCAATTATCATATGAGGACTTCTTTCTTTGGCATTGGTTGCCACAATTGGCTCACAATCACGTTTGTGAGTTTTCAGTTCCTCAACCTGTTTGATCAGTTGCTCTATATCAGCACTGAAATTTCAAAAATATACGCAATCCACTTCTTACTTCATTTTCAGATATAAGACCTCTCGAATTAGGTCCCTTCTTTCTTCTTTGACAAAGTTACTTTCCCAACTAATTCATTCCCGAAACTCACAACATTATCAATCCCTTCATCCATCTTGGTGACTCATTCTTCTAAGGCTGCAAATTACTGATGATCCCCTGAGTTTAGGGCATTTTGATTCATGGTGGTTAACACCATCCACATTTTCTGTAACTCATCTTTATGACATTCCTATAAGTATTTATACTCAACTACACCCCTGTAGTGAGCACCAAATTGTAAAATTTATTATTTTGGATTGTTATCAGTAACCAAACCCAATAAACTTATTGCTGCACAGGTTCAGTTCTTGTGCACTTTTTCTGCGTTGTATATTATATGATATTATTGTTTGATAATAGTATGGCGACTATTATCTGTAGTTGAGTGAAATTCTTATATCTCTGCCCAACACTCGGCCAGTATTCCTGCTTAAAATACTTGAGATGTCTTGATCTAGGGATTCGTTCTCTCATTCTATCCAACCCAATATCTCTGAGATTCCCTGGTGACAGTCTCTTTGGTCCAACACACAGTCAGCAGCAATCCCTGATTGTTTCTCTTTCTTCTCTAGATCCCCGCTCAGATCTTTACTCTTTTCCTTAAAAAAGTCTCCCAATTATTGAACACAGCAATAATATCCTTGAGAAGAATAGAACAATTGAAAACTAATAAAAGGTTACTCCTTTTACTATATCTTAAATGAAAACTATAGGACTATATAACTCTGTTCTTATACAGTTCATTCAAAAAGTTCTGGGACTAACGTTTTAAATACACAACTTTACAAAATAAACTTTCTTTAATCATAATTTAACATACAACCTTTCCCTCTCTATACATATTTATATTGCTAAAACAATTGTTTAAAGGTATGCACATAGTTCCCTTATTGTATAACCATGTTTAAACCAGATGTCACATTCTTCTGAATTGTCTCTACTTTATCAAAAGGATGAACCTTCAGTGCCACCTTCAGATTAGAGAACAGAAAGAAGTCAGAAAGAGCCAAATCTGGTGAATAGGGTGGATAATTATAATCTGAAGGTGGCACTGAAGGTTAATCCTTTTGATAAAGTAGAGACAATTCAGAAGAATGTGACAGCTGGTTTAAACATGGGTATACAAAATAGGAACTATGTGCATACCTTTTTTTTTAGTACTAGATGGTCCCAACCCTATGTGCATACCTTTTAACAATTGTTTTAGCAATATAAATATTTATAGAGAGGGAAAGGTTGTACGTTAAATTATGATAAAAGAAAGTTTATTTATTTGTAAAGTTGTGTCTTTAAAACTTTAGTCCCAGAACTTTTTGAATGCACTGTGTAAATCTAAGTTTTTTACTAAAAATCATGGTTTTCTTTTTATTATAAGTGAATTCTAAAGAGTTTATAATAGGGATTCAGTCATTTAACCCTCAGTTGACACCTCTTTGATGAAATGACAGCTGTTGCCATTAAATCACCCATCCTTGTCTTTGCAGCAATGGTCTTCCCCATCCTGGCTAGGATTCCATCATTGAACATCCTCAATACCTAAACGGAAAAAGTTGGAAAACATGTCCCTAACGTTT
The DNA here is from genome assembly GCA_022478985.1 of Massospora cicadina. Taxonomy (NCBI): domain Eukaryota; kingdom Fungi; phylum Entomophthoromycota; class Entomophthoromycetes; order Entomophthorales; family Entomophthoraceae; genus Massospora; species Massospora cicadina. The sequence goes on from JAKSZP010006577.1 coordinate 179,130, forward strand.
TCCTCTCGATCCAAGTGAACCAACCATATTTGGCTAGCGACCTGCTTAGGTAATGGGACTTATTACCCATTAAGGCAGGTCATGCACCAACTGATTGATTCGTTAGTTGCAGGTGGCATCACTTACCTCACAACTTACTACTCTTTCCAATCAGTCAGTGATGAAACCTGAATGATTCCAATCAGTACACCTGATAGTTAATCACTATCAGATGCCCCTATTTCATTGGAAACTCTGTCTGATGAGATTTTAAGTATTTTTCCGGATTGATCCCTGACAGATATGACTAGGCAAATATCCTAAAATCTCCCAAACATAGTTACTCTGAAATTAGGGTCCATTAGTTTCCAATTCACCTCGCATTAGGGAATTATCTTCTAGCAATTCCTAGTAATCTAGAAGGCTGGGAATATGGGCAAAAATCCCAACAATAGTAGTTCAATGGCCATTAATTAAAGGATCCAATGCCCTTATTGAGGTGGTTGAAGATGGAGGCATATTATGCCAATTCTATTGGGTTATATTGTTAAATGCTTTTAATTGCATTTGTATTATTGATGATTGATTCCAGTTTTGATCATATTACTCGACATTAACCAGGCGTTGTTTCACACAACATTAACCACAATCTAAGGTGGGCTGCTAAATGCTGTTATATGTTCAAAATCTGTTTTGGCTAGAACAAAACAACTATGTTAATTGGTATCAGTCAAGAATTAAATTATAATTATATACACAAAATATGAGAGCAATATTTTGACCAGGCAAAGCCTAGATTGTGACAATACCCCCTTTAACTTAATACCCTTCTTGACAAGGATCTTGACAAGGGACTCCATGATTATATTAGGGCTTTGGGAATTGAGGAAAGTGTCTCTAGCTCATCGAATAAGGACCATCAAAATGATTAAGGAAAACATACTTTTTAATGCGCCAACACACTTATAGCTTATATATAAATCCCACAATACTTCCACAAGGAAGTAAACTGTGAGGACTGCAAAAGGTAACTTTAGTAATTAATTATATAAGATAGCTTTAATTAAATAAGAGAGATGCCTAACAGGGAGATTACTAAGAACTACCACCTTAGAGAAATTGGGATGATGGGCATGGATCACCATCTGAATCTTGTGTTTGATTTAACCAATAACACAATGCTATCATTAAATTTAGTCCTTTAGCTCAAGTAGTTGTAAATTCAAGACTTAAGAAATAAACTGAATCTTACCTTTCTTGGTAACAATAAACTTTGTAATAGGGACCATCTAGTACTAAAAAATAAACATCGAAATAAATCAAATCCATAATTTTAAAATGTAATGAAGCATCAAAAAATAAACTACAATGTATAATTTTTAGTACCTTTGATGTAACATCCAAAACTGCATCAAGAGATCTCTGATGATTAGCATGGGCTTTCTTAATCTCAACCCAGCATTGATCCACGGGTATATCTGAGGTCAGGGTAGCCAAATTTGCCTCCTTTGTCCTTTTTCATTTACCCCTTATCCTCAAAATTTAAACCAGAAATCATGTCATGAGTCATGACATCACCCTCCAATTTTGTGGCACCACCCCTCCCCTAGAGGCATAAGCCAGAGATAAGCTCTTATGCATTGGGGGTAACTTCATGGCTGAATTTACATAGGTAGACTCAGGATCCACGGCATCCATAAAATGCTTATATAATGCACCAATTAAGCCATGAGCATGGCAGCAATTGCAAGCTGGGACCCAGATGTTTTCTGAAGTGTCAATTATATCCTATGATATCAGGTATTCCAGCTGTCTTTTTCCTGACAAGAGACCACAATCCCCTTTACATCCCACCCCAGTGTTTATCTACAAGATATTGCTATGGGATCTTGAGAGGGAGTTTATTGAAGGAAGTCAGTTTACTCTTTTGAAAAGTGGCAGAGTTAAAGCTTTTACAGAAGATCTAAAATTTAAAGGCATGGTAATTTTTCTAACAATTTGGTAAGGTACAAACCTCTTTGGAACCAACTTCTTTCATGGCTGATTGACTGGAATATTCTTGGCAGAAAGCATCACAAGACCCCCTCCTTATATACAAGCCCTACCCTTCTCTTACCATCAGCGTTCTCCTATTAGACTTTCAAGGCAGCCTATAAGTTTGTATTTACTCCATGATGTACTTTATTGATGAACTTAGCAAAGACCACCATTACTTCCACCTTGGACCCACAGCTAGGTTCCAAGTTAAACATGGGGCTAAAGCCATAATTAGAAAATGGTTAACACCCAATGTGTTGAATGCTGGGCGATGTTGCAACTGAATTGTGCTAAAGGGAGGGGTGAGTACCTATTTGAATGGCCAGCTGCCATGCAATACCGCAGAAATTGTTCAACCACAGGTTCACTCATTCTTTCTGCTCGTCTGATTACTGATGGAAGGAAGTATAACATTAAATGCAAATTTGAAGAGTCATGTACAACATTTCTCAAAATACATATGTGAACTGGGGTCCACGTTCATTAATAATCTTCCTAGGTATGCCATGGGCAAAGAAGACATGGGAGACAAACAACTTAGCCATCTGTGTCATTGTTGTTGTGGTGTGACATGGTATAAAACGGGACAGCTTAGTAAACTGGTCCATCAACACCATGATAGCATCATACCCCTCCAAGGGAAACAATTCTATAATAAAATCCACCAAAAGGGAAGTCCAAGGTCCCTCTTCCCTTTGCGTGGAAACTAACAAGCCAGCAAGGGGATGGCAATTTGGCTTTATCCTGTTGCAAAAATTACACTACCTGGTAGACCATGTAACCTGTGCTGAAATCCCCTTCCAGTAGTATACGTTGCAGATAAGCTCCAAAGTTTTGCCTTCCCAGAGTGCACTATATTTGGATAAATGTGGTGCTACTTGATTATCTCCGAGAGAAGAGTTCTGGTGGAAACTATGAGCATCTCTAAAGCCATACCATATCATCTTTTACATGGTATTTTTTTTTTTTTTTTGAAAAAATCTTCCTGGTTCAAGTTGCATTTGAAAGAATTATTCTGTATTCCAGAAACAATAATTTTTGGCAAGACAACCCATCTGAACATACCATACTCATCCAGTTTCTCTAGGGAAGCAAGAGCTGGAGCAATAATAACTTTAGATGGCTTATCAATTTATAATTTTACCAGAAAGAATTTCCAAGTGAGTGATATGGAGCTCCACCTCATCGAGGTTTAGAACTAAAGCTAGATTATGACTTAAGACATCAGCAAAAACGACTACTTGACATTTATAAAGTCTTAAGGGAACAAAAAATGTGTAAGGGGCTCATGCCAACAAGGTTGTTATGGGGATAAAACATGAGGGGAGCACTAGTACACCAGCTCTTGATGGTCAGTGCAAACTAGGGATGATAGAGAAGAACTATATATATGATGGCGCCGGTAAGTAATGCTTCCACTGCTACCAAAAAGTTCCGTTTCAAATCAGCACAATTTGATTCAAGAAGGGATTCTTTTAGAAAAGTATTATATTAGATGGTCAACTTTACCTTTGTCCATTTGTAACTGAGAAGCAGAAACAGTGAAAAGGGAAGCATTACTAGCAACTATAAACTCCATATCAGGGTACACGTGATGAAGTACTGATTCAGAAAGCAAAGTTCACTTTACGGCCTGAAAGGCATCCTCCAAAGATGATGACAACTGAAGTGGTATAGCTCCACTAGCCTTATGTAAGGGCGAAGTTACCCCTGAAAGGTCTGGAGTAACTTTTTTAGGAAGGTGCATGTCCCTAAAAAGCTTCTAAATTATTTAACTGAGGTTGGCTTGTGCAATATCAAACTGCCTTTTCTTTATCTGGAGTAATCATATGGCCTTTGTCAAAAACAATGATAAGAATGTGATATGGGCTTTATAAACTCACACTTACTGATCTTTAGCTTCAGGTTTGCTGCTCTTAACTGCCCTACCACTTGTCGCAGATGGATCTCATGGGATGGTTTATCAGAAATAAGAGATCAGGATGTCATCTATATAGGCTACAGCACATACACCTAACATTTCTCTCAGTGCTGCATCAATATACCATTAAAAATTGCAGGTGCATTCTTAAGCCCAAAAGGCATGATCCAGAATTGGAAATACCCTGTCTGGTATGAATGCAGCGAGCCATTCCTGCTCCTTTTTATCCAGTCCTGATTAAAGGCGGTCTTGCGTTCCAGTTTTTGAGAAAACTTTAGCTTTTTCCAAATAGTGAGTAATTTGTGACTCCATAAGATCATGATGCAGATCAGGGATGGTGCCATTATTCAAAATTACCATAATATGCAAAAGGGCTAGAGTATCATCTTCCATAATTACAAAGAGCAGTGGTGAACATACTGGAGAGGTACGCTGAAGATAACTCCTTTTGCAAGTTGCTCTGTAACCAAACATCTAACACTGCCTCTTCCTGCAGAGTCAAAGGGTAGATTGTAAGGAAATGTAAACTAAATTGACTGTGAGTTTAAAATCACAAAAAAATAATTAAATGATCAGTAAAGAATTTTCTGAAGATGCATCAATTTAAGGATCAACCTCCTCAAACAGGGGGTAGGGAATTGTAGCACGAGGTCCCTTTACTCGCTAGTGCACAGGTTAAGGTTGGCCAGTCCAACTAAATCCTCTTACATGTAGAACTATTACATAAAGAAGGTCTTGATCCTTTAGTATAAATAGAAAACTCTAAAGATCTACACAAATCTGACAAGATTTGATAAATAGAGTGATCCTTTATTTATAATAGGTAAATAATTATAGTTGTTGGGACTCAAAATAAAAAACAAAGTGAAATTTCAGCTTCCAAATTGAGTTGCAGTGAATTGACTCTTGTGCCTATTCAAACAAAGCCTTGTCTTGACAGCACTGAACTTAAATTTAATCAGGAATACACATGCGTTTGAGAAATAATGGAGACAACTTCAAGATTCTTGTCTCCACTTCCTAAATCGCAAGAGACGCGGCCTCCACCGCTCTGGTCATGGGGCAACAAAGTACAATGAGGGTGCCGCCTAGGTGGTCAATCTGGAAGGCTATGAAAGATCCTGAGCGGATGGGACATCACATATCTTTGAAGTACCATGTCCCTACGCACCCTATAAATATCAATACATTTTAATATAATAAAGTAGTATATATTCTGTCCATCTTTACATTTTATAACCTCGCTGCTAATTTTTAGATTTAAGCCCACCTTTAAACCTTGGCGACAGTCTAGAGAACTATATTTCTGACAAAACGTGGTGCTCAAAATAGGGGGCTCCAAGCTGTCCTAAGTGAAAACGTTTATCATGAACAATGTAGAATACTAGCAGTCTTGAAAATCAATATGCTGATTGGTTGAGAAGCTTTGCTTATTGGATTAGTACTTTGCGATATGAAGTGCTGCCCAAGCAGCCTGAGGGCCTATAATCGGGCCATCTTCCTGTTCTCCCTACCCTTCGTTGATAGAGTTCAGTACCAACTTCAGTACAAGAAACTTAGCAATATTAACAACCAATTTATAAACGACATCTACTCTGTGGGTGCCTGCTCCATCTTCTCCTGCGCCTCTTCCGTGCATTCTAATATGAGGGACATCTATGCCTCAGCCCAGCTGCCAACAGGAGAACTTATCCTGGGATCAAACGCTACCTTCGCAGCTTTATCCATCCAGCTATTCATCATCTACTCCAGTTAGTTGGTTGCATAATCATGAATTCTCCCAACAACTGAGGCTCACCCAGGCCTAACACTCACATATTGTCAATTTCTACAATGAGGCCTCCCTCCTTCATCCATGACAACTGTGAGGCCATTATTAATAACTGAAAATTAATCAATGAGGCCTGGGGCCAAATTGCGGTGTTGGATAGCAGGATCTCTGACTATCTTAATGACCAGCTGCGTCAGACTGTCCAACTCCTCAAGGCGTCCTGGAATCAGCGCCTCATTCAAGTTGAGGATCTGGTATAGACCCTGCAACAACAATATTAGGAGCTGGCCTCTTGCGACTACACCTCTGGGAGTGAAGGCTCTGAAGGGTTTGAGAGACCTAAAGGACCTGAGGGTTCCCGCGGACCTCAAGGGCCCTCAGGTCTTTCAGCCCCCACTCCCAAAGGCCCTGACAACCCATGGAGAAAGGATGTGCCAATAGCTAGGGCTGCCTTATGCAATCAAACTTGGATTGTAGCTCAGGGGTGCAAACTCCAAGTGGACGGAGTCACCCTTGACCCTAAGGTCTCCATTGAGGCACTGTCAGACAAAATGGACAACTTCAGTGCTCTAACTAAGCTTACCAATAATAATATCTCTAAGCTCAAACTCACTTGTCAAGGGTCCAAAACCCATCTTATCATTCTGGAAAGCCAGATTTACCTTCATGGCACCGACATTTAATACCTAAATGAGCAGGTTGTAAATAAGGCTTCCGTTTTCTCTCTAAAATTAAACTGGGATGATATCCAAGAGGACCTCAAGGGCCTACAGTGACGTTTAGACCAGAAGGCCCCCATGACTATGTGGAAACCAAGATCTCCATGCTGGAACCCATCCCTGGCGTTAATAACATCTCCATTCCTCTTGTAACTAACTTTAAACATAGTTTTAAAGAAAGGTTTACTACCAGCCACGAGAGAATTGCCTCCTTCCTGTTTACATATGAGAGTTCCATGGAGGAGGTTAACGACCATCAGAAGGTGAAGCATATCCACTCCTGCCTCAACAGCACTGCCTGGTAGATCGTGACTCCCCATTTGAAGGAGTGCAACAACTGGGAACAGGTTCATAAGGCTTTAATTTAAGAATTTGGAAGCAATAAAACCCTGGTCAACCAGAACAAGCGTTCATGAGTATTCACTTGAATGAAAGTGAAAGCCCCATGGAGTTTTTCAGACGTTTTTATGACCATGCACAACCATTAGTCACTACCAACCGTATCACCTTGGATGACGCTATCACCTCTGTCATCTCTGCATTGGGATCCTATCCTGAGGTTCAAATGCATATGATTGGACAGAAGAATTAGTTTACCTGCATCTTAGAAACCAAGAAAGCACTTAAAAAGATCCCTGCGTTAACCCTACACTCTAAGGCTACCACTTTGGGTCCTTCTAACCTTCAAGATCATGTGATTGAAAACTAGAAGGATCTTCGACCTCAATGTACCTACTTTAACAGTTTCAAACATAGTGCCAAAACCTTCTGGAAGAGACTTTATGAGGAGGCAGAGAAAAGGGTCGTCAGCATGAAGGACGAGGTGCTTCATGATGACATCTCTACCGCTCTTCAAGGATCCTCAATATCCCTTGAACAAACCTGGAGCTATTGTAACTCAAGAAGAAGTTTTGGTACCTGTTGATAATAAAGAAACTGATACTGTTTACTCTTCTTCCAACGGCTCTCCCATGTTTCTCACACTACTTTCCCAGTTTGGAAATCTGGTAACTTTCATCGCAGTTCAAGTTCATAAGATCCCATACCTCACCATAGTCAACAATGGCTCTCCCATGAACGACATATTGTCCAAGTTAAAGCGCATCAAAATCACTATAGACTTGTCCTACTATATGGAGTATGGCACGGCTGGCCTGAAATGTACCCGATCTATAGGGGCCTATCCTTATCTATCTATACGGTTCAGAAAACTTGATGTAGACACCTCCGCTGCTGTGCTATATAACCCTAGCTATGTCATTCTCCTTATGACTAAGTTCCTTTGAGACTACTCAGCAGTAATCTATTACAATGACAGCTTTCTGTACCTATTAGGCATTGTGTCCCCCTGATTTTAAACCTCTCGCAACTCTAAGATGGATGTCAAAGCCCAAGCCTGTTTACTGAAGAGTGAAGACTGAATCAATCAGCTCAAATATCACGTAAGGGTCTCTCAAGTCCTATTGCCCACCTGCTGTTGATGTGCAAGAAGGCATGCCGATCTACTTAAGCTAGGGTTACTACAATACCTCCAAAGTTTCAAGTATTAGCCAACACCCAGGTCCATGTTAACATCCCCTCTGGATACCTACTGGAAATCCGAGGCCTAAACAACCCATCCACCAAGGAGGTGCCAACCTATCCAGAAATTCTAGATCCATCGTATGTCAGCTTTATATCAGTGTTGCTGGCTAACCTTACCAAGAAACCCAAAATAGCAGGTCCAACCAGTCCTGCAGCCTATGTCCACCTTCTACCAGTAAAGGCTGTAAACAATGTCCATAGTTTTGGAGCTTAAGAGACTTTGGCTTAAGAAACTTCCCATTGGTGGGCTTGGTCAATGTCAGTATTGGAAAGATTCTGTCTGACAACCAACAACGCAAGGTTCAAGAGTTGATGGAGGAGTATTCAGATCTATTTTTGGCCTCAACCTACGACTTTAGAAGAATGAACGGAGTTCTACATCATGTGGAAACTGGGTATGCCTCCCCATTCCAGTCCCAACCTTAGTAGAAAAGCAAGGTTGAAGAGGACCAGGTGATAAAGGAACTCAAACAATTACTTGACGCCAGACTCCTATTACCATCACTAAGCCCATAGCCTCTCCTCTTCTGCTGGTTTGGAAGTTGGACGGCAGCCACTGGGTGGGGATGGATTAATGGAAACTCAATTCTATCACCAAGAAGGACAGTTATCCACTGCCCCAAATTGATAATTCCCTCCATATTCTCGCTGGATCAAAGTACTTTTCTGCAATGGACCTTGTCAGCGGATATTGACAAATTGAGCTCGCTCTGGAGGATTGATCCAAGTGCTATCTCATAGCTAATGAGGGACATTTTAAGCCCATAAGGATGCCAAAGGGCCTTTGTAACGCCCCATCCACTTTTTAACGGGTCATGTATGGGATCCTCAGGGACTTGCAGATGTTGTGCATCCTCATCTAAATAGATGACATTACTTTTTCTCACAAACCTCTAATGGACACGTTGAGCATCTCAGAGAAGTCTTCAAATAGCTCCAGAAGGTTTCTATAAAGCTTAAACCTTTGAAGTGCTCTTTTTTCCAGTAGAAAATGGAGTTTCTGGGATACAAAGTTTTAAAGGATGGCATCCAGCCTATAACAGACAGAATTAATGTCATCAAAAGAATGTCGCGCTCTCAAGCCTAAAGGGTATCCAGGTAAACCTAGGCATGGTGGGCTATTTTCTGTCAATTTATCCTCTAGTTGGAGACCTAGCTGAACCACTATTCTACTCCTACAAAAGAATGTGCCGTTTAAATGGCAGCTTGAACAAAAACAGGCTTTTAATGCCTTGAGGACTGCTCTATGTACTAAACCCATTCTAGTTCACCCACAGTTTGTCCAACCCTTTTTGTTGTTTATGAAAGCAAGTGATGTTGCCGTCAGGGCTATCCTAGCCCAGCATGACGAAAATCAGGCTGACCATCAAGTGACCTATTTTAGCAAGACTCTGATTAAGACTGAATGGAACTACAGCATTACTGTGAGGGAATGGCTGGCTGGTTTGCTAGCCCTCAGATCTTTTCAGCCTTATCTCTATGGTATCCACTTTGCCATTTTCACTGACCATTCCTTGCTCCGGTGACTCCAGAAAATGAAGGACCCAGAAGGCCGTCAATCCAGATGGGCCTTATGACTGCAGAGCTATGATTTCACCATTGTCCATTGCATGGGAGCGATTCACCAAAACGTTAACAGCCTCTCCAGGATGCCAGTGCTAGCAGCTTTGACCCATAAGGTGATTTGGATCTATGATCTGATAGGTTGACTTGAGTGATGGGAGTTGGAAACTCCCAAGGTCTAAGATGAGCTCTGAAAGATGACCCAAGATAAAAAAATCAAGGACGGGCTGCTCTATAAAGGAGTCAATAAGAAATGTCTCCCTTATGTCCGCCCTTCTTCCCAAAACAGTGTTATTTTAGAGGGCCATTCTACTGTGGGACATGGGGCGTTTAAAATGGCCCATTAATTAAGTCACGATGTTACTGGGATCAAATAATGGAGACTATCCAAGAGGTACTGTATGCATGTATGGCTTTCCAATCCCAAGACTGATATAATCCTCATTTAAACACTTGGCTGTCGCCCCAATAAGACCCTTCAATTTTGTTAGCATTGAAGTTTTGAGCCCTCTTCCCACTGGGTTGCATGTCCATAAGTATATTCTCCTAGCTGTGGACCATCTAACCAAATGGACTGAAGTGATTTCAGTCCCAGCCGCCACCGCCAAAGCCACGGCCCTCTTTCTTGTTTGATCCATTTTCACCCAGCATGGGTGCCACCAAACCTTACTTTCGGACAACAGGTTAAACTTCACCTCGCAGGTAGTACAAGAAACTTACCTCACTATTTGGAATTAACCAGAGTTTCGCCACCCCTTAACAACCATCAACTAATAGGGTGGTAGAACGTGCTAACGGAACTCAACTCCATTTTATATAAGATGGCCACCTTAGATCCTGATCGATGAAATCACTACTTACCCAGTTCTTTGCTTGCTTTTAGAATAAGCTACCACTGAGTCATCAAGATGTCATCATTTGAAGCCCTGTATGGGCGTGTTCTTCAGCTACCAAGTAGCGTTCAGCCATTTCTTGAGACTTCCACACATGCGAACTCCAAATTTGTTATGAGGGCCTTAGTTAATGAAATTGTCTGGCTTCAAGCCCTAGCCACACAAGGCATTGTCACCACTACAGGAAGAGAGACATCCTGATATAATCTCGGCTGACCCTCCTCACCAAATTTTGATTTCTGTGACCTTGTTCTCTTCTATCACCATTGACCAGGAGGTTGACAGAATAAGCTTGATGTTCTTTAATCTGGATCTTATATTGTTATTCATAAGGTGAAGTCAGATTACTCCATTGCTGAGTCACCCAGGAAGCCGTGTTTAATAGGGTGCATGGCTGGTTCCTTTGGCCTTAAACCCCCTTCAACAGGATCTTGAGGGGGGCGCTGTCAGAATTTAAGATGAAAAATGAATTGACATCCATACTTCCAAATTGAGCCACATTAAATCAAATCTCAAGCCTATTCAAACAGAGCCTTATCTCAATGGCACTAAAACCAAATTGAATAAAAATTCACACGCATTTGAGAATTAATGGAAACGACTTCAGGAATCTCATCCCCGCTTCCTGAATTGCAAGAGGCGCGGCCTTCACCGCTCTGGTCATGGAAAAACAAAGTACAATGAGGGTGCCGCCCAGGCAGTCAATCTGGAAGGCTATGAAAAATCCTGAGTGGATGGGGTCATAAAGATCCTTGAAGCACCGTGTCCCTATGTACTCTATAAATATCAATACATTGTAATATAATAAAGTGGTCTATAGTTGGTCCATCTTTACGTTTTTAAAACCTCTCTGCTAATTTTCAGCTTTAGGACCACCTTTGAACCTTGGAAACAGTCTATAGAACTGTATTGCCAATAATATTAAAATCTCTTCATTCAAGATGCAGTAATGCTATTGTGATAAAGACCATTTTCCATCATACAATGTGATTGTGAAAAGATAATGATGGGACAGGAAGTAATTTGGATGGGATGTCACCGGGTTGATGCCAATACAATCCATTTTTAGAATAAGATAACAATGGAGTTAGTATAGAGTTATGTTACCAAATTAAAAAAACAAGGATCATGTCAATTGATTATCAACATGGAGATTCTGGTATGAGCTTCCGCAGAGACATAAAAACTAAAATTATGTACATTGGGCGTCTGTGGCTTTTACTCAGAACGCCGTTATCAGACATGGGTACTATTAATTATTGGTCACAATCCATGGACAAAGTCAAGGTATTGTCCTTCATATTGGTTTAATATCAAATTCTATGCATTATCCCACTTCTAAACTAAATTTGGTACAGCATGTTTTTGTCTGCTAAGAAGTTGGTAGCCAAATGGTAATTATCAACATGTTAATCAATCAGAACCTAAACCTTCAAGGTGGAGATACCCTGGGGAGCACCTGCCCTAACCATACCAATTTGGTAAGTAGCGTAATTAAAGGTAGATGGTTAAGTAAGATCAATAGAGTTCTAAAAGAAACCAGTGTTGTAATTCAGCGGAATCTTGGAGATACACCATAAGAGGTTTGCACAGTGGTTAGCCCACTGAGCAATAAGACCAACAATATGACAATCATGTTCTTTGGTAACAAAAATTAAACGTTTTTAATAATAAAAACTATGGGGCACTTGCTCCCACTTTAATACTTTATTTAAATCTAAAAATCTCCTTTGATCCTCTTCTATTTCCCTTTTCTTCCTATCAACCAACAACCTTCCTCTTCATCGCCTATCTCACTTATATCAAAGCGGCTTGGACAAAACCTCTCATAGCTTGGATTATTCAGTTCCACTGATACTCGTTTTGGCTGGTTATCTTCAAATTTGCTATTGCTTTAATTGAAGGCGATTTAAATTGTAAGCGTCGAATGTCAACATCACCTTATTTAGAGGCAAACCAATAATAAATCATTAAATCCAAAAAAACCCGTTAATCCCAATATCACCTCATTTCAAAGCACTTCAATTCCCATTACCAGTTTTATTCCCACGGATTCCATTCATTTCGCCATATTGACTCAAGGCTTATCATCCAGTCATATTGGAATTGTGGCATTACCCCCTCCTTGACTGGATGATAAGGCTCTTATTGTTTGTATAGTCGGAGGAACTTCACGTGTACCTGGTTAATTATTTAACCTCCTACAGGCTCCTTAATAGTGTAGGCATCAACCCCAGTTTTCTCGATGATCTTGAATGGTCCGCTCCATATGCTGGTGAGCTTGTTCCTTCTTCTGAACCCATGTTGGTCATGAAAAAGGACCAATTCCCCTACCCCAAACTGTGGAAGACTGTGGCGTCTACATTGGTCAGCCGCATGATCCCAAATCTTTTTTGGCAAGACTGGTAGAATATGCCTCGGTTTGGAGCTTGATCAGCGTGTTCATTAAGGTGGATAAATACGGTGGGGTTTGACTCTGCCAGTATCCTCAATACATGAGTAAAGCAATGCAGGCAGCGCTGGATGTCATCCATAGAGCAATTAAAATGGACTCTTACCAGTTGCTGAGTGGTTGCTGATATAGTATGCAAAGACAGCGGTGGATAAAAGGGTGCTCCAGTCTGATGGCCGCTCATTTACAAGCTTGCGTAGAATATTTACCAACATCCCATTGACCCATTCCACCATACCTTTAGATTCAGAGTGGTGGGGGGTAGTTAAAACCTTGCAAATTGCCATGAGCTCGTTCAATTTGACCAATATATGGGATGTGAAATTGGTTCCATTTTCCATTAGGAGAAATTGCGGACAACCATGGTACTGTATGACGCACTCCAGGATGAACTTGGCGGTAGTGACAGCCCCCAAATCCTTGATAGCCCTCGCTTCCACCCATCTTGTCAAATGGTCGATGGCTACTATTATATATTTGGAGCGGTTTGCATTAGTTGGCAGCGTCCCCACCACATCTAATGAAATGGTATGCCATGCAAACTGAGGCTTACCTGCTGGTAGGTGGTCTTTAAGTGGTATGGCTTCTCCACTTGGCACTGATGGCAACAACCAACTGTCTCGAGCACATCATAGTGCATACTTTCCCAATAGTATCAGGGTTGCAAGAACTCCAGTGTCTTTTTCAATCCTCCATGACCTACCTCTTTATGGGCATCCATAATTATCACAGGCCGGGCAGAGGGTTTTGGGAAACTCAGTGCTGATTCCCCAATCCACTTATATAATTCCCCATCGTGCAAGAAGGTATCCTGCCTAAGCTTATCTAACACTTTGATCACGGGTGGCAGCTCATCATGATATTTTCCCCCAATCATTTTTTGTACATTATGTCTTCCACATCTGCTGTAATAGTGACTGTGGGTAATTGGGAAAGATAGTCCGCATTCTGATGCTTTGCCCTGGGCTGATGCATGATCTCAAAATTGTATTCTTGGAGCTTCAAAGCCCATCGCGTGAGCCACCCTTCAGGTTCCCGCAGATTCTGTAGCCAGCGCAAGGAGGCATGATCCGTTACCACTTTGAATTTCACCCCATGGAGGTAGACCCAGAATTGTTTATATGCATATATTACCACTAAACACTCCCGCTTGGTCATGGCGTAATTCCATTCAGGGCCAGTTAAACTGCGGCTGCAATATGCAATGGGGTGCTCCACACTGTCATCATCTTTTTGGGACAACACAGCCCCTACAGCGGAAAGTGAGGCATCCATTTGCACAATAAACTCTTTTTCAAAATTGGGGTATTGCAAAACAGGTGTGCTAGCCAACGCGGTTCATAATACATTAAAAGTGGTTTGACATTGATCCGTCCAGTTGAAGACAGCGTTTTTCTTAAGTAGCTCAAAGAGTGGAGCCCCAATACAGCTGAAGTTGGGAATGAACCGCCGGTAGTAACTGACCATCCCCAAGAACACCTGAATATCCCGCTTATTACTTGGCCGAGTCATCTGGTGGATGGCTTCCACCTTGGCCAGCTGTGGACTAAGCCCTTTGGAGTCTACCACAAAGCCGAGGTATTCCAACTGTTCCTTGAAAAAGTGACACTTTTGGGGCTTAATCTTGATATTAGCTTCAGTTAGGCGGCGGAATACTTGCTCCAGGTGTCCAAGATGCTCCGTGAATGTCCGCGAAAATACGTTGATATCATCAAGGTAGACAAGAATGCAAGACAGCTTTAAGTCACCCAAAATAGTGTCCATAGCCCGCTGGAATGTAGCTGGGCATTGCACAAACCCTGTGGCATACGTGTAGGCTGGAACAATCCCTTTGAGGTAATTAGAGCGCACTTTTCTTGTTCCACCACTGGCAACTTGATCTGCCAGTACCCTGATATCAAGTCCATGGCTGAGAAATACTTGGCCCCACCTAACCGATCTAAAGCATCATTGATTTGTGGAAGCGGGTATGAATCTTTTTTTTAATGCTATTAAGCTTCTGATAATTGATTGCTACCTGATTGGAGCCATCTTTCTTTTTTACAATGAGCACCGGAGATGCCCAGGGACTCTTTGACAGTTCCAACATTCCCTGTTCCACCAATGTATCTATTTCTGCAGATACAACTTCTTCTGCTGCCTTCGATTATTGGATAGGTTGTGACCTGATAGGAGGGTGGTCTCCTGTGTCCACCCAATGCATGACCCCATGAGTGCAACCCAAGTCATGGTCATCAGTTGCAAAAATGCTGCGATATTTCTTGAACAGATCCATCACCCTGTCCTTCTGATCCTCTGATAGACCAGTGAGCACCTCCCAAGAAACCACAGTCATTACACAAAGGTGGTTTTTAAAGGCAAGCTGAGATCTTCCCATGAACCAAAGTCATATATATGGTGGACCTCATCAATTGGGATCAAATGCAGGTAGGCTACCACTTGGTACCGCTGAACCTTCATCACTTCCTTTTGCAGATTGGCTACCAACACTTTTACTTCCCCCTGCCTGGGTAACAGTAACCCAGGAGCCACATGAGGTTTAAGTCATGATTGGTGATAGGGCCCCACAACCTCTCCATACAGACCGCCCGGTATATCAATTTTAAGCTCTGTTCCAATTATGACCTGATGCCCAGAAGGGATAGTAAAAGCGTTTGCAGCTCGCAGTGGAATCCCTTTGTACTTGTAGATCTGGGTTGGGAGCATTTAGGTCTTCCGCTTCATCTGCCGATATTTTACAGGTATCACGCCATTGCTATAGGCGAGATTAATTTGACTAGAGCGGATTGGGTCATCTGGCACTCCCCTGGAAGTAAAATAGATGGGAATCCGTTGTCCCAGGATGGCTAGAGTCTCTTCCATCATGTCAATGACAGCCCCATAGTGTCGCATAAATGCAGTCCCAATCAGCAGATCATAGTGGCTATTTGGTAATACTACCGCTGGGGCCATGATAACAACAGATCCAAACTGCAAGGGAAGTGCGCTATACGCTCCCTCAGAGACAGTGGTTTCCATTCCTGCAGTCCCATACACCATCCTGTGTTCTATGTCAGGTTTTAAATCTAACTTTGCCACCAGCTTAGTAAAGACAATGTTAACAGGAGCGCCCATATCAACTATAGCTTGTACGCGGTTTTTTGCTACCACCACATCACAATAAAGTGCACTCCAAGTATGATGAATGCCTGTTATTTACTACATGTACATTCAGCGGTTCACGTTTTCCCAGGAACCCTATAATACCCACAACTTTAGGGTATCCTGCTATAATAGCATCCACTGGAAAGGAGACCTCTACTCCTCTTAGAGAGAATGCATCCGCAGATGGTTCTAGCTGGTCTGACAGGTTTTGATCAAACATTTGGCAAGCGTAAGGCTTTGGCTGCTCCAGAAACCCTGGGTCAGCCATATTTTTGAATTGTGCTTGGGTCAGCACATTTACTCCCCCAACTGGCTGTTGGTAGAGGAATGTATCATCATATTGGGAGGCTTCTACTTCCTTCAATACAATGGATTCAGGGGGGACGTATGTCTTCAAGATAGCGGAAGTAGAGAGTCCCATCTCTACTCTGCTTCAACTTTTCCCTGATAGCCTAGATCCTGTTGTATGTGAGGGATCTGTTGATTGGGGCACCATCATCCCATGTGCCCAGTGCGACTGCAATTAAAGCAACTTACTCCATAGGGCCTACGTCTGTGCTTAATATAAGTTGGCCCACTTGGAAAGTTATTCCAAAGATGATTGGTGTAACCAGACCCAAGTTGGTAGACTGCCAGCTGTTGATCAGCATAGTTAGGGTCAAAGTGGTAGTCGGGCAGTTGTTGCTCAGCAGTTATGGGACAGATGGTGAGCTGCGGGGAGTAGCCTGGCATGATCTGCATTAATGGGTTGCTTTCCTCCCCATGGTTAGGGTAGGCCTCGGTGACAGTGGGAACCTGCTTGATATTGGGTGGAGGGAAATTTACAGCTAACTTATGTACAAACTGAACAAGTTTAAGGAGAGGTACATCATCCTCTAACAATGAGGCCATAACATTGTACAGCTCAGGATATGGCTTCACCACAGAGGCCATTGCAATGCATACATCAGCTTCAGCTAGAATCCCAGCCCCAATCAACACATGTGCTTCCATTGTAAACTGCTCAGCGAATGCGGTGAGACTCTCATTTTGTTGAAACCCAATGGTTAGAAACTTGGCTTTCCGATGAGACATCTTGGCTTTTCCACCGAACAACTGTATCACCATCTCCTTGAATTCTTGGTAAGTAACGGAACTGTCTGGAAGGTAACAAATAACTTGATCAGCACTTCCAGCATCCAAAGTGGAGATTAACAGTTTTTCCCTGTGACAGTATGAGGCACCTTCAGTCATAGACTCAAATCGTTGAAACAATTCATGAATATTGCCTTCTCAATCAAAGGGCGGCAGCTGAGCACAGCAGACTTCTTGGAGCAGCTCATCTTGTTTTTGAGCACAGTGTTCAATGCAAGTTTCAATTCATTATATGTAAGGGTCATTTTGTGTGATGCAGATTTCCTTTCAAAGCAACCTAGGCGAGACATAGCAGGCAACTTGAATTTTATTATTTTGTTACTGATCAATGGGCCCCCTGTAGTGAGCACCACTGTTGTAATTTAGCGGAATCCTGGAGATATGCCATAAGAGGTTTGCACAGGGTTTAGCCCACTGAGCAATAAGACCAACGATATGATGATTGTGTCCTTTGGTAACAACAAAATAAACGTTCTAATAATAAAAACTATGGGGCACTTGCTCCCACTATAATACTTTATTTAAATCTAAAAATCTCCTTTGATCCTCTTCTATCTTCTCTTTTCTTCCTATCAACCAACAACCTTCCTCTTGATCACTCATCTCACTTATATTACAGCGGCTTGGATAATACCTCTCATAGCTTGGCCTATTCAGTTCCACCGATACTCATTTTGGCTGGTTATTCTCAAATTTGCTATTGCCTTAATTGAAGGCAATTTAAATTGTAAGCACCAAATGTCGACATCGCCTTATTAAGAGGCGAACCAAAAAATTGTCATATCCAATAAAACCCGTTAATCCCAATATTGCCTCATTTCAAAGTGTTTGAATTACCATTACCAGTTTATTTCCCATGTATTCCATTCATTTTGCCATATTGACTTAGGGCTTAATGTCCAGTCATATTGGAATTGCAACAACTAGTATCCACTAAAATTGGTGCAATAAAATACCTTGAAGGGGATAAAAGAGTAGCAAAAATAAAATACCCAGATACTTATTATCTAATGAAGATAATACCACCATACCAAAGGTGGGATCAGCTTTAGGCGTAATCATGCCACCAGAATGTTTTTTGCATCAAAGAAGGCAATGTGATACTTCAACACTCTTATAACTTATAGGACATACCAAGAAACATTTTCTGTAAAAGCACACCTATTGCCATAATCTTTTAATAAATTTTTTCCACCTCCTGAGTGCGGTGAATCATGTTGAGGTTATCAAGGACTTTAGGGATGATTTGGTATACAGAAATTGGCTCAGAATGGACTCCAAATTAGCTAAAAAGACTCATTTTTATATAATTTCTGTTAGAACAGCGTTATTGGGTTATAGTTGCACCATATACAATTCAATAACCATTAGGATATTACAATCTATCTCCATTATAGTATGACTTCATTCCAAAGAGGATTTACATCTTTTTAGGAAACGAAGTTCTATTAAATGGAAGGCTACAGATGAACTGTAAATTATAGAATTTGAGTTAGACACCTATCAACCCTTAAGTTTTCCCAAGTGTGAAGGCGTGGCCTGTAGGTGCCGCCATTTTAAAAGATTGTTATCCAATTAAGGACGATATTTATAGGGATGGTTTCAGGTGAAAAATCCTGGATAAATTATTGAAACAAATAATAAAAAAGTTGGGCCTAAACCAATGCAATTATCACGTTGCCACAAACTTGAAAGATGAACATTAAAAGACTCCATTATTTTCATAATGGATTGGGGTTTTCCCAGGGAGGTAGAGATAGGGGTCACAAATGGTGAAACCTTTTTAAAAATTCTATAGAATTTTTTAATAACTAAGGCTTTAAACCCTGCTAACCCTCGAGTTCTCCCAAAAATAAAGGATTGGAAGTAAAAGAAGACCCCATTTTAAAAGAAGAATTGGTATTTCCAAAGGAGGCATTGATAGGGGTACCAGCTTATAAAGCTTGTGTAAAATTGATGGGACCCCCTTTGGTTGTGGCAGGGAACTTACAAAGAAGGGAATCAATCATAGGTTTTACAGGAGGCAAGTAGCGCCCACCATAACCTTAACTCCATTGACTGGCTGATTACACTTCTTTTAGTTAATGATGTTATGAAAACATCATGACAAAGTAGGACCTGAACCCAACCAGTTTCATATAAATACACCCCCAAAAGTTGTTTAAGCTGACTGGTTGAGAAGGAATCCATTGAAGGTCTAGAAGGACGTGAATGCAGGTTGATAGCTTCTTAAGGTTTTTCAAACCTTCTAAAACCTTCCAAACCTTAGACTGGTTACCAAATACTATAAATACCCAGTTGAAGGCACTGGATAAAACCAGATGCAGCCGCTCAATACACTGAGAGGGTGTGTCAAACATTTGCCCTCTCAGCTGCAGAGGAAGAATGTCTTGGGTCAAAATTTGCCTAAATGGGGAAACGTTGGCCATTTAAAAGTTCGCAATGCTCTGAAAAGTGCTTTATTTAAGTGTAACGATGATTTCAAAAATATTGACCAAAATATCCTAGCCAATTCTCAGTGGAACCCTGTTAATTGGGGCAACACCATTACAAAACCTACTTGGGCAGTTAATGTGAAATAAATTGTTGGATTCTCCAACCCCACGATGAACCTTGGGGCAACCAGTGGAAGGTACTCCCCCAACCATCACCAAGTCCCTCAAAGCACTTATGCGGCACCCCCCTTTTATAGGCGTGGAGGAGGTCTTCCTAGGTGAAATTACTTTATATAGCGGTGATTGGTTGAAGTTCATCAAAACCTTACCACATGGGTAAGTTTTGCCCCAAAACCCCAACTATTGGTCTAAAAAAAGTAACTCATTTTGCCCAAGATCTGATTGGAACACCTACCATATTACCTAATTCAGAAGCAACTAAGCTAATCTATAACTATTCTCAAATTACCCCTGACCCTTGAAACGCTTTAAATACTGTTTGTTCAAACATCAAGAGGGAACGCTTTCCATTTTACCCCCATGCTACTAATAATATTCATAAAAAACCAAATTTTATAGTAGTGTTTATTATTTATTAAAATTAAAAACCTTTGTGGGATCCAGAGACGTTGCACCAGCGAGCAAAAAAATCTAAATTCTACAGGGTGAGCAAGGGATGGTTTTATATGCATTGAAGCTTTTGAAAAAATAGAGGCCCAGGTAGCAGGACCTAAAATAGTCTAAAACTATCAAGTACTTACCAGAAAGGAAGGAGCCCTGTTGGACAATTGCTTGTCCACTTCAGGGAGAAGAATGTTTTATGTGAAAAGAGTCCCAATGATGAGGGGAGTCCACCTGTTGAGGTTTTTGCCCATATTCCCAGCTGGCTAGATTACCAGTGATTGCTAGGGGACAATTCCCTAATGCGAGGTAAATTGGAAATTGGTTGACCCTGGTTTTAGGGTAACTATGTTCAGGGGATTTTATGTTATTCGCCTGGTCAGGTCCATCAGGGCTCAATCTGATAAATGCTTAAGATCTCATTGGGCAGAGTTGTCAACAAAATATGGGCATATGATAGTTGATTGACTATCACGTGTACTGACTGGGATCAGTCAGGTTTCATCATCAACTGATCAGAAATTTAAGGAGTAAATTAAGAGGTGATGATGTAACTGCAACTAGAAAATTGATCAGTTAGTTTGCAACCTGCCTTAATGGGTAACCATTCCCATTACCTAATCAAGTCACTTGCCAAATATGGTTGTTTTACTTGGATCAAGAGGAAAACAATAGGCAAGTTTTCTAACTCTTATTGTTTTAGGTTTTGAGGATGTCCAATGACGGAATCCTAGCCAGGATGGGGAAGACCATTGCTGCTGAGAAAAGGATGGGTGATTCAATGGCAACAGCTGCAAGTTCATTGAGGAGGTGTCAACTGAGGGTTGGGCGCCGAATTCCCCATTATAAGTTTCCTAGGATTCACTAATAAAGAATAATAGTTTTTACCATATAGTATATAGTTTTACCATATAGTATTATAATAATTACCAGATTAACACTTTTACTAGAGTCTTAGCTTGGTAAACTTTATCAGCATCCATTTGTTCTATTCTTTTTTCAGGGATATTATTGCTGTGTGCAATAATTTGGAGACTCTATAAGAAAAAGGGTAAGGATCTGAGCGGGGATCCAGAGAAGAAGCAGAATCATATTGGGTATTGATGCAGACTGTGTGTCAAACCAAAAAAGTCTGTAAACGGGGATATAAGAGAAGATTGAGTAAGGTAGTATGAGGGAACGAATCCTATTTCAAGGTATCATTTTATTTTAAGAGGAAATTCTGGCCAAGTGTTGGGCCAAGTTCTAGGACTTCCATTCAACTATGGATAATAGTCGTCATACTATTATCAAATGATTATATCAACTATTATACAATGTGGAAGAACTGCACAAAACCCAAATCTGTGCAAGTAATAAGTTTATAGGGGCTATTGATATAAAAATAATCAAGATCCTATAAATTTTTACACCACCCCTGACCAGCTCTAATTTGTGCCTGTTGGACAAATATATGTGCAAGTTGATAAGAATATGTTTCAACTTTTAATATAGACAAAATCGTCCAAAAGACCCTGGTCGCTTCCTGATGGAACCCCTTGAATTTGGGTAACACTTTTACTAATACTTCTCGGGAAATAAGTACAAGTTAGGGTAAGCAAATTGCACCAAATATGTGCTGATATCAGGGGAGTCCTTTGGAGGTTCTTCCCTAGTCCACTTCTAATATAACTTAAGAACCTACGCCGCAAACACCCCCTTTTATAGCCTTGAAGGGGGTCTCACAAGGTTAAATCATTTTCCCTCAAGGTAATTGGTTCAAATACATAAAATCATTACCTCATGGACATGTCATACCTACTTTCGACCCTCAATTGGCCGTTTCAATAAAGCAAGCTGAGATATGTAAGCGCTGATAGGTTGAATGCCCATATTTCTTATTTTGAGCTTATAGCTAATGATGAATTTGATGCCTATCTCACTTGAAGCTCTGAAGTGATTTAAATACTAAGCAGTGAGATTAGAAGAGGATTCACTTTTATTCCCCATATGACTTTATTAAAAAACTATATAAAACCCACTTATATCTGTTACCTAAAGTATCCTAATTTTTATTATTAAGTAGTTGAAAACCCCCTACAACATATTTAACATGGCAGTAGATATTTTAACTTCTCCTATGAATCATTGTTGGAATTTAGGTGCCAAACGCACCAGCGAGCAATAAAAGCCCAAAAGCTCAAGAAGTGGTGCTCACTACAGAGGTTAAACACCACAATTGAAAAATTGAAAATGGAGGGTTTTTAGTGATTAACCCATACAACCTCCCCTCTGCCTCTGAACCCCAGCTAATTGCCCTTGAACAACAACTAAACTGCGCTTTATCACTATATAAAAAGATCAAACAGCGCCCATTTTAATTTCATTTGAAAGACAAGTTCACCCCTGGAGAGGGTAGAATTTCTTTATTCTTATATGTTTATGAAGCAGCCATGGAAGGGGCGACTGACCATCAGAAGGTCAAGCACATCCTTCCTCGTTTAAGTCGCCTGGCCCAAGGAATGATGGTCCCTTATATGGATACTCTACACACCTGGGACGAGGTTATGGAAGCTCTTATAGATGAATTTGGCTCCAAGCAGAGCTTAACCAGGAAGAAACAAACCTTTATTCGCTTTAGTATGTATGAAGGCGAATGGATCACTGCCCTTGCTGAGCGATCTTACCTTGCTGCTCAGAGGTTGTTAGCATCTAACATGATAAACCTGGATGATGCTATCGCGGCCATGTTAACTGAGTTAGCTTCCCAACCTTCTTAAGCTTGGTTTTTCATCTTTTTGAAGCAAAACTCTTATAGCGTCCGTGACATAAAATAGGCTTTGTTAGACGTTGCTGATTTTCTTACCTGTACAACAAAAAATGAAGCTGTGGTGAACCCACCAGTTTTGGACCATTGTGGAGTTCTCAACTGAAGCACCACCAAAGGAGGCTAGGTTGACCCTTATGTTGGTTACTACTCTGATCTCAGCATCTGCAGTTTAGCTCAAACCTGATCTTCCTTCGCCCAGCCAACCTGAGGTTCTCAAGCTTCTAAGTCAGAGTGTATCATCGTCAATGGGCAGCGCTCCTTGTCCCCACCTTGCCACCAAGATCAGCTTGTGCCATCTAACAAAACTCTCCAAGTGGTCCCAAATCCTGCTCCTAAACTCAAACCTCTTCCTCCAGTGACATTCGTTCCCAACAACCATGAGCTCAAGGAAAAGGCTGCTCAAGCTAAGCTGCCTGTTCCTCCAAAGATCATTGCTGCAGATAGCCCCACAGCTACTAAAGTTATGGTTTCCTCCAACCGCCATTCTAGAGTTCACCAAATTTGTTGGACAACTCTTCTGATGACGAGTCTGAAGATGGTTATGAGGACATTGGTTGTTATGTCATAAGAGCCCCAGCTAAAGTAGGTATACCAGATCAGTTGAACCCTGAAGGAGTAGAGGAGATCCCCATACCTGAGGGCACTTACCTCAGCCAAGTTCTAGGGTGTCCAAAAGTTATTAACACTGCCAGTGATGCCAATCAATTCCTGGGTGACTTAATCCGACCTCTTTAGCAGATCCATACCATTAAATCCATTCTGGAAAATTAATCTGAGACTGCTTACAAACTAACCTCCACCTTCCGGCTCAAGGAGGCCTTGGCTCTGTCTCTTAACTTTAGAGAGACACTCACCAAATTGAAAGAAGTCATTAAAAAAGGTCAAGTGGTCATCATGGATACTGGCTCCCCAGTTAATTTAATCTCCTCTAAGCTGATAAAAATATAAAGCTGGCGCCTGACTTGGAGTAAAATCAGGTTTTTGGAAATGTGGGCCCAAACAACTCCCGCACCATCAGGGCATATTATTCTCTTCCAACGTGAATTGGGAAGACCATCTTATTGGACCCAAAAGTGGCCTTGGACAACGACACCTATGATATGCTCATAGGTACCCAGTTTATGATTGAGTACGAGGGAATATTCAACATGAGGCAAGTTATTTCTCATTACTCAACTATGAAGGCCCTTTAGTTTTATCCAATAAAGATCCCATCAAGAACAAATACTCTTGCCTAGTTGAATACCCCTTTTTCTTTGCCTTTACATTATACCACCTCATGGAGAACTATAAAAAATTGCCTGATTTAGTGGATGATAGGGACGGTATCCCTTTCTATGCTGCAGATGAAGTCTTGGTTAAGCCAGGTGAACAACGAGTGGTTAACAAGAAGATCACGCTCCAAATCCCACACCACTCCTTGTTGCACCTCATAAATATTGATGGCATTAGACACCTGGACCCTCGTGTGTTTCCTGGGATACTAGACCCAGCCTACCAGAGAACTATTACTATCCTGTTGAGAAACCTCACTGGCAAGGACATGGTTATAGAAAACACCAGAAGATTGGCAGAGGCTTGTTGGTCCCCATAGAGGAAATTGAACATATCCAAATCATTGGCTCTGACGGATTTAGACTTTTCACCGGATAACCTGTTATGTACCGTACCTAATGTCCATATTTAGGATGAGCTGACCCCAGATTAGCTGAAAAAGGTCCATACTCTATTGGAAGGATATATTGACATATACTCTCAAGTTGGATAATGTTATGGTCACATGAAGGACTGGAGCCACCTATTGATGTGTGTGTTGCCCGTCTCATTTGGTCAAAACCTTATCACAAATCAAAGGTGGATGAACAAAAGATGAGGACTGAGCTCAAGCATTTACTAGACGAGGAGCTACTAGTTCCTTCACAAAGCCCTTTATCTTCCCCTTTCTTGCTTATAAAAAAGAAAACGGAGGTCATTGGATAATCATGGATTACTGCAAACTAAATAAACTCACAAAAAAAGATAGCTTTCCTATCCCCCGCATTGATGACACCCTGGCCAAACTCTCTGGCTCTAGATTCTTTTCCGCTATGGACTTGTCTAGCAGATACTAGCAGATTGACCTTTCTCCACATGATCAGGAGAGATGCGTTCTTATTTGCATTAAAGGTATTCCAGAACACCCAACTTCCTCAAGGGTTGTGCAATGATCCCACAACTTTTCTGCGATCCATGGATCATATCGTGCAGGACCTGAAGTTAAGTTGCATCATCTTCTATCTTGATGACATCATGGTGTTTAAAAAGCCTTTAACGAACATCTAACTCACCTGATGGAGGTGTTTTGAACGCTTACAAGAATCCAACCTCAAATTAAAACCCTCCAAGAGCACTTTTTCTAGAGGAGGTAAATTTTCTTGGACACGCCATTTCCCAAGGAGGAATCCAACCTTTACAGTACAAGGTTGAAGCCATATCAAAAATGCCTCTCCATAAGAATAAATGGGATATACAGGTATTCTTGGGCATGATAGGATATTGCCATCAGTCCATCCCAAAGTTTTTTCAATTCAGCGAGCCCCTTGCCCGCCTATTGACGAAGAACACTCCTTTCCATTGGGGTGAGGAACAAAAGGCTGCTTTTGATACGCTGAATCAACTGCTGCAAAAACATCCTATCCTACAGCACCCAGATTATTATAAACCTTTTAATTTGTTTACTGACGCCTCAGACTATGCTATTTGGGCCATATTATCCCAATTGGATGAAATCGGTGTAGATCATCCTATGTTCTATTCAGTAAGATAATTTCAAAGACGGAACGCAACTACAGCGTCACAGAGAAAGAGTGCCTTGCTGTTTTGTTATCTTTAAAACACTACCGCCCTTTCTTGTATGGCACTACCTTCACTGTGGTTACCAACCACACTTATTTTATAATGGTTACAGAATATGAAGGATCCTACTGGGTGGTTAGCGCGCTGGGCTCTAAAACTCCAGAATCATGACATGAAGGTTGAACATCATGAGGGAACCCGCCGCATGAATGTTGATGGGTTAATCAGCTGCCCATCTTGCATTTGGATAATAGTGAGGCGGACAGGTTGTATGACCTCTTAATGACCCCCAATGACTGGGATGATGAGGATGGATTGGTCCAGAAAATGTTAGCCTAGCACTCCTGCAACACCAAAGTAGAGAATGGGAAGTTGTATAAGCAGGTGGGGGCAAAGTGGTTGCCATATCTACGGCCCTCAGAACGTGTACCCGCTATCCTGGAAGCTCACTCTACTCTAGGCCATGAGGGAGTTAAGAAAACCTTTGATAGGATTAGAGAGCGGTACTATTGGGAAGGAATAATGGAATCTATTTTTGAAGTCTTGGATGCATGCCTCATGTGTAAGAAGCAATCCAGTTTAAAGAATAGATACCATTATCAACCAATTACCCCACAACAACTGTTCCACACCATCAGCCTAGACGTAGTAGGTCCCCTCCCACAGACTACTGGTGAAAACAAATTTAAACTAGTAGGCATTGACCACTTTACTAAGTGGGTTGAAGCCGTGGCTCTCCATGCCTTTTGGCCAAGGCCACTGCAACGTTCCTACATCAAATTGTTTTCACTCGTCACGGCTGTCCCCAAGTTTTACTTTGTAACAACGGTAAGAACATTACCCCCAAAGTAGTCAAAATCCTGGCTGCTTCCATGGGAGCTCAACTGTTTTTCTCAGCTCTGTATAATCCATCTACCAATGGGACTGTGGATAGAGAAAATGGAGCCTTGGTTTCTATCCTGCGTAAAATGGCAACCCCTGATCCTCTTCAATGGGATCAATTTCTACCCAGTGCTCTTATGGCACATCAGATTAGTTATCACCAGATCCTGAAAATGTCCCGATTCTGTGTTTTGTATGGGCGGGAAACAGGGATACCCGCCCTTTTAGCTAAAGATGTTTTTTTCTCTAAAGTTGATGAGCCTGAGAGAGCCATGAGGAGATTGGCTCAACGTATCATTCAGCTTCAATCTGAGGCTATGAAGAACTTAGCTAAAACAGTTATGAAAGAGGGACAAGCTACAAAAGAGTTATAGGCTCTTCTACCTTCATTAAAAAGTGTCTGACCTAGTCCTGTATTAACATAACCGCATCACTCCATGAAGCGTCAAGCTTGGATCTATTTTATGGAGAGTTCCTTCACTGCCACTTACAAGAGAGGGGATGAATATTTTATAAAAACTTTGGCTACAGGTATTGCCATAAACAGAGTACATGGACGATTATTACGTCCCTATTCTTCCCCCAACATTCTTAAAGGGGGTAACGTTGGACGATTGCCTGTCCACTTGAGGGAGAAGAATGTTTTGGGTGTAAATAGTCCCAATGATGGGGAGTCCACCCCTGCAGAAGCTCTAATTTTGTGCTTGTCGGACAATTACCCATTCAAGTTTAAATTTTATTTGAGGTGGGCTGACCTGAGGATGATCCTAAACCGATTAAGGGAAAAATTGAATGAATTGGAAAGGAGAATAAAATCTGGAAAACCTCCATGAGCAGCATATGATAGGCCAGGAACTCCATG
Source organism: Massospora cicadina (assembly GCA_022478985.1). NCBI lineage: Eukaryota > Fungi > Entomophthoromycota > Entomophthoromycetes > Entomophthorales > Entomophthoraceae > Massospora > Massospora cicadina. The sequence goes on from JAKSZP010006577.1 coordinate 206,771, forward strand.
GACCGCCTTTGCTATTTGCTATCTTGGTTCAGCACATTGGTGCACAACACCAACACAGTCATAATCATCCCCTACCCAAAGTTCCTGTACTGGAATCAAACTCAGGGAGGCAGCGGTAAGGTCACTAATCTACCACTGGGGTATCCTCCCCTACCTGTTCACGTTGATAAAAATAATGTTTCAACTTTTAACTTAGACAAAAATCGTCCAAAAGACCCTGGTCGCTTCCTGATGGAACCCCTTGAATTTGGGTAACACTTTTACTAATACTTCTCATAAAATTAGTACAAGTTTGGGTAAGCAAATTGTACCAAATATGCGCTGATATCAGGGGAGTCCTTTGGAGGTTCTTCCCTAGTCCACTTCTAATATAACTTAAGAACCTACGCCGCAAACACCCCCTTTTATAGCTTGAAGGGGGTCTCACAAGGTTAAATCATTTTCCCTCAAGGTAATTAGTTCAAATACATAAAATCATTACCTCATGGACATGTCATACCTACTTTCGACCCTCAATTGGCTGTTTCAATAAAGCAAGCTGAGAATTGAGAGCGCTGATAGGTTGAATGCCCATATTTCTTATTTGAGCTTGAAGCTAATGATGAATTTGATGCCTATCTCACTTGAAGCTCTGAAATGATATAAATACTAAGCAGTGAGATTAGAAGAGGATTCACTTTTATTCCCATATGACTTTATAAAATAAAAACCATATAAAACCCACTTTTGTATGTTACTTAAAGTTTCCCAACTTTTATTATTAAGTGGTTAAAAACCCCTTACAACATATTTGACTAGCAGTATAGAGTTTAATATCTCCTGTGAATTATTGTTGGAATCTAGGTGCCAAATGCACCTGCGAGCAGTAAAAAGCCTAAAATCCAATAAGCCCTACAGAGGGCAATAAAAGAAACGCTAAGCTGGGCTACCAACAAAGCAAACAGTAACGCCATTGTGAGAAGAATAGTGGGTATGGCAAACAACCAATGCACTTGATTACTTCTTAAAAGGAGTCCCATACACAAAAATTTTGCAAGGATAATAACAGGGTTGGTCTATTGTAAGAAGAGTTTATCTAATTCTTCAATGACCATCAAGAAGATTGTGGAAAAGTCATCTTGTAATACGCCAACACCCTTATAACTTATATTTAAAGCTCAGAGTGCCTCCACAAGGAGGTAAACCACAAGTCTGTAAAGGTAGAATTGGAATGTTAATGTTTATAAGATAGCCTTAATCTAATAAGAGAGATTAACAACAGTGAGTTGGTTGGAGAGTACTAATCAAATAAATTGGGATGATGGGCCTGGTCACCTTCCTGAGTCTTGTAATTGATTTTGACCAATAACACAAGATACCTATAATGGTAGCTATATAGTTTTAATAGTTGTATAAATAAGTCTTTAGAAACCAACTATATAACCTTTTTAATAGCCTTAAACTTTGTAAATAGATCTAGTCCACTTTTATAAAAAAGTAATATACATCATCATCTCTAAGTTTTGGTAATTTTAAGTACCATTGATGTAACATATTGAACTGAATTACATGATAACTGGGATTAACCTGGACTTTCTAAGTCTTAAACCAAAGTTGATCCTCAGTATTACTGAGGTCAGTGAGGGAAGCCAACTTGACTCCTTTGGCCATCTTCATTTCCTCTTTATCCCCACGATTTACACTAGAAATTATGCCATGAGACATGGCATTTGAAGACAGCATCTGATTTCTAGGTAACTACTCAATAGGGTGCCCCAGCCATTTGTCCAAATAGAAACGATTACCCTAAGGTTTAGGTTTCAAGGATGTTGTTAAGATCCGGGGATATCTTGCTTGATAAATTAATTCCTGCATGCTTAATTGGGAAAAAGTTTGGCGAATGATCCTCAATTTTGCCAGTGGCTTATGGTATTTAGACCGTTTGGAAACTCACTAGGCGTATAAAAATAGCCCCAACTCTTCTGGTCAATTGGACTTAAATTTTCCTCCATAATTGAGAACTTCAACTGAGGCAGTCAAAGTTACAAGCTGTTGTCTTGAAATACCAGCTTTTTGACACTCTCCAAAAGCAACTTAAAATAGAAATTGGAATGAATATCAAATTAAATAGATCTTTGTTAGATTTAATATTTGATAATTATTCATTAGGCCAGGTGCTGGTATTTATACTTCTAGGGCATCTCCTGGCCACATTCAAGCACATAATTTTAACAGATTTTTTACCAACTCAGTTTGGCCCTTAAACTGATAAAACTGAGACCTATGCTAGTTTTATTGGTGGCAGAATAATCTCATATTTGGGAGGATTTCAGGGGGAAAATCTTAACAACAAGTGTGCACGATTGCCATAGATCATCCTAAAATGAGTTTTTATAATACTGCTGACAAAATACGAATTCTGGAAGATTTTGCTATCAATTTAAATAAATGACATACCCTTAATTAGGACATCAGAAAGCCTCACTCAATAGTACTTGGTACTCCTTTTTGGTCAGTCCATGTGCAAGTGCTATCATACCAGTTATGCATATTGACATACAAAAATAAATTTAGGACCAGCTCGAATATGCTTTTGTCATACAGCTGACAGAAATGACTCCCTAATTGGGATGTCAACTGGCCCTCTCAATAGCACTAGGTACTCCCATTTGGGCAGCCCATGTGTAAGTTCTATTGTACCAATTACATGTACCAACATACAAATTTGCCCTAAGGTGGGAAATTAATTTTAATCCAGCTCAATCATGTTTTTGACATAAGGCTGACAAAAATGACTCCCTAATTGGGATGTCAACTGGCCCTCTCAATAGCACTAGGTACTCCCATTCAGGCAGTCCATGTGCAAGTGCTATCATGCTGATTATGAGGATTGATATAGAAATTTGCCCTAAGGCAGGAAAAGGGTTACGCTCTTTTCATCTATTTGTTCATGTGATCTAAAGAAATTTTCTTCAGGTTGATCCTAAACAATCTTTTCATGTTGAATAATTAATATTGGCCTTTTTAGTTGGGAATAATTGATGAGGTTTGGTGCAGCAATAATTGGCCTAACTATGTGAGTGTATTTGGCCTGAGCTTCTGATAGAAGAATTGAATTGAATTAAAGTTTAGTTGATCAGCCTGGGCCAATTAGTTCTGGAGAAGATTGGCCTAAATGTGCAAGTGTATTCAGCTTAAGCTTTTGATAATATAAGTAACTCCAAGTTGCAATAATTGGCCCAAGATATGCTAATGAAATAGGCTTTAATTAGAATATCAGCTCAAGCATTAGGAGTATAATTGGCCTGTTCTGATGGTTGTCATATGGTTTATTTTTGATTCAACTACCAGAATATAACATATCCCCCACTTAACTCAAGCATAAGCCCTATGATTTCTAATTCGTCTTCATTGATCTTCATCATTTAAATTCATCCAGAACTGCTGAAAAATCTGGATTAAGATCCTATTATTGTTAATTTTGTCCCAAACTGCCAGAAAATCTGGAGTTAAATCCTCATATTGTTAATTTCAGCCTAAACTGCTGATGAGTCTTGAGTTAGATCCTCTGTGAACCAAATTATTAACTAGGTGTGATATATATTCTTTTATTTTTTAGTTTATATTTTTTTCTTTTATTATTTCTTTTTCTTTTTAATAATTTTAGATTTATATTGCAATTATTTTATTTTATATGTTTTAAAAAAAGCCAAGCTCTTGAACCTTTTTAAAAAAAATTAATAAACACAGTTGTATATAAAATTGGCCTTAAGTTCTCTTTTAACATGTGGTGTTTTCTCCATGTTGGTCAAGATATGAAAATTGGCCATTATAACAACATTATATAGGCTGCTTATGTCTTCAATGTTTTTTTCATAGTATCTAGCTCAGCCCAAACATTAACTATAAAGTCAGAAAGCTTTAATTATATTATTAGGTAATTTTTTTGGCCTGAAGTGGCATGTTCTGAGAGCCGTTCTGTGCTTTTAGATGTAAGGTTAATCAGGCTTGTTGTATCCACATGAGCTCACCCCATTGTGATAAGATCCAAGTAGTAGGATGTACCCACATCAGAGCTATATTCCATATCATTATTGCAATTTTTCTGGCCAAAATCTGCCAGACACTGGTTATGTTGGTCCATTTAGAAAGTGTCTCCAGTATTGAGTGAGCACCAATTGTTAAAATATGAGGATAGCTCACTTGATAAATTAATTCCTGCACGCTTAATTGGGCTGAAGCTCAGCCAAATGATCCTCATACTGCCAGTGGCTTATGGTATTCAGACCGTTAGGAAACTCACTAGGTGTAACGCACTGGCTCCTTCCAATGAGCCACAAATGAGTTGGGCAACAGAATCCATGTTACAGACCATAGGGCTGACAGGGCTCCTGATACTACTCTCCTTGTGCGCGCGCTACAAGATTGGACAAGCACCCCCTGGAAGACAGTTGCAAGTATACTTAACCCCAGCAACATGCCTTGACTCCAAGACAAGGTATAAAGGGAGGCAATAGCTCTCCCAAGCTCACTCTCAAAGTCCAATTCTTGTTGATTCAAGCCAAACATGGCTGCAGTTAGGCAATATCTTTAAAATAAACTCAAAGTATAAATATATGAATTTTAAGTTCTTTTATTTAATATTGGGCCAGGTTGATAGAAAACAGAACTGAGAAGCCTCCAGCTCCCAGTTCCTTCCCTATATACACATGCTACAAGCTAATATAAAATATAACACAAGCTTATGGTGCTAATCTGACTGATGCTTGGTGTAAACCTTACAGCAGGATCGCGGAATCCTCACTCAATGGTTCTGTGCCAGTTCTGATCCTCAACAGTTCCGCGCCAGTTCTATTTCGAATCCCAAATGAACCGCGAAACTTCCAAGCACCCGTTCCATTCCATTCTTGATTTGAATCCAAATTGAATCTCGAAACTACCCATGTTACTTGATTCCCATTTTTCCTCGACTTGGACGCCCATCTTGCTCCTTGGCCTCCTTTAAGCTCCTGCCCCTTAGGCGTCCTTGCCAAGACCAACGCCCCCTCCTTCTCCATACATCCAGATACAGCCTGCCCTGTCTTACCAAAGATCTGGGCAATGTGATGCTGAGGATAGACCTCAACTGTCACACCAGGCGTATATAATTATAGCCCCAACTCTTCTATTCAATTTTGAAATTAATTTTTCCTCCATAATTGGGAGCTTTAACTGAGGCAGTCAAAGTTATAAGCTGTGGATCTTAAGATACCAGCTTGTTGACACTCTCCATAAGCAACTTAAAATAGAAATTGGAATGAATATTAAATAAATTAGATCTTTATTAGACTATAATATTTACAAATATTTTTTAGGCCAGGCGCCAGTATTTATACCTCTAGGGCTTAGCCTGGCCACATTTGAGCACAAATTTTTATAACAGATTATTTTACCACCTCAGTTTGGCCCTTTAACTGATACAACTGAGACCTATTGCTAGGATCATTGGTGAAAAAATACTCTCATATTCAGGAGGATTTCAGAGACAAAAGTTGCAACTACAAAGATGCAAGATTATCCTAGGATCATCTCAAAATGATTTTCATCATACTGCTGATGAATTATAAATTATGGGAGATTTTGGCAACAATTAAAATAGATAATGTACCCTTAATCAGGACGTTGGAAGGCCTCTCTTAATAGCACTAGGTATTCCCATTTGGGCAGTCCATGTGCAAGTGCTATTGTGCCAATTATGCATACTGACATACAAAATTTACCCTAAGGCGGAATAATTTATGATCCAGCTCAATCATGTTTTTGTCATACAGCTGATGAAAATGACTTCCTAATTGGGATGTCAACTGGCCCTCTCAATAGCACTAGGTACTCCTATTTGGGCCGCCCATGAGGAAGTGCTATTGTGCCAATTACATGTACCAACATACAAATTTGCCCTAAGGTGGGAAATTATTTTTAATCCAGACCAATCATGTTTTTGACATACAGCTGACAAAAATGACTCCCTAATAGGGATGTCAACTGGCCCTCTCAATAGCACCCAGTACTCCCATTTGGGAATTCCATGTGCAAGCGCTATTGTGCCAATAACAAGGATTGATTTATGAGATTTCCCTAATGCAGGAAAAGGATTACGTTCTTTTCGTCTATTCGTTCATGTGTTTTAAAGACATTATCTTTAAGTTGATCTCAATTTCTCATGTTGAATAATTAACACTGGTCATGATTAGTCAGGACTAGTTGCAGAGGTTTGTTGCAGCAATAATCAGCCCAACTGTGCAAGTGTATTCAGCTTGAGCCTCCAATAGATTAATTGAATTAAATTGAAGTTTAGTTAATCAGTCTGGGCCAATTAGTTGTAGAGAAGATCGGCCTAAATGTGTGAGTGTATTCAGCCTGGGCTTTTGATAATATAAGTAAATCCACATTGCAATAATCAGCTCGAGCTGTGTTAATGCAATAGGCTTTAATTAGAATATTAGCTTGAGCATTAGGAGGATATTTGCTAAATCTGAAGGTTGTCAAAGGGTTTATTTTTGAGTTAACTTTCAGAATCTAACAGATATATTTAACTTCATATTCCACTTCATTATGGTTATATAAACAGGTGGGTCTAATTTGTCCACCACAAGCCCTTCAAAATTCTTCAGTTTAGAGACATGTAAAACTTAGTTAGCTTTTTAACCTTTGGGTAATGTCAACACTTAAGCTACATCTTTGACCTAGCATAGCACCTTGTATGATCTATGGGAAGAGGACTCAACTTATGACACTCAACACTAATGGAGTAATCCTTGGCATTAATGATAGCCAAATCACCTTCCTTGTACACAGGTGGGTCATAGCGGTAGCGTCAGACTTAACTTTATGGTGTTGCATGGCCATATTGAGATGATTCTTCAAAGCAACAATGTTCAACTAGATTTTGTCATTATATCATCTGCAACCTGTACTACTCCATCAGGTTGTTCCTAAAACATCTGGTGATGTTGACCATGGTTATAAAAATAAAAACATATCTTTAAAATAGTGAGTGTGGTTGTTATATAAACCTTGTAGGGAGGCAGCTAAGTGATTTAGGTTTCCTGCTGGACAGGGATGTAGCAACAGAGATATTTCTCCAAATTATGGTCAACCCTTTCTGTATGGCCATTCAATTATGAAAGGTAAGCGGAGCAGTGGCAAGGCTTGATGCCTAAATTTGACAAAATATGGTTAAAAAAGGAATATGAATTGTGGTCCACCAGAATTTAAACAGCTTAATCAGGTAGGCCGTAATTTAGAAAATCATCTTTGAAAAAATCTTGACTGTTTTCTTTTAAGTGATTTATAAATTCCTGAGGAGGAATTATGCATACTAAGTGATCCAATATAAGCCAATATAATCACATTAGCCCATCTTTTAATGGCAAAAAGATGATAAACACCAGTGATAGAACACCAAGAAATGGCGGGAATTTGGTGTGGCATCAACTTATCCTAAGATTTGGAATGCAAAGGCTTATATCTGACTCACATAATTCATTCAGAGAGATACTATTGCATCATAACCCTCATTATAGGCTAGGAGTAACACTGTTGGATTATTCACATGGCCTTCCAAAACCAAGATGTCCAGATAAGGGAGGAACATGCTAAAAGAGATGATCTCTTTTTGCATTTCCTTATTGGGTACCCAAACCTTCCTATGGTACTAAGTAGTATCATTACTAATGTATAGCTCTTGTGCGCCTCATTGATGGAGCCTTCAACAAGTAACTTTATTGATTCCTTCCCTTGGCTAGAATGGCCTTTGGCCTTCTGCACCCTCTTCATGAAGGTGTAGGGGAAGCCCTCAATTAAGGTAAAAAGATTTGGAGGAATTATGGTCGTTGTATTGACTAGTCCAGTTCAGAGCAAGAAAAACTAGACTGTCATTATAATTCTCAATGCGGCGCCTCTACAGCTGGATCAAGAGTTTCCCTTTTCAGAAAAAGAGAAATCAGCAGCCTCAAGCCCTCCTGCTCTGCTCTGAGAGGACCTGGCTCATACAGTAGATGAGCGCTGAGTCTGCGCCCTCCCTGTGAAGGGGGCAAGGTTGCCATGCCCCACACCAGACCTGCTCCCAAGTTAGAATTACCTCAAAAAGACTTTTCTCATGTGTCAAGAGATTACTCAACTTTGGGAGCAGGGATGCAGGACCCAGGCCACCCAACCCCATGCCCACTCAGTCCCAACTTGCCATTAGCCGAGGAGTCACCTGCCACCAATCCTAACCTCACCTGTCCAGAGACCCTCCCCCAAAATGGTCCTAAGACAGGTTTGGCTGTCAAAGTGAGGGGAAAATAAGTAACAAGCCTTGACAGACACTCCTAGCCTCACCACTCTAACTGCCACCAACCCCCAAGCTTGGCCTCAGCGCTGACCTTATTTTGTGGCTTGGCCCTAATTCGGACCCAACCCCATTACTTTTTAAAATTGGGCATCCACTTCAACTCATGTTCATTTTTTGGGCCGTTTAACTTAGAACCGAAATTCCAAGTTGTTTGGCCCTAATTTTCTTAAATTTAATTTTAAATATAAAATCTAAAGTCAAAACAACCATAATGGCCTTTTTAGAAGGCAGTTAACCCTAATTTGAGTTCAGAAAAATATAATTTCACCGCCCCAAGAATACAAAAAGGGTTTTTCAGCTGGCGTACCAATGATGATTGGTTTTTTAAATTCACTAAAATAAAATCAAACCTTATCCATAAATTAAAATCAAAAAATTTAATTTATTGCTTACTCACCCAAAAATAACACTACAGTGGGCACTCCCAACTTGGCCTCCCACTTGGTGGCCTACAGTTTATCTCCTGGGCCTGAGCACTACCCTTGTCTGAAGTTCTGATAGCAATCACCACTTGGGGTTACCAAGAATTTCGCGTCATACAGACTACCCTCCTTACTGAACTTTCTGCTCTCTCTTCTGACCCTGCCAAAGGCTCATAACCACTAATACCAGAGACACTGTTGACCTCACAGTCCCCTTTTTCACCTGGGGCTGCCCAGGTTAGTCCTGAGGTTGCCCTCACAACTACAATTTTTATGTTTGCGAGAACCTTTTGTAAATTTTTGAACGTGTATTTCCCTCACCTTTCATCTAAATCTCAATTAACAGAGTCATTTGAATGGCTGTGCCCCTGGAATTCCGGGTGTTGTCATAGTTCATTGAGAACCCAAGTCTGCATCCAGGTCTAACTTTTTAGCTGATTCACTGACATTAATGATTAATGATTGTATATAGGTTTTTTAAGGTTGATACTTAGAAAAGTCTTCTAAACCATTAGTTAAAATAATGAAAGTTTAATAAGATTTATTAACAAATCAGTACTATTAGGATATATTTTAGTTATATTAAATATTTTTCAAATATGCGATATTTTGGCTTCCAATCTAACATCCATCAAGTAACTGGGTTGCAGAATTTTTTGGTTTTACACGCTTGAATTACTATCATAACTTTCATAGTTATTCTGGGTATTTAGAATGGAGATGAATTTACCTTTCATTACCTTAATCTTTTGTTTATTTCCTTAAAATTAAAGCCCATTCACATAACCTGCTCTACCATCTGAGAGTCATGTATTATAATTATATACTTAACGTTATCAATTTATGTAGTTGGCATAGGAAGAAAAAAATAAAGTCTCAGAATGCTGCAAATGAGTTGTGCATTTACACTACTAAGTACAGCTAACTTAGAAACCTGTGTCTTAATAACCAAAGAGTCAATTGAGGCATCTTAATAGAATCAAGAAGGCTTCAGGGGCTCAAGACTAACATAGCCATAAGGATGTCCAGAGGTTAACTTAGGCTTCTATTGAGGTTTCCCACTTGAAACTCAGCCCACATTCTAATTTTAAATTTTGGGAGAACCAACTTGTGCTCAATCATGTTTGCCCCTGATGACAGAGGCCAATGTGGTGTGAACGCCCACAGCACCTTGACTTTTTTGGGTAATTTTTATGCATTTAACTTTTTTTTGTACAAAATTCAAGAAATCTTAACTCAGAAAATTAAAAAACGTATATTTTTTGGTAATATTGTACCATGATTTTAGATTTTGGTGTTTGCCTTTTCTATAAACAATTAAGGAAACTATCTTTCAGTTTATTTTTGCATATGTTGAATGGCGAGCAAGGTCTTGTGAACATCATCCATAACATTAAACAGGTTGCCATTTTTTGGATGTTGTACTTACTAGCCAGCCTGCAAGCCAGTCCTGCAGCAATGTCATTAGCATTGCTATGGACCCTCAAATTTCTTTTCTGTTTTTAGCTTTTCAGTTAAAGAATGTGGAGTTCAGTGGTGGTCAATTGGTTTTCTGGCTTTAGAGGCCACATATGCCCACAAGGAGATCTCTAAAGTAAACATTGATGCTTTAAGGGACCCTGGATTTCCAACTAATTCCTCAGGCTTCCCTCCGAAAAGGTCACAGATAGAGAAAATGCTTGGTTGTGATTCCCTGCCTTGATGGTCCTAGTCAGTATCACAGGGATTCTTGCTTTAGAGGGTGAGGTGTAATAATTGATAATCACCCCTAGATTTTCTTATGATGGGATTTAAAAACCTTTAACACCAGTGGGATACAGTCTTGACAGTTACAACGAGATTAAATTATCAAATCAGTTCTATTGCAAGATATTTTAAATACAATACTTTATTAGAGATAAATAAACTTTTAGGACCCCAATATACCAGCCAGTGAGTCATTGAAAAATAGGGTTTGTTGAGTTTACACGTCTAATTTAGTATAATCAATCTACATACTGTTTGTTAAGTTAATATATTTAGTTTGAGGATGCTTTTCCTTTTCCTTAACTGAGTTTTTTAATTTCCTTATGATAAAAGCCCATTTGCATACACCTGATCTCTCACCTGTGAGTCACGTTTAATACTTATGTTTTTATTTATTGTTTATAAAACTGGCGCATAGATAAGAAACCATGTCATGTAACTTCATAAAGGCGTTTCATTTTTAAATGTTTAAGTATATCCAGCGTAGAAACCCATGGACTTTAAGTTAGAAGGGTCAGTTGAAGCCTTCTAGCAGAAAATATATTTTGATGTGTGGGCTTAAGCACAACAGTGTAACTAAATGGGTGGCCAGAGGTTGATTTAGCAACCATTATTCTGCCTTCTTATAACTTGGCCAGTTTTATTTTTGAATTTTGGAGCACCAAATTGTGCTTTTTCATATTTGCTCGCCAGGTGACAGAAGCTGAGGTGGCATAATTGCCTGATGCACTTTGACCTATTAGGTAATTTTATATGCATAAATTGTCTCATATGAATATTACAAAACAGCCAAACTTATCAAAATACAAACTTGCCTTTTTGGTACTGTTCATTCCATAGTTTTTGGGATTATGATTCTGACCTATTTTGTTGAACGCTTGAGAAAATTCTATCTTAGTTTCAGGTTAGCAGATGTTAAATAGTGAGTACGGTCTTGATAACCTCATCAATTATATAGATGGGAACATAGCTGTAGCAATTTGGGATCAAGATGTGTTTTCTAGGATTTCACTTGATTGTAACTCTATATTTATGCTTCTGGTGCCAGTGGTCTTGACGTTGTCTCATTAGACAATTGCTCTTGAGGAATTACAGAGATAGGAGGTCTGTCCTGATGAAAAATGATGGTGGGCTTATAGCGGATTGTGATGCCAATTACTAAATGAAGAAATTATGGCAAAGAGCTCTCTATAATCACATATAGTACTTTGCTTCTGCTTTGATCATCTTGTGGCTAAAAATACAGGATGGTCATAATCATCCTAAGCCTACTGTAAGAGAACAGCCTTAAAAGCAAATTTTAATTTTTCTGTCTCAACAAAAAAACATTTAGACGAGAGTGGCCCAAGACAGGAGTGGTAAGCATACTATCCTTATTTACCTGGAACTCAGCCTCTTCTACATCACCCCAGAGTAAGACACCTGTCTTGTGAGACAGTTTAAAAACGCAGCCATGGCTTAGAGATGCTTTACAAACTAACTAAAGAGGTTTACCACACCAAAGAACTATTTACTTCACTTTATACACCAAGGGGAGCCCAGTTACTGATTTCTAACAGCTTATCAGGGTAAATAGTTATGTCATCCCAAAAGATGATATTTCCTGAGAATTAAAAAAAAGTCCTTGAAGAACACACATCTTATATGGGCTCTAACCTCATTTTGCCTTAGCAATTTCTTAAAGGACCTTTTCAACATTATTAACATGCTTTTCCTTATTTATAATAAAAAAATGTCATTCATTAACGACATGCAGCAATGCCCTAAATGATCTCTAAGCACCTGGTCAATCATGTGTTGAAATACAGCAAGCGCATTATAATCTAAATTACATTAACTAATAACTAAATATGTCTAGATGACACTTGAAGGCGGTTTATTGTTTTTTCTGAGGGTTTGAGATTTAATGGATAACGTCAATGAGGTACAGCTTATATTTAACTTTACTGCTTGCAATCATTGGAGTATATTCTACATAATTGGCATGATGTATTGGTCTGGCTTTATAGCTGCATCATGTCTTTGGAAGTTGACACAAGGGCGTAGGCCATCATTGGATTTGGGAATTAGAAGCATCAGTTAAACCATTAAAGACCTGGAATGATAAATAGATATGAATTTTAGCTTATCTTTCACATTTACGTCCATTGATTCTTTGGTTTTGGTATTCAAAGAGTACGCAGGGAACACCTTTTTTGGCCTCTGCACCCTCCTTAATCTTAATGGAGAAGAAACAATCTGGAGGCATAATTAAAATCAATGCAGGCTTAAAACGTGAGAAAAGTGCCGGAACTTCTATAAAACTTCTATAAAAGGGAGGGAAATTACGATCACGCCCAGGAATGAGGCCTTGGTGGAAATAAAAAAAACAAAAACAAGTCATTTTCTATAATAATGCAATGTGACTAAACTAATTCCCATATCAATATAGGGGTTACAATAAGTGCCGCTACCTCATGCCAAGTGATACTGAATAGGGACTTTCCAGGGCACAGAAACGTTCCTCATACATATTATGGGATTAGTGAAGATTAACCGTCCAGCTGACTTCCCAGCTATGCAAACTCTTGAAGCTGTCAGATAGGTTAACTTTACCTCCAAGTTAGCTGGAAAAGCAGGACTCCTAACAAAATTAAGGTCCATAAAGTTATCTTCTTAAGTAATATCCACCAGTACTTTTACAGATTTAATTATAACTTTGCCCTTATGACTTTTATGTCATGTTTACATGACTTTATTGGGGGACCAACTACCAAGATAAGGCTGGGCGTCAATAGTCAAAAAGGTCAAGCTACATGACCTTCATGACTTAAATCACACCTTGGACCAACGCTGGGTGAAGGCCAGATATGTCCAGGTTGGTTCAGGGGAAGTGCAAGATGACCAGCCATGTGTCAAAAAAGTGGTGTTAAAATGAATGAGTTAACTTCTAAACAACGATGTTTTGGCTCGATTGCTCAGAGAACAGAGGTTTGAAACCCGTTCAATTTTTACATTGGTAAATTGGGATGGCTTAGCTTACAATCAATCACTCAAGTTCATTAGAAATTGAGCTACAGTACCCTGTCTGATGGTGGGGTGTGGTAATTGGTTTTTTAAGCTAAGAAACATTTTCTCCAATTGATGACTCACATTCCCTTGCTTAAAGTATGGTTTTTGGGATCTACTTTCTTTGTTGGTCATCTTCCTTATCAATAAAAACCCATTGGTTTACATTTTAATATATGTTAACTTGAGCAAACCTGTGCAAAGACCTCTTTGGGGAGGTCCTGCATCATTAGCCATTATATTTGCACAAATTTAACTACCACATCTGATGAACCGCTGGGCCGCCCTGGTCCCCTCCAGACTGAGGCACCCAAGCACTTTAGCCCATATCACCGCTTGGATATGGACTCCCCTTTGGGGTCCACCCAAGTTTTGTTTTTTGATTAATATCTATCGATATATACTGCGTTTAACACCATTGCCATGTGTTTCTTTAGATACAGCACCCTCTGCAGGGCTATGCTCACCACAATGCTGATGACTAGTTCTCTGGCGGTGTGGCTGTGCACTGAGTACCACCTCCCTGGGAACCGGAGTGTTATAGACACTCTCCTGACATTAGACGACCAATCAACTTTTTTATGTGAACTAGAATTTAAGTATGGGACTTTCACGAAGTTTGAATTGGGTATGCCAGCTGTTGGTCATGGCCGAGGAGGGCCCACCACTATTTTCTCATTCTTTCAATGGTTGGAGCATCTCAGCATTACTCTTGATGCCTCCAACTGGGAAGTACCCACCCTTCTTGCTTGTACCTAGTGAATACAGATGATTTGTGATCTGGGAGTTGTAATTCCTCAACATTCCACCAATATCAATAAAAGCAATATTTTTAAAATGATTTTTTTCTTGGCACTGCATTTGGACAGTGCAGGCAGGATCATTGAAAAAGGCCTGGTGGTAATAGCCTTTTATAACGAAGCACAACCAATCTTCAAAATGGTTATGGGGTTTTTAGCTCAAAACGCGTTTTATAACGTTGCTTCCTTATATAAAAACGAGCCAAATATTTTCTTTATGGCTCTGATATGGAACCCAATTCAATATACCAAATCACCCCAGAGAACCCACGCTTGACCCCTACCATGATCCGCAAAACACAGACGGTGGAGAAGGAGTTACTTTTCCAAGAAAAAAATGTTTATGCAATTGATGAAGATATGGTGGGATATGTGACCTCAGTAGTAAGAGTGGCCAACTTTCTCTCTCCATTCTATGATGCAGAAACATATCCTGGGGGCATGCTTATGCCTGAAGAAGATTTTTATATTGAAGTGTTGGCGTTTTCTGCTTTAAATAAAGAACATTTATGATTTTTTTGTTAACTGCTACCCTTTCATACCCTTCAGGTAAAATCAGCACAACAATCTTAGTGGATACCGGAACTTTTGAAGATTTTATAGACCAAGACCTAGCCGACTACCTTGACCTGAGTTTTGCCAGTTGGTATGGTTAGGGGAGGGGCTTCCCAAGGTATTCCCACGCTAAAAATACTGGTTAGTGAATTATCAGTTTGGAAGTACCATTTTGCTGACCGTTTCCAAGCTATCAAAAACCTCTTATACCCCATTATTTTGGGTGTAGTGTGGTGGTGAAAGTTTGACGTCAGAACCAACTTGAAAGACAATATCTTGTCCTTAACATTAAAGAATGGTCACATATTAGTTGTCCCTTTGTCTGAAGCAAACTCTCAGGGCGATCTGCCCCATTAGCCCAATATCCACACTCTCAATCTTGCCCCATTGCTGAAGCCCTCTCTGGATGTACCTTTACCTTCCTGTTTGGAAGGAAGGAATCTTCGTTTGGTGCGGCCTCAGCCAATGTACTACCAGCTAAATCAGAATTTTGATTGCGAGTTCAAGCTCATTGGTTATATGGTGCATATATCTTCTCCCATTTACCCTTTGACTATACAGGAGGAAGCAGCCTTAGATGTGTGGGTTACAGAGCTTTTAGCTAAAGGCGCGATATTTCAGCGTACCTCCATGGTGTTCTCTCCACTTCTCTTTTCAGAAAAGTAAGATGATAACTTACGCCCATGTGTAGACTATGGGAACTCAACAATGTCACAGAACCAGACTTTCATCCCATCCCATTGGATTCTCAGATTGCTCACTTTGTGGAGAATGCTAAAGTTTTCTCTAAACTGGACTTCCTAAAAGCGTTCAATCAGATCCAGATTAAGAAAGGCCAGGAATGCTTAACCGCGTTCCACATCCAAAAAAGGAGTTTTACAGCTTTGAGTTATGCCCTTTGGCTAAAAAACTCCCCAGCTATCTTTCAACGCCGTATATAAGTGGCTTTGGTTGACCTGCTGGGTGTGTGTGTTGGATTACATGGATGTTATCCTAGTGCTTTCACCCAGTCATGAGTACATTGCTATACACTTGCAGCAAGTGGTGGAGAGATTAAGGGCAGCCAGCCTTACGTTGAAAATCATTAAGTGTGAGTCCTTTAATCCCAGGTCACCTCCCTGGTCAACGTTGTGTTTGACAAAGGCCACATGATAAAATCAGAAAAGGAGAAGCTGATTTGTTAGTGGCCACCCCAATTTCAGTTAAGACATTGAGGAATTTTTGGTGACGTGTACGTTCCTTAAGAAATAACACACTGAATCTTTCTGAAGTGGCGGCGCCCCTGTATAAGGCGAGTGGGGCAAAAGTGCCTCAGTGGTCCCCAACTTTGTAGGAGCCTTCCAAGCTGTAAAGTGTACTTTGTTGTCCACGTCCATTCTTCGCCATACTAACCTACATAGGAGTTTATTGTGGCTTCTGATACCTCCAACTTCTCCATAGCGGCAGCCCTATTACAAGTAGGTGAAGATTTAATTGAGCATCCAGTGGGATATCTTTTTAGAAGGATGTTCCTGCTGAGGTTAAACTACGCTTTATATGACAAATAGTTATTAGCAGTGGTTGAGGCGCTGACTTATTGGCGTAATCATTAGCATGGCTCATCCCGACCCTTCCACATATGTAAAGATCACTGTGCCTTGTTTTACTACTGCGCACCTCATGCCTTGAACCCACCGCAAACCCACTGGTATGAGACCCTAGCCCGATTTTTGTTTTCTTATGAGTTTACTAAGGGCAAGGAGAATGGTTTGGCGGACGCTTTGAGCCGCAACCCTGCACTAGCTCCCAATCATAAGGAGGTAGAGGTGCATAATACCCACTTGATGATTCCTCTGGGTAAGATTGTGTCTCAACTTCCCTCTTCCTTGGCCCACGGGCCAGCGCTTGCTCCTCTGGAAAATGTGGAGGAATATGGTATGTTCAGAAAGGTAGTCCTTTCACAGCCTTTGTCAGATGAATATACTATGGTCCTTGTCAAGAGTGCGTTAAATCAGGAGGACATTACCAGTGGTTACCACGTGAAGGATGAGATGGTGTGGTTTCAGGGGCGCCTATGGGTTCCCACCAGACCACTTCGCCTGGAAATCATCTGGGACCATCATGACGGAATCACCGTTGGTCATCCTAGGAAGGTGAAGACTCTAGAGCTAATTCTCCGCACTTACAATTGGAATGGGTTAGCTGCTCAGGTGGGCAGGTATTATAAAAAGTGCCTGGTCTTCACCCAAATGAAGCTGAATTGACAGCCACTAGCGGGGTCATTGGTACTAATTTTAAAAGGCTGAAGGGCCTTGAACATCTTTATTGGAGGATTTTAATTTGGAATTGCCTGTATCTGATGGCTACAATGCCATCATAGTAGTGGTGGACCGTTTAAAAAGTTCACTTACTTTATTCCCTGAAGAACCACAGAAACCGCGGCTGAAATGGCTAAGCTCTTTGTCACTCACGTTTTTGCTCTTCAAAGGGTCCCCCAAAAAATAAATTAGCAATCGTTGACCCCAATTCATCTCTATCTTTTGGAAAGAGTTGCTTAAAACTCTTCAGATTCGCCCATGCCGTTCAAATGCCTATTATCTCCAATCAGATGGGCAGACTAAACGAGTTAACCAGTGCCTAGAACAGTTCCGCGGTGTTACATCGCCGCAGATCATTCATATTGGGTTTACCATCTCCTTATGGCCCATTTCAGTTATAACAACGCCCAACATGCATCAATAAGTTGTTCCCCCTTCTTTGCCAACTATGGATTCAATACCACATTCAACATGAAGCCCAGTTGTGAATCCAAGGTGAAAGCGGTGGTGGACTTTGCCAAAATGATAAAGAATTACACCAGGGGGTGAGTATTAATTTACATGCGGCCATTCAGGATTACAAGAGAACGCTGATGGGAAGAGATGAGTTGGACCAGCGTACAAGGAAGGGGATCTCATGATGCTGGATGCTAAGAACATCCCAACCAAGCAACCATTCAAAAAACTGTGACCAAAGAGGATTGGGACTTACTGTGTTGTCCAAAAGGTGGTCCACGCCTTATACCAGTTGTATTCCCCCCTCATTTCAGATATTTCAGTCTTCCCAAGAAAACGAGCTTACGTTGTTTGAGGGCCTCCACCATAGACTTCTGATGCTTATATTGTGAATGGGGTGCCTTAGTGTGAAGTGGAGGAAATAGTAGCCTCCCGTTGAGTAAGAAGAAAAAATGATTACCTTTTATCATGGAAGAGCTTTGATGCAGCAGAGAACAGTTTTGTCCCAGCATTTGACTGCTCTATGCCCAAGACCTAATTGCATTATTCCACAAGCGTTTCCCTAAGGCTGTAGATCCAAAGTCCAAGCAAGACATTGCTGCCATGAACTTGGCCCCTTCTCACAAAAACTTTTCCTTGGCGAATGCCCCTGGAGGGGAGTGGAGCCCAAAAAGAGAAGAGGGTAACGTCATGTTTACATGACTTTATTGAGGGGATCAACTGCCAAGACAATGATGGGCATCAAGAGCCAAAAAGGTTAATCTATAAAACCTCCCTGACTTAATGCAAACCTTGGACCAACACTGGGTGCAGGCCAGATATGCCCAGGTTGGTTCAGGGGAAGTGCGAGATGCTCAGCCATGTGTCATGGCAGTGGGGTTAAAATGGACAAGTTACCTTCTAAACAACAATGGTTTGGTTCAGTTGCTAGGAGAATGGGGGTTTGAACCCCATTCAATTTTTACCATTGCTAAGTTGGGATAGCTTAGCTTACAATCAATCACACAAGTTCATCAGATCTTGAGCTACAGTACTCTGTCCAATGGTGAGGTGCGCCAATTGGCTTGTTTAGGATTTGAACCATTTTCCCCAATTGATGACTCACCTCCCCTTGCTTAAGGTATGGTTCTTGAGAACTACTTCTCTTGTTGGTTATCTTCCTTATCAATAAATTTATTTGAGGTGGGTCAACCTTGGGACAAATATACCACACCAAGAATGTTTTCTAGCCAGTACAGGTTTTGAAAAGAAAAACCTGCACTAGGGGTGGAAGCAGTTTTAACCGCCCAGATAACCACCCTTATCTCCCTTATCTATAAATACCATTAGTTTACGTTTTAATATGTTAATTTGGGCGAACCTGTGTACAGACATTTTTGAGGAGGTCTCTAGCATCATTAACCATCTTATTTGCACAAATTTAACTGCTGCATCTGGTACATCGCTGGGACGCCATGGTCTCCTCCAGACCAATGCACTCAAGAACTTCATCCCAAATCACCTCTTGGATATGGACTCCCCTTTAGGGTCCATCCAAGTTTTGTTGTTTGATTAATATCTATTAATATATACCACACTTAACACCCTTTCCATGTGTTCCTTTAGCTCCAGCACCCTCTGCGGAGCTATGCTAACCCTAATACTGACAAATTAGTTCCCTTGGGGTGTTGCTGTGCACTGCTCAACATCTCGCTAAGAACTGTAGAGTTATAGGCACTCTTTTGACATCTTATGCTTGGTGGTAAATAGTATTATCAAGTAGGATGAAAATTTAGACAATTTAAATGCATTTTCATAATGCTTGTAGGAGTTGGGCGTAAGTTGTCAGGTGTCACCGCTCCTTCTGTACTAATAATCTTGGAAGTTTTTATGGGATGTGGATTATTTCAGGAATAAGCAAAGCACTCACAAGGGGAGCTAAGCTCTCAGTAGGATCAAGGGTTCTGTAGTTGAAAAGGACAAAACTTTTAGTCAAGACCTCACTTGTGAGCACCTGAGACAGTATATGCTAACCTGTGCTGCTAAGAATATATCTTTCTCCAATGTGGCAGTAATATAAGTACTGTGTTGGCTCTCAATAATTTTATCTTAAGTTCTATCTAAACATTTGTGGAACTCAGGTGAGGAGAGCTTTGGAAGGCTGGGACATAGGATGGAAATGTGCGGCATGCTCTGTTACATTGAAAGTGTCCTGTTACAGGGATAATGGTGTAGACCAGGCTACATCTAATGACGCTATAAGGGTGTCTGCACAATATTTGAAGTCAACGTAACCATCCAAGGATGTAGGTAATCTGGGCTGGTTGGCCAGTATATTTACCATACATGTACCTAAATTGGCGGTCAAGGTGATAAGCTTATCCATTTGCTCGTGTAAGGTTTGAGAAACACCAGTATTATGTTGAATGCGCTTGTAGGCAAAGTTTTTCCAGAGTTCTACAAAGAAGATAAGCACAGTGGAGTTTAGAGGATAGGAAAGGATGACTTCTCATTAAAAGATTAGTAGAATGAGAGAACTTGAACTTTTTCTACAAAACAGTGCCAAAGTTTCAGCAGCACAAAGAGGATGGATAATACTACCATAACCATAGTGATGGTGTTGGTGTATAAAATGTGGAGGTTTGGCGTATCAAGGGTTTGCAAAATTGTTCAAGAACACAGGGAAAAATTAAAGGAGTTCATAGATGTCGCGGTTTGTTTCTATAAGTTAATTTGCCAAACTAATGGGAAGGCGTTTACACGTGCAATCCCAGATAAAGATATACAACCCAAAGATAGGATTGGAACTGCACATTATTTTTTGACATATAAAGAGACTTCTGACCAGGGAAGGACATATGCACAACAAGAGGATTTAAAGGTGCCAAGTTAAAAAACCAGCTCAATATCAATAGTATCTAAAGCCTATTTTCTTGATCCATAGATATATAGGAATAGTGGTGAAGTAAATTACAAATAGGTATAACTAGCTTTGAAGGTAAAATAGCAAAAATAATTTATAGGAAAGCTTCCTAAAAAGAAGATTTTCTAGCAGGGAAATTCCTATGGTAATATTCTATACCTTGAAAAAAATTACTTTATTTTAAACCTTCTTAGGGGTTAAATGCAAAGGTAAATCTTGAACCTTTTGAGTAATCATAGCTAAATCTGATTAAATGGCTTAGAAGTTTGATGCTTGTTAATTTTGTGATCAGACGCTGATTTAAATGTGGTCAATACTAGAGGTGTAGTTATTGCTTATTTTAATTGGGCTGCATCACCAAAGAGTTTTAACTGTACTTGAGTTTTTCAGGGATTAATGCCAATTGTTTGATTTTGTTAAATAGCATTGGGTTAAACCCCAAGTTCTACCATATATTTAAGAAATATGAGAGTAATGATTCAACCAAATAAGGTCTGTACATGACAAGAATAAAGTTTGGAATACTTAATATATATACATCTGTGGATGGTAGATTGATACCAATAGTTATCATTGGCTTATCACTAAAAGTTATAGATCAAGACTCAACTCCCAAACTTTCTTAAATGTCTATAAAACAACTTCTCTATTGGTCAACTATGCTACAATAAAAACTATCATTAAAACAAATTGCTATGAGTTTTTTCAGGCTCAACTGCAGAACTGAGAGGTTTTCAAATTGTTTAGGGTATTTTCTTTTCAAAATTTAATGCAGTTAAAACCCCTCCTTCCACTAACTTTAGAACAATAATAAAATTCCCAGAATCTAGACTGCAATGATTACCTAAGGTCAATAAACTTCTTTGAAGTCTATAAACATTTAACCTTTATATAGAACTTGGTGGTTTTCTTTTTTATTGATGTTACTGTGTCTCTGCCACCATTTTGTGGTGACAACTTACCATGTCATTTCTTTCTTTACCATAAGACTTTAAATCTCATGTTGATATGATAATATACCCCACCACAACTAAAAGTAATTTAAAGTATCTTAGACTCTCCTGACATTATTTGTTGGGATTGTGGGGGTGTTATCAGTATTCCTTAATATTTTTGGCCAGGGAAACCCGAAGTTGAAGGGTGTTAGATTATACCTGTTTGCTACTTTTGGTCAAGGAGTCTTTTACCAGATACTTAGTCTGGTAAGGCAATCCCAAAGTAGATTATATCTATTTTAACTAAAAATTGATGAAAAGTAGAAAGAAAAGTAAATTTATTTTAGCCAAAGCATCGTTATAAGGGAGTTTTGTTCAGTGAATACCCAAGCTAAGATCTAGACTCATACTAAATTGGGGATTCAGTGGTAGTTAGTTATTTTAGCTCAATAGATTTGGTCGCCTTATAGATTGGGTTTGAACCCCAATACTAGGGCGTGAAAGAGCGTCAAAAATTGTCCCCAATAAAGGCCTAGATATTTGTCCAGCTTGGGTTTGAATCCTGTTGTTTATCTTATTCAATTTTTCCAATTTGTATTGGATTCCTGACAATGCCCCCCTCTATATCTTGGCGTAAAGGGGAAAACGGATGGATAAAATGACTATGGACCTGATTTACCACAGTACGCTGAACTACATCTATTATTGAGTGCTCGTCGCCTCATTAATATATGACTCTGTAGGGCCCTGACAAGTTGGTACCCAATTTGGTGTCATGACCTCCAGGCTGATGGTGGTAGAAGAGGACTAGGTCACCCAGTTAGAAGGTGTGTAATGGGCTATTCCTATCATTAAAGTGAGCTGTTTCTATGTTGGTTGTAGCAGACAAATTTTTCAGAAGCCAGGGCCTGAAGCCAGATAATTTCATTAACAATATCTCCATAGTGACATCAGGGGCTTTGGGGGATGATGGTAAAGTATGCCCTGTACTTTAGAAGGCAAATGAGGATTTCTTCTGTATAAAGGTTGGAATGGTGACATCTTAGCTATTTGATGATAGCTGATTCTGTAGGCCAGTATTGCACTAGTCAAATATTAGGGCCAGTGTAGGGATCAGTCATAGCCATTTTCTGGAGGATTGCAGTTAGAGTACCATTGGCCCGCTCTATCATTCCATTGGTAGCAGGATGGTAAGGGGTAAAGAATACCTAGGTGGTTCCCATCAGTTCGGCTTTATCTTTCACTATATCAAGTAAAAAGTTTGCCCATTATAGGAAATAATGATGTTAGGGCACCCATGTTGGGTGATAATACAATTATACAAAAACACAGCTGTAGACTTTGCTGAAGCTGAGGGTAAAGATATGACTTTGATCCATTTAGTTAGATGATCCATGGCTAGTAGGAGGATACAATGGCCATTAGAGGCTCTAGGGAGAGGTCTAACAATATTAATGCTAATAGTGTGGAATGGTTCACGGGGTGGGACCACCAGATTTTGTGATTGTGGTTTAGGTTCAGCTTGGCTTTTATATATCAGGCAAAACTCTATTACATCCTGAATTTGAAACAATCATTCCTTTCCAATAACATTGAGCTTTGAGCTACTAGTAGGTTTTCCTGATTTCTCCATGGCCAACTTGCCAATGTCCCTCCAATATGATGTCAGTTTGAGCTGAAAGTTGTACATAAGAAGCCCACTTTTTAGCCACAAGTTTGCACAATTGGCCGTTCTTTCTCTGTAGATGTGCCGATTTCTTCACTAACTTTTTTTGAAGGGTCAGGGATTCATCCTTCCATAAATGCAGTTGGGTTATGAGGTCATATAGTCAATTCTCTTCAGGGTCAGTTAAAGTTAATATAGGAAGCCAAGATAAGCAATCCGCATTTTGGCAGATAGGCCCTGGTCAGTGAATAATAGAAAAATCGTAGTTTTGAAGTTTTAACGCCCATTGGGCTAACCTCCCAATGGGGTCCTTCATTTGGTGTAGCCATCGTAAGGAAGCATGATCAGTAATGATGATGAAATGCTTCCCATATAAATAAGGTCAGAAATTCTTATAGCCATTAAGACCACCAAGCATTCACATTATGTAACATTATAATTTCATTTAGCCTTGGATAAAGTTATGCTATAGTATGCGATAGGATGGCCCACTGAGTTTTCATCATGTTGGGATAGTATATATCCAATGGCAATATCACTAGCATTGGTAAAGAGGAGGAAGGGATTATCAAAATTTTGGTGAATAAGTACTGGCGAATGAGAGAGAGCTGTGCTTGATAGTTAAAGGCATGCTGTTGCTCTTCCTTCCAAAGGAAGGGTATCCCTTTCTTCGATAGATACACCAGAGGCTCAGAGGTGTCTGCAAAGTGGGGGATAAATTGGTGATAATATCCCACCATCCCTAAAAAAACTTTTACATCTCATAGCAATTAGGGGGTCATCTTTGCAATGACTAAGATCTTACCTTCCATTGGGATTATTCCAGCTTTACTGACCTTTTGGCCCAAAAAATCCATCTCACTCTGAAAGAAAGAGCATTTTGACAGCTTTAGTTTTAATTTTGATTGCTGTAACCTCTGGAAGACTTGCCTAAGGTAATATAGTTGTTTGGTAAAGGTTCTTGAGAATATGGTAATATTGTTGAGATAAACTAGCACGCAGGAGCGTTTTAAATCGCCTAGTAGTCCTCCCATAGCGCGTTGGAAGGTAGCAGAGGCATTACACAACCCCTGCGGCATTTAAGTGGGCTCAAATAGTCCTTCACTTGTGATGAGAGCACATTTTTACGATCTTCTGGGGAAAAATTCACTTGCCAGTACCCACTGGCGAGATCCATAGCTGAAAAATAGTGAGACCCGAAATCAAAAATAAGTAATCATCTATACACAGCAATGGATAGCTGTCTTTTCAGGTGATTGAATTGAGGCATCAATAATCTATAACAATATGGTGGCCACCATCCTTCTTCCAAATTAATAGAAGGGGGAAGCGTACAGGCTTTTAGAAGACATGAGTAACCTGGCGTCCAGCAGTTGCTGTAACTCTACAGCCACTTGTGCTTCTTCCACTTTGGATTTTCAATATTGTTGGAATTTGAATGGAGTGTTAGCCTCAGTCTCAATTTTTGAATTACCCTGTAATTTTTCCATAGTCACCTGGTCTTGAAGAAAAATATCACCCTATTTTCCTTTCTTTATTTGAGGTGGGCCAACCTGGGGACAATATTACACCAATTAAGGGAAATCAAATGAATGGGAAATGAGGATAAAATCTGGAAAAACTCCACGTGTGGCATATGATAGGCCAGGAACTCCATGGACCGCCTTTGCTATTTGCTATCTTAGTTTGGGGCATTGGTGCGCAACGCCAACACAGTTATAATTGTCCCCTACCCGAAGTTCAAGTACCAGAATCAAACTTGGGGAGGCAGCAATATCACCATACTCTTCAAGGAGGTCTTTGATGGTTTTGCGTTCATAGGGATGAGATTGTCCTCAATTTGACTGTCAACCAGAGCTATGATAGGTGATGGATTGATCCTAAATCTTGTAATGTTCAAACCACTCACATCAGCAATATCCTCAATGGGACATAGTTTTTCACAAGCAATAGGGGCATGTTGAGTGACTTGGAGGGTATGATTTGTTAAGTTCCCTGATAAATTGGAGATAGATTTCCCATAGGCGAGATTTAGAAACCAAGGTATGTCAGCGCTTCCTTTATAGAAGGGTATGGGTGTCCCCTAAGATCCAAAATGTGATTAAGAGGGGTTAGAATTTGAATCCCTGTATCCACAACAACTTGTGAACCAGAGGGTATTGTAATAGGATGGGGGCATATAAAGGAATCCCATCTTCATCAATTACAGCCTCCGGTGGTCACTTGGTCTTTCCCCCTAAAGCTTGGTATTCAACTTAGCAAATAAAGGATGGGTATTTGAGGAGGCATGTCCATTTTTAGAGCATCCTTTACTTTTGATGGGGAGCTCGTTTATTAATGAATTCTGATACCCTAGGTGGGATAGGTACTTATCCTTAAGGTTGATGATGCAGTTGAACTCCCGCATCAATTGGACTCCAATAAGCAACTCAAAAAAGTATCATCTTCTGATGTGATGGTGGGGCAGTAATTAAGATTTTTCCAAATTGAAGAGGTAAGTCAGAATACGCTCAAATCGCCTCTGTAGACTGACTACCTGATGTTCCATATTCAACCTCATGGATCAAGTCTGGAGCCA
The DNA here is from genome assembly GCA_022478985.1 of Massospora cicadina. Lineage (NCBI taxonomy): Eukaryota > Fungi > Entomophthoromycota > Entomophthoromycetes > Entomophthorales > Entomophthoraceae > Massospora > Massospora cicadina. The sequence goes on from JAKSZP010006577.1 coordinate 232,529, forward strand.
ATTTTATTTTTTGGATAAGTCAGGAGGAAATAACGTTAATAGATGAGCTGGTATCAATCATTGCCAGGACTTTAATCTTATTTACAACTACCTTGAATTGAACCACCAAAGATCCATACTGGGAATTAACAGCTAGTAGACTTTTGGTAGGGATTTGCAATGAATCAAGAGGAGGATTCTTCTGTGGCCAAGCTCAGGGCTGTTCAACGCGTTTGAACGTTTTGTCTGTCAGCGCTTGACTTTCCATAGAAGAGTTAACTGTCAAAATTTGATGTGGTAACTGACCAACATAAAAGTAAGAAAGCGGGAGGTTTTACTTCCTTGGATAGAAAAGTGTATGTCAACTTCTGCAGGGGCAGCTAACAAAAAATAACCTGAAGTGCTGGGCATAGCTTTAGTACTATTACAAGGGTCTTGAGGCACTGGTGTCTTGTCATCATAGGGAGCATCTTGCCCTATACTGACTGATCTTTTGCTGACTTATATTTAAGAATGCAGCAAAAGTTTACAGTGTGGTTGGATCTCTTACAATGGGTGCATAATAAGGCAGGTGTAGGCGACTTGGGGGGTGTGACCGCTAACGTTTGGGCCTGGTGTTTATTATTATTATTAAAACGAGGGGGCCCAATGGGTTTGAGTAGGTCGGCTAGAATCTCCAAAATAGCTTCTTTGATATGGAGGAGAGACGCCCAGTTGGACTTTACTCAAAGTAACGTAGAATGGTAGGCATATTCTTAAGCGCTGAAAATGAAGCAGTGATAGCTTCATCTAAAGTAAGACGATTTTCAGAAACCAGCGTTTGAGCTTTAAGGTAAAAACGATGAGCGAATTCAGTGACAGTTTCTCCCTGTTTAAGACTTATACCCATGAAAGTTTGCTTTTGATTGGATAATTTTAAGTCGCTTCCAAATTCCTGAAGCTTGGCAAGCCTGGCATCAGCAAGTCCAGAAATGAATTAGATGTGGTACCATAATGTTTTGAGCTATGCAACTAAGACAGTTGGTAAGGTGTTTGAGCCGTTGAGTATCAGTGGCTTCTGCCATAGTACTTTCTTAACAAAAGAGGAAGGAGAAGTTACTTTCTTCACCTGGGATGTACTTCTCTTTGAACAATGGTTTGAACATGCCACTGGGGGGTTGTTGGTCAAACAACTTTTATTGACATAGGAGGACCATTTTTTAGCACTAGTGGTTCCCAACCCAAAAGGGCATAGGGGGACCATTTTCACCTGAAGGTGAACTGTTATTGCTAGACGTTTCATAAGGATGGAGGGCACCACTTTATTTTGTAAGGTGTTGATATACTCATTTATTGAGTCTACCCAATCGTGGGTGGCATGAAGGGCCAATTTGGTGGCAAAAAGAGAAGATAACTGCCAAATTTCACTTTTGAGCTCAGTAGTCACATCTCAAAGTTTGGGTGTTTGTAGAAATTTATAGGTTATCTAATTATTTTCAGCCAATGTCCCTTATAAACTTAATACTTACATAGGTTCAGGTTTTTTGAAATTCTCCACGTTGTATAGTAGTTGATACAATCGTTTGATAATAGTATGATGACTATTATCATTGTTGAATGGAAGTCCTAGATCTTGGCCCAACGCTCGACCAGTATTTCCCTTAAAAAAACTTTCTATGTCTTGAATAGGGATTTGTTCCCTCATACCTCCTAACTTGATCTACTCCTAGATCACTATTTACAGTTTCTCTGGTCCAACCCACAGTTGGCAGCAATCACCAATTTGATTCTGCTTCTTCTCTGGATCCCCACTCAGATCCTTACTCTTTTCTTAAAGAGTCTCCCAATTATTGCACACAACAATAACCCTGAGAAAGAATAGAACAAATGGATGCTGATAAAGTTTAATAAGATAAGACTAAGTAAAAGTGATAGGGCAACATTATTATTATTTAGTAAATTCTATATATCTTTATTAGTGAATTCTAAGGAATTTAAAGTGGTGGATTTGGTGCCCAACCTTCATATGACACCTCCTTGATGAAATGGCAGCCGTTGCCATTAAATCTCCCATCCTCATCTCAGTAGCAATAGTCTTCCCCATCCTGGCTAGGATTGTGTCATTGGATATCCTTGAGACCTAAAATGGAAAGAGTCAGAAAATGTGTCCCTAATATTTTCCTCTCGATCTAAGTGAACCAACCATATTTGGCAAGTGACCTGATTAGGTAATGGGAATTGTTACCCATTAAGGCAGGTTGCAAACTAAATAATCAATTTGCTAGTTGCAGATGTCATCACTCACCTCTCAATTTACTCCTTAAATTCCCAATTAGTTGGTGATGAAAAACTGACCAATCCCAATTGGTACACCTGATAGTTAATTATCTATCAGATGACCCTATTTCATTGGAAACTCTGCCCAATAAAGATCTTAAGCATTCATCTGTATCAATCCCCAATGGATCCTACTAGGTGAATAACTTATAAATTCCCCAAACAGAGTTACCCTAAAATCAGGGTCAACTAGCTTCCAAGTCACCTCGTACCAGGGACTTATCCCCTAGCAATCCCTGGTAATCTAGCCAGCTGGTAATATGGGCAAAAATCCCAACAGTGTTGCTCAAGGGTGAGAATTCATTGCTTTGTCCCACATATCATAGCGGGGAAATTAACCAAGAGTTTAAGGCGTACCAGATCTAAAATGAGATTGGACGCTGGATTATTATTGTTCATGGTTAGGTTTTTAATTGTTATATTCACCATAAATTCAGGGTGTACCTGGCAGGGGGTCATAATTTTGTCGGGATTGTGGGGGGGTTATTACGTATCCCTTGATATTTTTGGCCAGGGAAACCCAAATTTAATGAATGTTGGATTATGCCTGTTTGTTTCTTTTGGTTAAGAAGACTTTTATCAGATACTTAGTCTGATAAGGCAATTCCAAAGTAAATTATACTAATTTTAACTTAAAATTGTTGAAAAGTAGAAAGAAAAGTAAAGCTTATTTTAATCAAAGCATCTTTATAAGGGAGTTTTGTTCAGTGAATCCCCAGCTAAGATCTAAAATCATACTAAATTAGGAGTTCAGTGGTAGGTTAATTATTTTAGCTCAATAGGATTTGCTCGCCTCATAGATCAGGGTAACCCCAATACTAGGGCATGGAATAGCGTCGGAAATTGTCCCCAATAAGGGCCAAGCTATTTGGCCAGCTTTGGTTTGAATCCCATTGTTTACCTTGTTTAAATCTCCAATTTAGGTTGTTATTTCAACATTATTTATCACCCTTTTTTATATATGTAAAAGTTTTACATTTAGGACTCTCTTTGGGGGTGAAGTGGTTATGTTGGACTTTTTTAGTCTCCTTATTCCTAACAACCATTTTGTCACAATTATAATATACATTTGTTCTGTAGCTTTCTCACCTCAGCCTACTGCAGTACCCTTACCCTTTTATACATGTACTTGAGGGGTTCAGTTTCTATGTTACCCTGCTATAACAATATCAAAACATACTTCACCAATAACTTCTAAAGTCAAGAATGCCATAACTTATACTACCTTGGTAGCTTTTAAACCATTCTATTAAAACTCTCATCTTCCCTTCCATGGCATTGAACTATTGTGGAAGCTTTCGCCTATAGTGTCCAACAGGGTATTTACAATTTTCATATAACAAGTGGAGCTTTTGGAAAGGATTAGGATGTTTGGAACGTTTTATGAAAGCGTGTTAACCAAACTAGTTTTCCTTTTAAAAGTTCCATGAGCATTTTTACCATTTTCAGGGGGTTACTCATCAGCTCCATCTTTATACAAGTTATTTAGCAGAGTCCAGGCCCTACAACTTCCTGGCATAATTAAAAAACAATCTTCCGTTAAATCCTCATATTGAATTTATAGAATGCTTGAGTACGTCTTAAACTGCCTAACATTCTCAATCACATTATTGCTGCTCTCCTTTGTAATTTTACCAACTGAAACAACGTTAGAACCTTGATTTTATTCACAATGGTTCTTTTGTGGGGAATTAATAGATAATAATCTCAAAAAGTACCGCAGTTATGGGAATATTAGCTTAATAGTATGATATCTCTTTTTATATTAGTGGAATTTAAGGTTTGACAAGAGTCTGTTCAAATTCACAGCTTGTTTGGATATCTGATATAGATTCTGAGCTGGTGTTTCCCCCTTTATCAATATTCACTTACTATTAGAAGGGGATCTCGCCATTTTGACTAATTCAAACGCTAACTAGATGGCAAACAATTTAGAAAATATATCTATAAACCAGAAGGTTATATTTGAATTGAGAGCATTATTTAGTTCATAACTTCTAATAGTTCTTTTGCTTATATATTTGAACTAACAAAAGTCTTTTATTCATATCTGATTATCTTCTTTTGAGCCATAATAGAATTTTTTGCACTCAGGCGACCAAGAAAAGTATAAGGTATTTGACATAAATACCATCTGCCATAACTGAAAATGAATTTGACTATTCTCTTTCTGTGGTTATAGTTGCAAATTATCCCTGTCATAATTCTAGTTGGGTTGTGTAATCACTAGGTGCCCTCTAGAAATACAACAGTAGGGCAGGTGTGGTATGCTTAGTACGTCACCCTACCCAAGAGAGTAAAGGCCAAAGTTTCCCTAAGCTTAAAAGCCTTGTCTTTTGTTGAGAAAAGATTTAGACAGTATTTTATATTAAAATTAGTGTAGTAAAAGAAGTAATATTATTTCAGTTATAGTAAAGTATGTAATAAGAAGTGAGATTTACTAGGGAATCCTTGCAGTAATTATAGTGCTAATGCTACTATGGGAGGCGATATAATTCAGAAAAGGCCCTAGGGAAAATACCAAGTGATGGCAATTTACTGCCTAGCTTAACAAAACGCTTGGCATTTCTCGCTTATTAATACATTAAAAATTTATAATTAATAAGGGTGAATTAATAATCAACTATCCTTGGCATAAGCCAGCGGTATTTTTAGAGCTTGAGTTTCTATCAGGATCAATCCTTGATAGTTTAAGAAGGGTATTTCCCCCTATAAATTGATATTAGTCATCAGGGATGATCCCTGACACTTCAGATCAGCCCAATCCAAACAATGGGGGAGCATAATCCGGTATTCACCAATAATTTAAATATTGTCAAGTCACTACCTCAGTAAGAAACTTTACCCTAAAAAGGGTGATGCCCAAAATTTCCCACTACTCTTATTGATTCAGCTAAATGTTTTAAGTAAATTTTTCCAGCCTTATGAGATTATAAACTCTAGTGATCCTCTATACTTTCAACGTTAATAAAAAGTAATTTAGATATTTTGTCCTTTCTGCTACTCTTTCTTCCCCTCAGGGTAAAGTCAGGACTTCACTTTTGGTGAACACAGGATCCTCCAAGGTCTTATTGATAAAGATCTGGCTATTTCCCTAGATTTACCCACTTGCCTAATGATGTAATTAAAGGCGGTGCTTCATAGGCATTCCATCATTGAAATTAAGGTCTTGTGGATCTTCAAGTCAGAAAATATGAACTAACTGACCACTTTAATGCAGTAAAAGATCTTCTTTCCCCTTTTATCCTGGTTGTAAAGTGGTGGCATAAGTTTGATAAAAACTTATCTGAAATTTAACAATCTATTTTTTTCTGAAAGAGTGGGAGATAGTCTGATCTATGATGATGAGAACGACCCAAAAGATATGTCACAATGGCTACATGTGCAAAAACTCATTATTGAGCCTCTTCTCAAACCATCTACAGTTAATAAAAAGCACACTGTTTGAAAATGGTAGAGTCATCCTTTAATGTGGCTACAATAGTTGTTTTATCAGATCATATGGAGTTTGAATGTGACATATAGCCAGCTATGGGTTTGGATTGCATTTCCTTTTTCAATATACCCTAACGCTAGGAGAAGATGAAGCGCTGGCTTTTTGGGTCAAGGAAAAAAAGTTAAGAGTTTTATTTCTATAAGGACTTCCAGTGTGTTCTCCACTCCTATTGTAGAGAAAGTGGATGGTATTCTTTATCCCTATCTTAATTATGGCAATCTAAAATAATTTTGCCATAAATAAATAATCATCCCATCCAAGGAAGCTCAAATTTCTTAATATATTTAAAACCCAAAATTGTCACCATTATTGACTTTTTCTAAACACCTTCAATAAAATCAGCACAAGAGGGTAAGAATGACTTACTGCATGCTGCACAAGAAGGAATAAATAATAATTTCAAGTGGTGCCATTTGGCCATGAAATTTCATCTGCTAATTTCACCATTGTATTGATGTGTTATAGTGCGCAGCGCACACTCTAATGCACAGGTTGAGTTCTTCACTAAAACTCTCATTATCTTTTTATACTGGGCTTATGTCCTCTGAACTGGTCCCAATCTTCTGAATACTATTTAGAAGAGCTAAGAGGTATCCTATTCCTATACCTCTTATAGTAATCTATATTCTAGGAACATTGTTTAAATGCTAAAAGACTAACTCAGGTAAATGGTGGTACTTTATGGAGACAATAGTAGAAATTTTTAGTAACCTCTAAGCCTCTGACAATAGTATCCTTATACTAAGATTACAAATGACAGTGAGTACATTTAGTACAATTTTACATTGGGTATAATAGTACAACTTTAAAAATAACCCCAATGTAGGAATAATAAACAAAATGTGACAATTATTGAATTTCAGAGGGATTTAAACTGGAGGGTATACATAATTATGCACTTACAGCTAAATGTATGTGTTCACCAATAATATTTGAGCAATTTTTTATAAGAGAACATGAATTTTAATAATCTGACTCAATTTAACAGTTGCACAACATGTGGCATTATTATATTTTTAGGTTTTGCAGTGGCCTATATGGATGATATACTGGTGTTCACTCAGATCACAAGTTCCATAAAATCCACTTGATAAAAGTTGTTAATATTTAGAGGATGGTGAATTTGGTATTATATATGAGCAAATGTGAGCCCTAAGCCTAAGTTCACCTTCCTGATAACATTTTTAAAAAACATATGATTACCTCAGACAAGGAGAAGACAACAGAGTCGGACAACGCCAAGCTCATTATATGAAATGAAAAGCTTTTTGGTGACATGTACTTTTTTCAGGAAGTTCATTCTTAATCTGTCAGAGGAGGTTGCGCACTTGTATAAGCATGTTGGGCTAATTTTCTGCGGTGGTACTCTAAACTTGAAGACACATTTTGGGCCATGAATTTCAATTTATATTATGACCATACTTCGCTATGTTGATTATGCAAAGAGTTTATAGTTGCCAGCTGTTGTAATTGGGTTAACCAACCATCTAGGGCATAATAGTTTATAAATATCTTATTTCATATTTTATCTAACAAATAGATAGAAGATACAATTGGTTCATAGTAATTTAATTTGCCTCACAAGCCATGCTTTATAATTAGGGGCCTAATGTATCAATTTAATATTAATTAATTTCTAAATCCATGGGAGCGCAAAAATTTTCCTTAATAATGGACCATCAATATTGTGGCCTTGTTTTTATATTGTCTTCTATTTTATTTCAGCATGATAACCTGCTTTGCCCCATAATGGCATAAAATAACTAATATTAGAGTCCCTTAAAATTATTATGGCCATCACTGGTAATTTTATTACATCTGACATATTGCATCTTTTTAGGAAAAGCCTCAAATCTAGTTATTCACCTTCAAACTCAATTCGAATATAACAATTTTTAGTCTACCATTCTGGAGTGCTGCTTATTAACTATGGAAAGCGACAATTAGAACTTTGGTAGAAGAAAAATATCTTTGCAGGTTGCCATCTAAAGGGGTATCTTAATTTGGAGAAGCTGTGAGAGCCTATGAAAAAAGTAATGGAGCAAGCCCTGGAAACACTGGAAGTCCTAAATACTACATTGTACTCTCTTATTATTAAAACCTATTCCTGTAGATACGATTTCTTGTTAAGTTTTGGTCAAGGTTACTATTTTCAACCAGTACCTTGTGTTTTTGTGTTTATTGACCTGGGTGCTTGATATACGCTGAATCAGCGATGATTTCAACATTTGATGCTCACTACAGGGGTTCACACTTTGTTCCCCTAAGCATATTGTTATTGTGTATAGATTTTTACAACCCCATTAAGTATTTCCTCATGATGGAGATAGTGTAACACCCTGACGCCATAGCTGCTGACCACAAGGCCTTACATGATTATTTTCATGAGATTCATTGAGTAAGAGTGGACATGAATTCTCACACTGGTTTACTGTCCAATATCATGATAGGTAAGGAACATCAAATAAAAGAGTTAATAAAAGTTATGGATGATCATTGATCCACATTAATGGCCTATATAAAAATATGCCTGAAGTCTTTCTCTATGTCTCTAATTTATCAGAAACTCAATTCCTTACATCTGGAACTTAAAACTTAGGGACAAAAAGTAAGGTTTCAAATAGTTGAAAAGATTGTCTTGAAAGTAATCTTTTGGGCTGCTAATCAAAAGATTGCTGATATGGAAATCACGTTTCAGGTAGAACGCCATTGTTCTGCTTAAATGATGAAGTAAATTAAGTTGGAGATTTGTAAGAAGCTTTTTATGTACTAACAGTGTTAGGTTGCTCCAGAAGCCCATATAATGGAACAGGATAGTGAGATTAATGAGGCACGGGTTAAACATAACATTTTTAGCTGTTTCGCCTGTTCTTATTGTTAGAACTTCTGCGCACCCTGACACTATAGTGGCTAAGGCTTTGTCACCCCCCTTCTCATTTTAGTAACTAGGAAAGTCATATAGGGATGCTACAGGCCCTTTGGCCTTGTAGCCTTAAAAGCAATTTCTCGTTAGCCCTGTTAATTTACTGAAGTTTGACAAGAAGAAAATGTGCACAATTTTTGGATCTCTGAGATAAGTATGGGCAGAGCGTCTGAGACCACTAAGCTGGCTGTGGTAATGAATTCATTGGACTCCAAAAGTCATGAGTTAGTTATGCCAAAATTAATAAGGCTGATGTGTCTCACTTTAACGCTAAGGATCTTTTTATCAAGAATTTTGGCAGAGATGAAAGAATAACCACAAGGAAGATGGAATTCCTCAATATTTTTTTAATAGAAGTAACCTATACAAGTGTTTGCTGAACATTTTATTTGGAGGCACAGTTACTGTCTGGCTAACGTTAAAAATTTCTTGACACCCAGATCACTCTTTGTCATGTTTGTGAGCCCTATAAGAAATTGTATCGGGTTCTTATACCAGGTACTGAACAAGGAGCATGATATCACCCAGATGGTAGATTATCTCAACCAATATAATAGTACATTTGAGGTGCCTAACCAAAGACTTTAGGAGACTCATGACCCACAATTCTGGGCCATCTCCCTAAAGAAAGAAATATCTTAGCCTTCCACCCTTGATTTGACCAGTCTGATATAAATAGATCATTTGTTTTCTTTGTAATAATTTGAAACTTAGTGCAAATTGTTGCCCTAGATTGAGTACTAAACCTAAAATCAATTGGTTAAACCAAGGAATAAAAAAAGGGTTGAGAATAGTCAGGGCGGAGTAGAACAGAAATTTTACATCAGCCTATTTTAAAAAATATTCCAATTATGAAATAAAATTTCCATTCTTAACATCCATCCGGTGGAAGAATGATAATGACGCCTCACTCCCAGAGGCTCGCAAGTAATAGTGGATGATATGGCAGTTGTGACCACATGGTCCCTGGTTATGCAAAGCCAAATTGGTTGAGAAATTAATAATGAAATCTTACATTCAATAGTTAGTAGTATAAAAGCTTCCAGTTGTCTCAGGAAATATCCCTTAGATTGAACGAGGTCCAAACGACTTTTTAGTGAGAAATTAATGGAATTAAGCCACCAGCTAAGCAAAGTATTTTAAACTTATTTAAGTCAAGCGGCCACTTTGGATGTCCTTACAATAAATCCAGCGGATGCTTATTTTCTCTGAATGCACCTACATTGATATTGCAGCAATTATTCTAAGGTCCTCTTAATCAGTTGACAGTGGGGTACTGGTTAATATTATGTCCACTAAACTGGCAAAGGTAATAGTCCTCACTCCCAACATAGATCATCAATTAATCTATGTTGCCGTAGGCCCTTAAACCTCAACCCTCTGAAGGAGCATACAGTGCTTTGTCGCTGCAGTTTAGCTCACTGATGATATCTGTACCTGCCATCGTTTTCCCATATCAAAACTATGACCTTCTTATTGAGACATTCTCAGAGTTTTAGTTCTCTAGACTGTAGCTAAATTCCAAAAAGGGACTCAAATCTGTAAGCTAGCGGAGAGGTCAAAAACAAAAGATGGGGAGAAATAGAATTCTTTATTGAGTTAAAAAGCGTTAATATTTATAGGATGTATGGGGATGTGGTGCCTCAGGGACCTTCATGGTCCTGTACAATCAAGGTTTCAAAAGCCTTCTGGATCAACCACCTGGTAAGCACCCTCATTTTTCTGTGTCATCCTCATGGCCGCAAATGCTGGGATCATACCTCTTGGGTTTATGAAGAGGGAATAAAATTCTTGAATGCATCTCCATTGTTTCTCAAGCGCGTGATGCCTTCTGATTAAAGCTCACATCGGTGCCCTCAGGGACAGGTTTCATTTGCGCTGTCTCAAGATTCAACTTATCAAGGATCAATTCAAAAGTAAGAGTCTTGACTTCCTCATCATATTGAATCCTGAAAACGCCCCCTCAAGATCCTTTCAGAGGGGGTATAGAGCTGAAGGAATTAGCCATGTACTCAATTCATCACTGTCCCCAGATTGATGTCAGCAATAGAGTACTCCAAGTACTCCTTATAAATGACCTTATAAGGTCTGGCCCAAAGAACTTTGAGCTTATTCTGTTGACCTCCAGGTCAATAAAAATAAAAGAAAATGAGATCGCCTTTTTGAATAATTGGTAAGGGGGGTCAGAAAACATTAAATCAGGATGTCTCCCTTTTTATGGTGGGACAATGCCTTGAGTAGCTAGGGCTTGCAGCTGGACAATTTTATTGACTAAGGCCCTCATAATTCAATTAGAGTTTTCAGGTATGGAGTTATTAAGCAGAAGCTGAGTACTACTTGTAAATGGGGAGCACGCCCTAATAGAGCTTCAAAGGGGAACATCTTGATCATTTAATGGTAGCTTATTCATTAAGCAAGAAAGGCGCTGGGTAAAATAGTGTTCAAAAAAATAGGGTCAGAGGTGGTCATCTTCTGCAGATATATATAAGCGTTCTGTTAGCACGTTCTACCGCAACATTGTTTGAAGGGTTATAAGGGGCTGTAAAACTTTGGTTAGTTCCAAAAAGTAAATTTAGTTCTTTTACTATCTGCGAGGTAAACTTTAGCCTTTTGTCCAAAATTAAAATTTGTGGGCATTCATGTGAGTAAAAATGGATTGAATAAGGAATAGGGCAGTGGCTTTTGTGGTGGCAGCAGGGACTGAAATCGTTTCAATATATTTGGTCAAATGGTTGGCACTAATAGGATATACTTATGACCATTCAATCCGGTGGGTAGAGGGCCAACTACATTGACGTTAACAACATTAAAAAGACCTGATGGGGCCACGACTGAGTGCTGATATCAGGGACTTGCACAGCCTTAGAGTTGGCAGGTCATAAAAGCCTTTAGAACAGCTTGGATGGTCTCTACCATTTGGTCCCAGTAGCATCGGGTTTTAACACTTTTGAGTCTTCTTCACTGCCTCATATTCCAAGGTCATATGTCCTTCTAGGATAACATCAGTGTGAGAATAAGGACGAATGTATGGAAAACACTTTTTATTGACCCTCTTATATAGCATTCCTTCCTTAATCTAGGAGTATTGGGTCATTTTTGGAGTTCAGCTTGGATCTTGGGTGTTTTCAACTCTTAGTATTTTGGCCAGCTGATTAGATTTTACAGTCTTTCCTCATTAGGGGTCAAGGCAGACATCACTGGAATCCTAGAGAGACCATAGACATTATGGAATATCGCTTCTACATGATGGACAATAGTGAAATTGTAGCTTTGCAGCCTGAGGGCCCATCTGGCTAGCCGGTCATCTGAATTTTAATTTTTACAGACGCTGGAATGAGGAACGATCAGTGACAATAATGAAGTGGGTGCCATAGAGATAGGGCTGGAAGTGTTAAATCGCTAATAAGACAGCCAGGCATTCCCACTGGTGACTTATAGTTCTGTTAAGCCTTGATCAAGGTCTTGCTGAAATAGGCTACTGGATGAAGGACCTGATTCTCATCATGCTTAGCAGGATGGCCTCAACTGTGAAATCACTTGATTTCATTAATAGTAATTAATGTTGATCAAAATTTAGATGAACTGAAATGTCTTTAGTGCAAAGAGCGGTCCTCAATGCATTAAAAGACTATTATTATTTAAGCTGCTATTAAAAGGAACATTTTTTTGCAGTAGGTAAGAAAGGTTAAGCTAGGTCAGCGAACTTAGGGATGAATTGACAATAATAGTCCACCATACCAAGTAACACCTGAATATAAATCAGGCTCTAGAGGCATGACATCTTTTCGATGGTTTCAACTTTACCTGGAATGGGCTGGATGCCATCTTTTAAGACTCGTGTCTGAGGAAATTTATTTCTGACTGGAAGAAAGACACTTTGACAGTTTGAGCTTTTGCAAAGCCTTCCTAAGATGATTAGGACTTCCTAAGGTACTCCACATGACCTTAGTAAGTTTTCAAAAAGACAGTAAGATAATCAATGTATAGAAGGACACAGGATAATTTCAAGTTTTAAGGGATCCCGTCCATAGCGCGTTGGAAGGTGGCAGGCGCGTTACAAAGGACCTAGGACATCATAATAGGTTCAAATAGACCTTTGTTGGATAGGATCACACATTTGGCTCAATCTTTGGGGTTGAGCTCCATTTGCCAATATTGGTTAGCAAGGTCCATTGCAGAGAAGTATCACAACCCAATAAGCAAGCAGAGAGAGTTATCAATTTGGTAAAGGGATAACTGTCTTTCTTAGTGATGGAGTTGAGCCAGAAGTAGTCTATCACCACCTGACGATTGCCATTCTTCTTTTAAACCAACAGGAGGGGAAGGCCCAGGGACTGCGCAAAGGCACCAATAGTCTAGCCTCAAGCAGTCGTTTGAGCTCTACCGCCACCTGGCTTCTTCAACCTTAATTTTTTTGTAAGGTCAGGACTGAAAGGGGAAGCGTCCCCAGTCTCCACATGATGTAGTACCCCACTCATTTTCCCAAAATTGTAGGTCAAGGGTAAGAAAAGGTCTGGTCATTCTTCTAATAATTCTTAAAACTAGCGCTGTAATATCCCAGTGAGCTCCTTTGTTTTACAAGTGTCTACTAGAGCCACTGATAAGGTGTCGCCAACCCAAAAACTTAGATTACAAAACTACAGACATTATCAATAGCCTCTACTGGTAGAAAGTGAACATAAGCGGTGAGACTATTTGGGCCCACTACCCTAGATTTGTCAGTAATGTTAGCCAACACCAATATCGATCTGGATTAGGTGGGATTTAAAATTTATGGACATGTCAGAACCTCTTTGACAGAAAGGTTATTTGGACCACAGATCTCCAGCAGGTATCTGGAGTATATGTTACCGTAGACCCAGGTTTTGACAATAACTGTGACTTCAAAGATATAGTGGTTATTCTAAAAAGATAGATCAGCATGTCTTCATAGCCATCAACTGCAGGCGGGACACTTGTACTTAAACCCATCACGTGATATTTGAGTCAAACAATTTGACTCTCACACTTCAATAGGCAATCCTGAGCCTTAAACTCCATTTTGGAGTCACATGAGGTTTTAATGATTAGGGGAATTTGGTGTCCCAGGAAGGATAAAAATTCTTCATCATACCATACTATCATAGATTAGTCCTGGAAAAACTAAGTTCTGAGAAGAGGTTTATAAATCAGATTATCCAGTGCAATGATGGTAATATTTACAAAAAGCTTTACAAAATAGATGGATAGGTAAGAATAGGCCCCTAAGGTTCATGTACACTGCAGTCCATCTGTGCTGTATTCCATGTAATGCGGCAAGAATGGATAGGTATTGATATGTTTCACCAGCTAAGACAAAATGGCACACATAGGGGAACCACTGTCAATGATGGCGTGAACTGGGATTTTATGAACTTAAATAAAGAGATGGGTAACCAAACTCCCAAACTGTGGAGGTAGCTTGAGAAACATAGAAGATCATCAGAGGAAGCGTAAGCAATATCAAGTTCTATTATTATAAATATCAAAACTTTCTTTTAAAGTATGATGGCTCCAGGTTTGTTAGAGTGCATGATTCTTGAGGTGAGATAGGTATGTCAGCATGGAGTGCCTCATTTTTCATGATGATGGCCCTTTTCTCGCCTCCTTGGCAAATTTCTAGAATTTCTTAACACTGTGATGGAGACCATTGTAGTAAGTGCATTAGGGTAGAGGATTCTTCTGGTTTTTGACAATATGAACCTGAGGTCAGTTGGTGGATACAAAGGCGGTGGCTTAGGATGCAAGGTCAACGCAGGAATTTCATTAAGTGCCTCCTTAATTTCCTGATTGCAAGTAAATCCATTTTTATGGCCAATCATGCGCATCTGAACCTCAGTATAAGATTCTAACATAGATCTAACAGCAGTTATGGCGTCATTTGAGGTGATGCAGTTTGTGGTTACTAAGGGCTGCGCTTGGATATAGAAAAGCTGTTGAACTCCACAGGGATCTCTTCTTTGTTCAGGCGTATACCCATGAACGCTTGTTTTTGATTGTCCAGGGTTTGGTTGTTGCCAAATGCTTAGACTAAAGTGGTAAAGACCTGTTCTCAAGTGTTGCATCCTTTAGATGGGAAATCATAATATTCTGAGAGGTGCTATTCAGGCAGGAGTGGATATGCTTCGCCTTCTGTCAGTTGGAAGCCTCTTCCATGGAACTCTCATATGAATGTAGGAAAGAGGTAATACTTTTCTGGATGTGGTTAAGCTTCATCTTAAAACTAGGCTTAAAATTATTTACAAGAGGCATTTGAGGATATTGATGCTAGGAGTTGGTGCAGGTTTAGAAATTTTGGTTTCTGCGTAGTCACAGGGAGCCTGTTGATCCAACTATAATCTTATACCCTCAGGGTCCTCTTGGATATCATCCCAGTTCTCGTTTAGAAAGAGAAATTTAGCCTCAAGTGGAACCTGTTTTTTTGCTGCTTGGATGTTGGCGCGTTAAAGAAGAAGCTGATATTCTATGTTCAAGCGGGTGTCAACCCCCTTCAGGTTTGCTCAAAGCTGGGAAATGCGACTATCAGTGAGCTTGGTGAAGGCGCTAAGATTATCCATTTCATCCATCAAGGCCTCAATCGAGACCCTTAGGTTCAAGAGGGACTCCATCCACCCAGAGCTTGCACACTTAGGCAACATTATGGATATGATCCCATAAGGTGGCAGGGGCTACCAAATTGTCATTTTTTCCAGGAGTCCTTAGGGTCTCCAGAAGTAGGCACTGCAGGGCCAGAGGTCCCTTGAGAGCCATGGTCCTTCAGGCCCTTCACTCTCAGAGGAGAATTCATGAGGGCTAGCTTCTGGTAGTTTTTCTGAAGAGTTGGCACCAGTCCTCAATTTGGTTGAGGCGTTGGTTCCAGGAAGCCTCACGTAGTTGTACATTCTGATGTATCTGGTCCTCAAGTTATCCCAAAAGTCAAATATCCAATACCAAGAGTTGGTTTTGGGCCTCATTGATTAATCGTTGGTTATTGAGAATGTCTTCTCTTATCATGTACAAAGTAGGAGACCGCATTATAGAAATTTATAATGTGTGGATGTAAGGTTTATGTATGCCCTAGTTGTCAGGAGATTTCGTGGTGGTGTAACCCAACTACTTGCATGAGGTGATGGAGGGCAGGATGAACAAATATTAGAGATAACGTTTGGTCCCCAAAGTCAAAAATTTCTGTTGGTAGTTTGGCTGTAATTTAATTCTGCGTTGTAGAAAGCACCAAAGAAGCATGGGAGCAACTGGATTAGCCTCCCATAAGATAGATGCTGTCAGGATTTCGCCAAAATCTCTTGTCTTCAGAGATTTTACTCCATTGATTCCCCCAGATTCATCAGAAGAAGAGTTTAATTTATTTTAATTTATCAACGTTAAAAAGAACAATCAGCCCTATCCCAATCAATTGATTAATGATTCAATCATGCAGCGATTAATTAGTAATGATAGAATATGAACCAAATCAAAACCTATAAATATCCCATCCTTTCATTAATAAAGAATTAGGTCGATTTATAACCTGTTTTTACTTTAATTTATCGCTTTTTGGATAATCCACTCAAATTAACTTCGAGATAAAACCTGCCCCATTGGAAGTGTAATCCAAAAAACTTCCAAAGTGGTGCTCAAAACAAGGGGCACTCTGAGTTATAAACCAGTGAAAACGTCTGTCACTATTATGGATTATAAGTTTTCTCCTGAAGAAGCTCAAGACCATGAGCAAGGCAGTATTTTACGGTGGGTCTGTTCAACTTGAACTGAAATCCCAAGTGTACCATCCACTTTGGAATTCCGTGCCAATTTGGAGATTTATATTCCTAATATAAGCCTTATAGCGAATTTTTAAATCCCTCCTGATGTTTTACCAAATAACTATTATTAATCAAATGCTTGAGGGAGCCTTAATTCCTGGAATCCGTTCCACTCAATCTAATTCTAATGCTTTACCCTCTATCTTGCGAGAAGTGTTGCAAACCTCCCAAATGCAGGAATTAGCACTGAGCAATAATTTCATCAGCTAGTACACCCTACCCTATACCATCTATTGCCAGTTGTGGGAATGCATCATCAAGGGATGCTCAATTTACTAGAAGGACTTCAGTCCTTGAATAACTATGTTACCAAATTTTTCAAATCTGCCTCTGAATTTAGCAGAGATAATCGATATGCTATCATAAATAATCAGACTTTTTTAAAGGAAATACATCAACAGTTTGTTCAACTTGACCATGGGATGTTCTGTTTTGTTGACTTACAGTTTCTACAACAAGTTTGGGAATTTCAGCAAGAATGGAAAGAGGGAATTTTTTGACCTTCTGAGCAGAGTCATACAATGGAAGAAGAGATCAGAAATCATCTTTCTCATTTAGAGCAATTGTATTTGAGGGATCCAAATCTGAGTCATTGAAGTAGAGAAAACTTCTGGTGCTATGGGTCCTATGGGGGTTGGAGGATCCAGTGATCCACCTGGGGGCATAGGTCCATGTGGACCTCCTGGTGTTGATGGCACCTGAGGACCCCCCAGTGTTGAAGGGCCCTGCGGACTGCCAGGTGCAGATGGACCTCAGGGGCCCCCAAGCACTGATGGGTATTCAGGATCCCTTCAACAAGTTAACTCCCTGTTGAGCATGATGGACTACTTACACTACTAATAATACAAATTAGCCAAGAATGTAACTTAACCTCTGAGGGGGTAATTATTGATCCCCTACTGTCACTTCAGTCTCTCTCTGATGAACTGAGTAATCTGGGTAAATGGGCGAAGGACACTGACATCCTTTTTCAGGCCTACAAATCAAAAGGCGAGATGCTCCAAGCCAAAATTGAAATATTGGAACCTAAGTACAATGCTCAGCAGGAGCAAATTTATGAACTATTTAATCGGTTGGATGAAAAAGTGGGTCATGTTGAAATGAACTGATGGATTGGCGAAATTAGTACTGAAACTATTAGCCCCCTATCCTCCATTTTCTTTGCAAGTTTCTGATTCCAGATCTTATGTTTCTACTCAATCTGAACATCCTGTAGTACACACTTTGACGGCCAATGCTCCAATAAGTTTCAAACCAATATTTAAAGACAAGTACTCTCCTGGGGAAGGCAGCATTATCTCCTTCCTCTATCTATATGAGAAGGCTCTGAGTGAGGCCACAGAGCATCAGAAAATGAATTACTTGCCTAATTGTCTCAATCGTTTAGCCCAGGATATCATGATACCCCATTTAATGACTTGTACTACTTGGTCTCAGGTCAAAGAGGCGCTAATCAAAGTATTTGGAAGTTAGCAAACCTTATCCTCACAATAACAGGCTTTTATTGGTATACAACCCCTCTGGAATGATACAAAGATTTTTCTCATTGGTTCTATCAGGAAGCTCAAACTTTAGTAGCCCGTGGTCAGTTAAATTTAGATGATGAAATTACTGGAGTTATGTCTGCTTTCTTTCCAGGACTTAGTTGCAAGTATACCTTCTTAGTGTAAAAAAGAATTTTAGAAGTATATTAGGCGTCAAGGATGCTTTTTTGGAATTGCCGCCTCAATTATCAGAAAACCCCTAAGTTTATGATTCTCCAAGACCTAGTCGCCTAAAAGTTTACTCTGTGCCTGAGAATACTAGAGCGATCCAATGTAACTACTGTCACCAATATTTCCATACTGGGGACCATTGTTTCAAAAAATAAAGCGTATGAGAAGAAGAAAAGGGATAAAACCAATAAGATTCTTCATCTTGATAATGATATGAGTGTGCAACAAGAACATCAAAGCCCTTTTGAGTATGATAAAAATGAACATTCTTCTTATTCCTTGCCCTCATTGTTAGCATTATCCTCTCAGTTTTGAAGCACCATCCATCCATATTGACTTCCGAGTAAATAAAGTAAATGCTAAAGCTATCATTGATATGGGATCTCCGGTGAATGTTGTCTCATCAAAATTTATCAAGCAGATCAAATTAACACCTGATATTTTTCATAATGAAGGATATGGCACAGCGGGACCTCAAAGTACTCGGTCAATTGGATCTTTTTCATCCTTTCCACTAAAAATTGAAAAGTTAACTCATACCATCCCTGCCATTGTCCTTGATAACTTGAGTTACAACCTACTATTGGGGACTCAATTTTTGAAGAAATTCGATGGAATTATTAACTATCCTGACTCATCGCTATCTCTCTTGGGGTGTAGAGCTCCTTTATTTTTGTCTCAACATTCTCAAACATGACGTCAGTTATATCTGTTGGAAGGGTCTAAAAGGTCTTATTCTATTCAATACCATGTTGGCGACCCTCAGGTAAAATTACCCCCTACCTTGGCGGATATTGAAGAGGGGTTGCCTATTCTCAACCCCCACAATCTAATTATCCTAAAAAAATCACAGGTAATTGGTAATACTTTTTTTATTTTTTTCAATTCCCAAAGGACATTTGTTACAAGTTCAGGGCATTTCAACCCTTTGGTTAAAGAAATCTTGCCATGTCCTGGAATATTGGATTACGTTTATACAGGATCATTATATGTTTTATTGGCAAACCTCATCAATGAGCCAAAGATGGTGGATTAACAACACTCCATTGCTTTTGTCAAGTTATTACCCGTATCTCAGATTTATGATGTTAAACCTTTTGGAAGCCTACAAGACTTTGGGTTGGGATGTGATCAGGAAATTCTTACTGTGGGGCCTGCTATTGGAAAACACCTCACTAGTGACCAAGAGAAACAAGTGCTTCAGATGTTAGAAGAATACTCCAACATTTTTGCCAAGCATATTTATAACTTTGGTAAGATGAAAGAAGTTTTGAATTTCATGAAACTGGAAATCACCTTCCTATTCATGCTAAGCCCTATCATAAGTCTAAAGTAAAAGAAGCTCAAGTTACCAAAGAATTGCATCAACTATTGGATGCTGGTTTATTAAAACCCTCCAATAGTCCTTGGGCTTCTCCGTTGCTATCGATTAAGAAGAAGGATGGTTCTCAACGAGTGTTTATGGATTACTGTAGACTGGGTGCTATTACTCACTGAGACAGTTATCCTTTACCTAGGATCATTTATTTCCTTAGGTTGTTTGCTAATCAACTTATTTTTCAGCCATGGACTTAGCCAGTGGATACTGGAAAATCAAGTTATCACCGGCTGACCAAGCTAAGTGTTCCCTAATATCCAGTGAAGGTTTATTTAAACCAACTCGGATGCCTCAAGGATTGAGCAACTCCCCAGCCACTTTCCAAAGGGCTATGGATGGTATGTTACGAGGCCTAAAGCTTAATTGTGTTCTGGTGTATCTTGATGATATTACCACATTTCCCAAAACCTTTACTGAACATTTGGGCCATCTAAAAGAAGTTTTCAAGCGAATTCAAAGTTCTTCCTTAAATCTCAAACCCTCTAAATTTTCATTCTTCTAAAATGAAATGGAGTTTTTAGTATATTAAGTGTTGGCCAGAGGAATTTGACCACTCACAGATAAAATTTAAGACATCTAATAAATGCCTCCTCCTACCTCTCTGAGGGATGTTCAAGTCTTTCTCAGTATGGTTGGGTATTAACGGCAATTTATACCCAAATTTGCTGATATGTCTGAACCATTATTCCATCTGCTACTAAAAAGGAGCGCCTTTTGAGTGGAGTTCAGCTCAGGAACAGTCCTTTAATTCTCTGCAAACTGCCTTGACAAAGGCCCCTGCTTTAATTCATCCTCGCTTTGATAAGCCTTTTTTATTACATACTGATGCAAGCAACGTCACTATTAAGGCTATCTTATCCCAGTGTGATGAGGAGCAGAAGGACCATCCCAACAGTTTAATAGAAAAACTTTGTATAAAGCTGAACGAAATTATAGTGCAACTGAGCGGGAGTGTTTGGCTGTAATTCTAGCAATCAAACTCTTCCATCCCTTCTTATATGGTAACCATTTTACTATCATTACCAACCATTCTTCTTTAGATAGGTTGCAGAATATAAGGATCCTGATGAGATTAGCTCATTGGGCCTTAATATTGTGAAATTATGATTTTTACATTGTTAATCATTCAGGTGCTCAACATCATAATGCTGATGGTTTTTCCCAACTGCCTATTCTGACTTTGAGAGTGGAGAAGGAAGAACACCTATATACCTCATTGGGTGGCCTGAGTTGTGTGATCAAGAGTCTGAAGAAGATTGATCCTATTTAAAATATATATAAAAGATACTATGACTCAGGGTGGAGCATTATATAAGAAGGTCAAATCTAAGTGGTTACCCTTTTTACACCCAAACTCAAGATTTCAGGCTGTCATTGAAGGATATGAGCAAGTAGGCCACAATGGGTTAAAGAAAACTCAAGAATGGTTGAACCCCGATATAATTTGGATAACATGACTAAATTCATCTGAGAGACCCTTGACTCATGTCTTATTTGTAAAAGTCATGGAATTACCAACCCAACTTATCAACATGAAGTTATTCCCCCAAAAAAAGAATTTGAAGTGGTAAGCATTAATGTGGTAGGTCCTTTTCCTCAGGGTTACATGGCCACCCGTATATTATCATGACTGTTGACCATTTAACTAAATGGGTTGAGGCCATTTCTATTGCCACCCCCTCAGCTAAGACTAAGGCGCTATTCTTATACCAACACATAATCTCTCAACATGGGTGTCCCAGAGTCCTTATGTTGGATAATGGGACTAACTTTACCTCACAACTTGTATAGGAATTATATAAATTACTCAATACTGCCCAACGATTTGTCATTCCATATGATTCCTCTATAAATGGGGCCATCAAATGAGTCAATGGAACCCTAGTTTCATTCTTAAGAAAGATGGCTTCTACTGATCCATCTTAGTGGAATTTTTATTTGCCTAGTGCCTTATTTGCATATCAGACAGGCTATCATCAAGTAATTAAGATGTCACCTTTTAAGTGCCTATATGGGTGAGACCCCTCGGTTCCTTCTAGTGTTCAAACCATACTTGAAGAAAGCATACCCAAAAACTCTGATATATAATTTTGAGAAATCTGGCGGATGAGATTATTCATCTTCAAGGTCAAGCAATGAAATTGATTGAAGTAACCAACCAAAGGGAGACTCAAAGAATCAATCAACATAAACCCACCTTACCTGAATACCAAATCTGAGATTATGTTATGTATTACCACTCTTGGCCTGGTGCACAAACTGAAAAGTTAGGAACCAAATGGTCTGGTCCTTATCAAGTTATATTTCGAAAAGGACTAGAGTATTTGATTGTTCATGTTGATACCAGCATAGTGATCAATTGTATTCACCCTAGGTTATTAAGAATTCAACCCCACCATGATCGAATCTTGAGGGGGAAATGTCAGGATTTTGTCAAATTCTCTTGCCTTTGGAGATTCTACTCCATTGATTCCCCCAGCTTCATCGGAAGGAGAGCTTAATTTATCTCAATCTATCAATGTTAATAAGAACTATCGGCCTCATCCTGATCAATTGATTGAAGATTCAATCATGCAGTGATTAATTAGTACTGATAGATTATGAACCAAATCAAAACCTATAAATATCCCATCCTTTCATTAATAAAGAATTAGGTCGATTTATAACCTGTTTTTACTTTAATTAATCGCTTTTTGGAGAATCCACTGATAGTAACTTCAAGAGAAAACCTTCCCCATTGGAAGTGTAATTCAAAACTTCCATGGATGCCATTTAATAACTGTTGGATAATTTCGTTGTTTTTCATATTAAAGTTTATACTGATCACCGTCAACAGAAAGTAGAGAGACCTTAAAAATGGCCCAAAACTTAAGGCTTTCAGGATGCATATGTGGTACTTTATATCATGAGGTACTAATCCATCAAGTGATGCTTCTCAAAAGATCTGCAGGTTACTTTTCTTGACTTCTATTATTCTACATTATTTGTGATGGACGTTTTTACTTGGACAGCTCAGAGCCCTGTAGTGTGCACCACTTTTCTCAGCATAACAGTTCTCTTGACTGAAGCTGAAGCTTAAAGATGATCATAAAGCCGTAAATTAGTAGTAAGTTCAAAAAAGCTGGGGCGCATAGACTATTTTATTGAGCTAAAAGTGACTATATTTTTATGCGTGTGGGGACATGGTGCCTTGGGGACTATATGGCCCAGTTTGATAATGATCTTTCACGCCTTCCAGATTGACTTCCTGGTTGGTGCCCTCATTGTTCTACATCATACTCATGACTGTAGCGGGTGAGGCGCCGCGCCTCTTGTGATTTGGGAAGCAGAAATGGTATTCTAAAGGTGTTCCATCAATTCTTGTGTGATGCTTCTTGATTGAATCTCATATCAGTGCCTTCAGGGAAAGGCTCTGTTTGCACTGGCTCAAGAGTTAAACTAATAAGGCTTAATTTGGGAGTAAGGATTTTGGCTAGCTCATCATCTCGAAGCTCAACAATGAATATTGTCAGAATATGATAATATCGAGTCTGTTTGGATGAGGATTAAACATTATTAAAACTTCATCTGACCTACATAAGATGCAATTGATGAAACTTTATCTGGGTCATTATTTTAATGAATCAAAAGGCCAAGGTGAAGCTAAAAACCACTGGCAGAGTGACAAAGGGTCCTCTTTCTTAATCAAAGGCATAAGGTCCTCCAAAGTTTCAGGAAGATCTTGACAATCTCAAATCAATACCCACACCAAGGTTTCAACCCCTAAAAACTTATAGATACTAACCCATTTGAATAAAGGTATGTTGTTTACTACCCTGTCGTGCCATTATTTAATGTCAAAGTGCATAGTCCCTAGTGAAGAATATCCTATTGAGACAAATGCTGGAGCTACTTTTGACTTTCAATTTGTCTAGCTTTTTAAAAAAACTATCAACTAAAGTTTGAATTTCTAAAACATGGTTCTTTCTGCCAGATCCTTCTGAGGCAACCAGGAAAAGATGTACCTTCTTAAAGATAGATCATCCCAGCGAAGAAATTTCCTTCAACAAGAGGAAAAATTTAGTGTGACAAGATAGGTCCTCGCTGGCTAACAAGATGTACCTATTTAAAATGTGAGAACTTTAGAATTCATTGTACTCATGAACTTCAATTCTGGCCCATTATGAAGAACCTACCAATTACACTCAGTTGAGATTGCTCAGATGGTGTAAGACCTACTTTATGGAACTTTACATCATGTTCAACATTCAAATAGGGTTTGCTATATTCAGGTTATATTACTTTTATGCATCTTTACACCACAGCTATCCTTCTGAACATAAGTTGGATAGCTATTACTGAGGTTTGTCTCCGTCTATTTGTTCAACTGGCTCTTAATCTTAACTACAATTGTTAGGGTTGCAACCTATGAATATTTTGAGACGATTCTGCCTCAGCCAACAGCTTCATTCTTGGCTCCTCAAATTTTGTGAGACAGCCACTAAATTTTTTTCAAAAAAACGCGAGGCTATTGTTGACAACAAAAGAGAGATTATTGAGCTATAAACTCATCTCATCCATCTTAATCTTAAATTTGGTGGATACCTTTATAATGAGATTTCCTAGCACCTTGCTGATGCTACTGTGCCAAAAAATTCACAATCAATTAAGTTTTGACTGTTTTTTACTTGATTAATTAACAATGGTAACTCTATGAAGCTCAGATTTAAAACATAACAATACAGATTCAACAGCTTAGCAAAGTAGCCCGCGCTCAAATTGCAACAGAAATGACTGTCACCAGTGGACCCTGCAGCCCAATCAGGCCTGAAGAGTGGAAGGACCCAAAGGCCCTAGAGGTCCATAGGGTCCTAGACCTACGCCATGCAAGATGAGGACCACAAAATTTCATTGCTAATTTGGAGTGTCAAATATGGGGAGTAGCCCAGGAAGGCTGGATGGATGTCAAAGAAAATTATCTTGACTTTAATTCAATTATGCTCTCCATGACAATCTTAATACTCTTCAACTAGCTTGTTCTGAATCAGATGCCCGCCAGCAGGTTAGTCAAGCCACCATGGAGGACAAGGTCAAATGCCTTACTTCTTAGATTCAGACTTTGAAAGCCCAGCATCAAATGACTTTGTACAAATCTTTCAACTATGTAGAGGAGAGCCAGCGGCTGCAACAACTTCTTAACTCCAAAGCCAGTACTGACCAATTAGAGAACTTGAGCTATAACATACAAGACAATATCCACATCTTCCAGCAGCAGGTGGAACATTATGTATAGCAGCTCTTTTTTGAAACTAAACTTCCAAAATTGGCAGACCTTTGAACCCAGATATCCATGTCCTATATTACTAAATTAACTCTTTAGAACCTATTTTTAAGGAATAGCATGTACTATGCACAAAAATTTCAGAGCTTTTCTTGTTATCTATGAGAATGCTATGGGATTAGCCACAGATGAGTAGAAGATGCAATACATCCAAAACTTCCTTAACAGTAGTGCTTGCTAAATCATAATGCCCTAATTTAAGGAATGCACCTACTGGGAGCAGACTAAAGAAGCCCTCATTATAAAGTTAAGGAAAAAGTTATCTCTGTTCAACTGCAAGCTGATGTTCATGCATATAAAACAGAAAATGAGAGTCATATATTGAATTCACTAGCCATTTCTATTATGAGGCACCGGCCCTATTCTCATGCAACTGAGTCACTTTGGATTATTTGATGCCACTATGGTTCCGCCTTATCCTCTCACGAAAAATCTGGCACTCTCATTTTCATATTGCATAAGATGTCTCAAACTGACTCAGGTAGATGGAATGAGTACCTCTAAGGAGCTCTGATGGCTTATTGAGTAATCTATCACTAAATCATCCAGAAGTCTCCATTTAGAGCTCTGATCAGGAGGGACCCTGCTCTTCCTTCCAGTGTTCAGCCTACCCTAGAGACATCCTTGCTGAAAACCTGACTTAGCCATGAGAAGACTAGTAGAAGTTATTCATTAACAAAGAATCCTAATACTATACCTCCATATGCCCCATGTCATGGATGCCCCCACCCTGATGCTGTCTACCATGGTCTGCCAGCTGAAGCGGGTGCCAGACAAAAGTTTCCCCAAAGCTTCCTCATCTTATGATATGGCCCTAGACTGTTAGCTGAGGTGCCATATTAAGATTTTTTTATTTCTAATAATCCCTTTGTTTGGCTCATTTGCAAATAAAGATGCGTGGCGGCTCCCCCTTTTGGGTTGGCCACCACTAGTGGTAAAAACTAGTAGAAGATATTCTAATGCCAAACCTTAGTGTTTGGATCTCTCAAAAATATTATATAAAAGAGTTTGCACAAAACATTTTACAAAGCCTCATGTGCCAGTATATTGATGAGGAGACCTAGTCATGATATATCATCATTGCTCTAAAGTAAGGGCCCATAAATTAGAGATTCTATAGTCTGCCCTTTATATGGTGATATACCAAGATTTGATTGGAGTAATCTATTGCATCTATCAAAATATGTATGTTTGCTATTTGGGTCCATGTAAAATTTCTCTGAAGCTATGTTCCTCCTCTGAAAGATCTTAATGGAGCAAAGTCAAAACGACCAAGGTTGAGTCAGTTCAGACAAAGCTTAAACTCCACTTGGAACTCTTTCTGAACTTCATGATGATGCTAAATTGTTGAAATCCATGAGTTGGACAAAGGCCCAAAGAAATTAACGAGTTAAAGTGACGCTGAAACCTGTCATGAGAGCGGCGAAAGGTCCTCCCTTCCTTGATCAAAGTCTTTGGCTCTTCCAAGGCTTTGGGAAGATCTTGTTATTAGTTAAGGGTTATACCTATACTGAGACTGCGCTCCCTCAAAAACTATAAATATCAAACGTTTGATTAGAAAGTATGTTGTTTACTCCCCTGTCACGCTTTAAATTCCTGCCATAGTGCATAGATACTAGTGAAGAGATAATCCATTGGGACAAACGCTGGAGCTAATTTGACTCATAATTGTTTATCCTTTGAAGAAATTGATAATTAAAATCAGATTTCCCAAAACTCTTAATGATTGCTGAACAGATTACTTATCCTAAGGTTCCATAGTCATAAGCATGTTTTGTTTGTTCCTCTTTCACATCAACTGCTATACAGCACCCAGTTCCTTTCCAGTGTTCCAATTGTTTAGATGCCCCCTCACACAAAACGGAACCCTCCAGTCAAGGAAAGCAATTCCACAGTTTGTTCCATATTTATATACCCAAAGGCTCAAGGCAATAACATGTAAATGTTACTAACAATGAGTTGGAAGATGCAATCAAGTGTTTATAAAAATAACTGATTTATTGACTAAATCTGTAATGGTATTTTGGAAAATCCAAATTGTCAAGCACTGTCAAGAAATGCGCGCTTTGACAAAACTTTAGGGCACGTTTCAAATTATTAAAAAAGTTATAAAGGATCAGATACCTTAAATAATTATTCCCACTTTGGTAATACACATGTTTCAATATAAGCGTTTTCCTCTGAAATTATTTTATTTTATTTTATTTTATTTTATTTATATTTTATTTCATTTTATTTTATTTTATTATTTGTCTCTCATCAGCGCCCTCTTGCTTGTGCATAAATTTTTGCTTGGTGTAACTAAAGCCTTGATTGGAAATAAAAACCTTATAGGACAAACAGTAGGAAATTCAAAGACCATCTAGTACTAAAAAAAAAAACCTTATAGGACATTTCATTTTCTTATTATCACCATTTGGGCTATTAGGCATCTTCAGCTTTTATTATGGCCACCTTGAGTGAGTTTTTACTTATACATAGGTATCAAAGACAACTTAAAGAAGATGTTCACTGTTATACATATATAAAATGGGGCTATATTACAAGAAGGTAGTTGTAGACTAATTACCATATATATGATCCTTTTCATGGACAGTAACAAAATGGAGGCTCATACTACTGTAGGTCATAAGGTGATCAAAAATCTTCAGAGGATAAAGAGTTTATGCTTTTTCAGCATGATCAAGTCAAAACTTAGTATTTTATATTCATCCTTGCATGTCAGAAGCAGGGTATAATTAACCATGAGTTTTAACAGCAGATTGCTGGCCAATTGAACCATTCACCTATATGTGAGTATCATTGATGTTAAACCTCCCTAAAGTGTTGTACATTCACTATATAATTTTCTGGCTGTGGACCACTTCACTGAGTGTATTAAAGTGACTTTAGTGTCCACAGCAATGGTTAGGGACACTGCCTCCTTCCTCTTCAAACAGGTTTTCACTCATTATAGCAGCTTGAAAGTAAACCTATCTAAATAGTCAAAACTGTCATGGTCCCATGACATCATAGTGGAGACCAACCTCAAGGATAAGGCTGGGCGCCAGGAGGCCCAGGAAAGTGAAATTACAGGGCCTCACATACCTGAAGCATACCTTAAACCAACGCTGGGTACGGGCAAAATATGCCCAGGTTGGTACTAGTGGGGTGCCAAGTGCCCAGCCCCTGAGGTTGGGCCAGGCGTTATAAAGGATGGTCTAACAAATAAACGCAGACAGTTCAATTTGGTTTGTCAAGGAATGGGGTTTTGAAACCTGTTTCATTTACAAAACAATGCGTTTGGGTCAAATCCAACTTCAATCAATCACCTTGAGTGAAGTCAGTTTTGGCATATTCAACTAATTTGGATGGCAGTGTTGCCCTATTGGTGGGTCAGTGCTTGGGCCCACTGCGGCATAACCCTCATTTCCATGTTCAAGTTTAAATATGTTTTCCCCCAATCCAACATCCTTGTTAGTCGACTTCCCAAATAAAATTATCCCATTTTTACCATTTTTATATGTTATTATGAACGATCCTGTGCGCGGACCCCTTCAAGGAGGTCTAGCACTCCATCAAACTTGCCATTTTGAACACAATAAGATTATCACCTCGTGCACCATTGGTTCATCCAGGTTACCTCCAACCTGGGCCATTTACCCCTTCTCTCAGTGTGCATCATGACATTTTTGGCTAGATATTTATAGAATTTCTTTGCTTAAGTTATTATTGCTCCAGCACCCTCTGCTGGGCAATAAAATTTTTTATTCTAACGGCTAGTTCCCTGGCGTTGGGCCTGTGCACTGAGAACTGCCACGCTGGGAACAGGAGAGTTATAGACACTCTACTTACAGAAACTTACATCTCAAGTTTTAGCTATTCATTCTGCCATAACAAATATCTATTAAATATTTTCCATTTTTTATTATATGCCCACCAATGCAACGGTAGATAAAATGAAACTTTACTTTCTATACTCTAAAAATGGCATGAAAGACCTAAACTGATAGAATAACTACTTGTCAAGCATCATATTGGTTTATTGAGTTAGCTATCCCTGGGTAATAGGGATGTAGAGCGCGAGACAAGCACTCTACTTGCACAGGTATAGTTTGATCTGGAAACTTCATAAATCTATATGTAATCTTAATACCTCTATCCATGATGAGATAAACTTTTACAGAATATCATACAAAATGCTATATGATATTATGTATATTTTTGACTCTCAAAATAGTAACTCTTTAATGTAAGAGTAATTTCCAGATAAGTAAGATAATTTTAGGCAAATGACAATAGTTTATTAGATATAAGAGAAGTAATTATAATGGATCTCTTGCAACATAACATTATTGTTATCAGGCTAGAATTACTATTGTTGAGGTTATAATGGGCACAGAGCATACACTGAGTATAATAGGTATAGTCATGCCCATTTTATGGGAAAAGGTTGGTTTAGAGGGTAGAAATAGTTGCGTGATGATTCTGGAAAGAATAGTGAACCTGGAGAGAAGGGTAAATTGTTAGAGCACCTTAGACGAAGTACAATCACATTCATTTTAATTATGACCATAGACATTCAATGGATGATTATATAAAGGCAAGTTATCACCTCTAATAACACTTCCTTCCCTTGACTTGATTTCTCAAATGGGGGAAGCTGGAGGAACAACTTACTGTTTTAGTATGATCTAAGAAGCTTTGCGTGAACTCTGTTCAAAAAATTCTCATACATAAAATTATTAATAGTATAGACATCAAAGGATGAGCGATCCAAAATTATGTATGGACCAATCCAGAGAATTGGCATCTTGTGGGTCTGTCCAAACTTATAGGTTTTCAGTTCATACTCAATTGCCCACGTTGAACTTGTGAAGGGTATTTGATGGATATAATCATGTGCTTTCAGGTTAATTTCTCAAGTTGAGGCAGACTCATAAGCCTCAGTCTGGATCTGATTAGTTCCTTTAGTTAACTGAAGTGTCCTTTGGCCTGACTCCATCTAAATCCCAAACAATAAAATATGTTATTGTTGGTAAGGCGGGCTGTTGATCATATTGTAGTTGAAAAGAAAAGAATTAAGCATCAATATGATATCTGATGCTGTAGAAAAAAATGAATTAGTATGGACGGTCCATTTGGAAAGGGAAGAGACAAAAAACTTACATAAGAATCTCTCTAAGGTTCTGTTAGCCCTTGCTGGATTCCACAAAGATTTTATATAATTTAAATGAATAACTAAAGCGCTAATAAAAATGAATTTTATGATTTTTATTAAATGCGTGATAAGGGTAAAAATGATACTCCTTGACCTCCAACTATCTAATATTAAAGTAATTTCAAAGGCTGAAGGGAAATTTGGGAATATGTCCAAAATAGCCTGCATGAGTCCAAATTAGAAGATAAGCAGGAATAGTGCATCCTAACTTGAAAACTAGCATCAGGGCAGCGGAGCGAGGGAAGAGGAATTCTGATTGGCCCAAATGTACCCATGAGGTAACGTTTTTATAAACTTGAGCCAATCACCACCCAATAAATTTTCTTTCACCTTGGGGGACCCCCGCCAAGCCTATAAAAGGGGGTCCCCGCGCAGGTGCATTGAAGGACTTTGTTGGGGTTTGGGGAGTGCCTTCTGATGATTCCCCCAAAGTCTGTGGTGAGGTCAGAGTAAACTTACCAGCCAATTTTATTAGTGCCCATACAGGTTTCAAACTGGTGTTTCTCAATTAACAGGGTTCCACCGAGAATTGGCCAGGGACTTTTGGCCAATTTCCTTGACTTTTTTATTATAAATTTTAATAAATGAGCTCTTAACAACATTGGAATATCTCAATTGACTGACATTTCCCTTTTTCAGCAGAACTCAACCTACAGCATTCTTATCTTTAGTATGAAAAGGTAAATGTCTGACAGCCCTCTCAACATTTCTAATGGCCTTTAAATGTTATGGAGCAGAAAAACTTCCTAATCCCCATTAGCTAGTTCAGTTTTGAAATCATCTTCATGATGAAGTTGGGAGCGTTGTTTGTCAGGATAAACTATAGAGACCCTTGTCTGTGGATGATGTGGTCCATGACAAACTTGGCAGTGGTAACTATTCCAATATTGCATAAGGGCTTAGCTTTTACCCACTTGAGTAAGTGATTAATGGCCACAATAATGTACCAATGGTTGAAATTGCTGACTGGTAGAGGACCAACAACGTCAATCAAGATGGTACTCTATGCCTAGTTGGGCTTAGTCAGCTGATAGGTAGTGGAAGTAAAAAAAGATTGTTGAGACTGGCACTCGTGGCACTGTGTCAAGATGTCTTGGACGTTGAAACTCATTGACTCCAATGGTAGCTCTGTTTGATCTGCTTTAGCATCTTAACTAGTCCTCCACGCCCAAAAATGCAATGAGTCTGTATAATGATTAGTGGTCATTCAAAAGAGCAGAGTATAGTCACCTTCTACCAGTACTACTAATTTTATAGAGTATTCCATTTCAAATTTCAGTGTCAAACAATTGCAAGTTCGATATTGTGAGAAGAGTGTTTTGTACAATGATGATTGTAAACTTGGCCAAAAGTCCCTGGCCAATTTGCAGTGGAATCCTTTTGTTAGGGTAATAACATTAATAATTATAAAACTTGGCCAAATAGTTTAAGTTTAGGTAGCCTGAATATTCCAACTCATCAGCAGAATCAAGGGAGCTCTTCTAAGGTCCCGTCCAGCCTTACCACTATTCTAATTCAAGACACACTGCAGAGACTGGGCCCTTTTGTAGGTTTGGAGAGGGTCCCAAAAAGGTGTAGATATTTTCTTGCATGGTGATTTGGCTCATTTACATTAAAACATTGCCTCATGGGCTTTTCCTACCCACTCTTGACCCTCCATTGGCCCTTCTGATTAAGTGAGGTGAGATTTAGGAGCATCAATAGGGTAAATAACCATATTTTTAATTTGGCTTAAACCTAATAGTGATTTGATGCATACGCCCTTCAAGCCTGAGGTGAGTTTAATTACTACGCTGTGACATTGTAAGAGGGTTTCGTTTTTCTACACAGCCAATTTCGCTAATAAAACTTTATAAAACTTAACGTTCCTGTTTTCTTATTTTATATATTTATTCCCTTTTTATTCTTTTGGGGGTTAAAAACCCCATTTTTACTATAGCAGCTAAGAGTTTTATACTCCTGTTGCTGCTAAATTGTCAAATCCTGTGCAAGCTAGCAACAAGTAAGCGTTAGTCCCTACCAGGATTTTGACAAACGG
Organism: Massospora cicadina; assembly: GCA_022478985.1. Classification (NCBI taxonomy): domain Eukaryota; kingdom Fungi; phylum Entomophthoromycota; class Entomophthoromycetes; order Entomophthorales; family Entomophthoraceae; genus Massospora; species Massospora cicadina. The sequence continues at coordinate 264,711 of JAKSZP010006577.1, forward strand.
GGCACTACACAGGAGCCTGTACACTCAAAAAAATTTCTTAAAATGGAGCTTATATGGAAACTATACCTCTCAACCTCCCTGCTTCAGCTGAGTCTAGGATTATTACTTTAGAACTACAGCTATCTAGTGCCTTGTATTGACCCAGAAAAGCTCAATCTGTCCCCCTCATAAAGCCTTTATGGAGCCGCTCCCACCATCCACAAACCCCCTTTAGTGGACTTGTTTATCCCAAGTCGAAGGCAGTATTTCATCCTTCCTCTTTGTATTCAAATCTGCGATGAAAAGGAGCAACTGACCAGCAAAAACGTAGCTATATCCTCCCCTGTTTGAGTCATATAGCTCAAGAGAATATGGTTTCCACTATGCCCAATCTGTAAGGAGAGTGTTTATAACTTTCCTGTTCCCAGCGTGGTAGTGCGCGGTGCACAGGGCCAACGCTAGGAAACTAGTCACCAGAATAAAATTTACTAGAGCCCAGCAGAGAGTGCTGGAGCAATAACTTAAGTAGAGGGGTGCAATCTTTAGGGTGAATAACCAACCAAAAATGACGCAGTGCAAAGAGGGAGAAGGGGTAAACGTCCCAGGTTGGAGGGAACTTGGGCAAACCAACGGTGCTATAGGCGATAACTTGATAATATTTGTGATGGAATGTTTAATGTAGTGCAAGACCTCCTCAAAATGGTCTATGCACAGGATTGTTTGAAATAACATTTTAATATAAAACGGGAAAAACGGGGAAGTTTATTTTGAGAAGTCGACCAACAAAGATGTTGGTCACAAAAATCAAATTTAAACATCGTTGGGATAATTCTGGGTCTGCTAAAGCAGTCCCAATCACTTATTCACCAATAGGCAAACACTTCCATCCAAATTGGTAGAATACACCAAAACTGACTACACTTGGGTAATTGATTGGAGCTGTACCCTACCCAAATGAATAATTTCATAAATGGAACGGGTTTTGAACCCCTGTTCCTCAATCAACTGAATCAAACCGACTTGTTAGTTGAATAACTCATCCATTTTGACGCCTGAGCTGATACAAGGGGCTGGGCGTATTAACCCTCACTTGTACCAACCTAGGCATATTTGGCTAATACCCTTCGTTTGTCTAAAGTGCTCTTGAGGTCAGGGAGGGCCTGAAGTTTCACCTTCTGGACCTCCTGCTGCCCAGCCTTATCCTTGGGGTTTGTGTCTAATATCAAGTCATTCAACCATGACATACCCTCTCCTCCTTCTTGGGCTCCACCCCCTCCAGGGGCGTTCGCTAAGGAGAAGTTTTTGTGTGCAGATGACAACTTTATAGCAGCAACGGCTTGCTTGGACTTCAATCCTGAAGCCTCAGGAAAACGATTATGGAATGCTTCAATCAGGCCTTGGGCATGCACACAGTCACGTGCTGGAACCCAACTGTTTTCTGCAGCGTCAAAACCCTTCCAGGATACCAGGTACTCCAGTCTTCTCTTAACACAGCGGGAGGCTACTATTTCATCCACTTCCCACTCTGGCGCCCCATCCATGAGGTAAGCCTCAGGAGTCTCAGGTGGAGGACCCTTGAACAACGTCAATTTTCTCTCATGAAAGACAGAGAAGATACAAAACGAAGAGGGAAGATCCAACTGGTATGAGTTATGGCCCACCTTTCTAACAATGCGGTAAGGACCAATACTCTTTGGTCCCAGCTTTTTGCATGGCTGCTTGATAAGGGATGTTATGAGCATCAAGCATCACGAGATCTCCTTCCTTGTACACTGGACCCACTCATCGCTTACCATCAGCGTTCTCTTTGTATACTTGCATTGCCGCCTCCAAGCTCATAGAAACCTCTGGTGGACCTTCTTGACAGTCTTAGAAAAGTCTACCACTGCTTCAACTTTGGATCCACAGCTGGGCTCCATGTTAAAGGCGGGGTTAAAGCCATGGCTGGTGAAAAAAGGGGAACAATTTATTGAAGAATGTAACGTGTAGTTGTAACTAAATTGGTCCATGGGAATGTGAAACCCCCAATTTGAATGATCCGCGGTGATGCAACACCGTAGAATCTGTTCCAAGCACTGGTTCACTCGTTTTATCTGCCCATCTGATTGAGGGTGATGGGCAGTTGAATGGCAGGGGCGAATCCGAAGAGTCTTACACAACTCTTCCCAAAAGACATATGTAAATTGAGGTCCCTGGTCACTAATGATTCCTTGAGGAACCCCATGAAGTGCAAACACATGTGTGATGAAGAGCCTAGCCATCTCAGCTGCAGTTATTGTTGTTCTGCAAGGAATAAAGTGTGCAAACTTTGTAAAGTTGTCCAACACCACCATGATGGCATCATAACCATCAGAAACGGGTAATTTCACAATGAAATCCACCGATAGGGAGGTCCAGGGCCCTTCCACCTTTTGTACTGATACCAAAAAAACCCGCTAACGGTTGATAATTGGGTTTCATTTGATTGAAGATCAGGAACTCTTCACAATACCGTCCCACCTGAGCAGGTAAGTCCTTCCAATTGTAGGTGCGTCATATTAACTCTAAGGTCTTTGCTTTCCCAGGATGACCAACAGTGATTCCATCATGATGTTCCCAGATAATTTCCAGGCGCAGTGGTCCAGAAGGAACCCATAGACGCCCCTGAAACCACACCATATCGTCCTTTACATGATAACCCCTGGATAAATCCTCCTTATTCAGAGCACTTTTAGCGAGAACATAGTATTAGCTGACAACGGCTGAGAAAGGACTATCTTTCTGAACATACTTTATTCCTCTGCACTTTCCAGAGTTGCAAATGCTGGCGTGTTGGCCATGGAGTTGGGAAGTTGAGATAAAACTTACCTGGTAGAATCATCAACTGAGGGGTTATGAACGTCTACCTCCTTTGGATTGGGAGCCAAAGCAGGGTTGCAGCTTAAAGAAACTGCCAAAGAATTCTCCTTGCCCTTGGTGAACTCATAAGAAAATGCAAATTGGGCAAGGGTCTCATGCCAACGGGTCTGCTGTGAGGTTAGGACATGAGGAGCGCGGTAATACAGCAAGGCATGGTGATCTGTACGTATATGTAAAGGTTGGGAGGAGCCATGCAAGTGGTGATGCCAATAAGTCAGCGCCTCCACCAATGCTAGTAACCCTTTGTCGTAGACAGCATAATTTAACTCAGGAAGAGACATTTTCCTAGAAAATATCCCATCTTCGCCTACTTGTAACAAGGCAGTCTCTATGGCGAAGTTGGAGGCATCATTAGACACAATGAACTCTTTTAAAGGGTCGACATGGCGAAGAATGGACGTGGACAGCAGAGTGCACTTCACTGCTTGGAAAGCGTCATCCAAAAATGGGAGACCACTGAAGCACCTTTGCACCACTAGCCTTATATAAGGGCGCTGCCACCTTTAGAAAGATTGGGCGTGAACTTCTTGAGGAATGTACACGTCCCCAAAAACTCCTCAATTCCTTGACCAAAGTGGGGGTAGGCCACTCATGAATAGCCTTCTCATTGTCTGGTGTTATCATGTGTCCTTGGTCAAACACGACTTTGCCCAGAAAAGTGACCTGGGACTTAAAGAATTCACACTTGCTGATCTTTAGCGTGAGGCGGGCCGCTCTTAACCTCTCCACCACTTGCCAAAGGTGTACTGCATGTACTCCTGATCAGGGGAAAACACCAGGATATAATCCATGTAGGCAACCGCGCATACCCCAAGTAAGTCCCCCAACGCTGCATCAATGCGGCGCTGAAAGATAGCAGGAGCATTCTTAAGCCCAAAGGGCATGACCCAAAACTAGAAAATCTCTTTTCTGGTACATAATGCTGTTAACCACTCCTGTCTCTTCTTAATCTGAATATGATTGAACGCATTGAGGCCATCCAGCTTGGAAAAGACCTTAGCCTTCTCCACATAGCGCGCAATCTGAGAATCTGAAGGGATGGGATGTAGATCTGGTACTGTGACATTGTTGAGGCTCCCATAGTCTATGCATGGGCGTAGAGTACCATCAGCTTTCTCAACAAAGAGAAGTGGGGAGCGTACAGGGGAGATACACTGAAAAATCGCACCTTTGGCTAACTGTTCCTTCACCCACACATCCAACGCCTCTTTCTCCCGGACAGTCAATGGGTAAATGGGGGAAGATATACGCAAAAGATCTACAGTAAGCTTGAACTCACAGTCATACTCGGAATGATCAGGTAATGCGTCAGCTGATGCTGCATCAAAGGAAGATTCCAAACCCTCCAAACAAGAAGGTAGGGGAACCTCTACGATGGGCTTCAGCATAGAGGCAAGGCTAAGGGTGTGAAGGTGGGGCCAGTGGGGCAATTCGCCCTGGGCGTTAGCCTTGGACAAAGGAACAACCAATGTGCGACCATTCTTTAATGTTAGGGATAGGGTATTTTCTTTCAAGTTAGACAAACGTCAAACTTCCGCCACCACTCCACACCCAATATGATAGGTAACAAGAGGTTTTGGATAGCTTGGAAGTGATCAGACAAGTGGTACTTGCCAACCTGATAGTCTACTGCCCCAACGACCTTCAGAGTGGAAATACCTTGGGACGCCCCTCCCATAACCATACCACCTGGAAAGTAACTCAGCTCAAGGTAGTCGGTTAGGCTTTGGTCCATAAACTTTTCAGAGGCACCCATATCCACCAGAATAGTGGTGTTGATTTTCCCTAAAGGAGAGGAAAGGAAATCAGTCAGTAGAAAATACCCCAAATGGTTTTAATTAAAGAAGAAAACTCCAGTACATCACCACCAAACTCATATGGCATTAACATGTCACCATGGTATGTTTTATAATCAAAGAATGGAGAAGTATATTTGGCCAATATTACTACTGAGGCCACATATCCCACCATATCTTCAGCAGGGGCATAAACATTGTTGTATTGCAAGCGCAGCTTCTTCTCAACTTCCTAAGGGCTGCAAATCATGGAAGAGGTCAAACGGGGATTTTCTGGGGTGGTCTGATACACAGGAATAGGTTCCATATCTGAGTCTTGAGAGAGCAAATATGGTTCAGAGGTATATCTAGCGTTTCCATTATAAAACGCGTTTTTTGACGTGAATGACCCTATCCCCATAACAGCAATGGAATGCCCTACGTTATCCAAGGCCAACACCCCCAGGCTATCTGCGCTGATTCCTCTGGCATCGTCCAAACATGCTGCCATATCAAAACCCATTTATATAACTTGATTTTGTAAAGTTCAGCGGAAAGTCGGGGAATTATGACTTCCAGACCCAGAAGCATCTGTATCCACCAGGTGCGAGTATCAAGGGTGGGTACTTTTCAGTTGAAGGCTGCCAAAATAACGCCAAGAAGCTCCAACCTTCAGAAAAAATAGGAAACAGCGGTGTGGCTGACCACAGCCAAAGCCCACAGCTGGCGCCCACCGTCTACACTTTGAAAAAGTCCCACATGGAAAAAGTTTGTGCACATAAGAAAAGATGGGTGGTCAACTAATGTAAGTAGAGTGTCTATATCTCTCCTGTTCCCAGCGTGGTAGTGCACAATGCACGGGGCCAGCGCCAGGAAACTAGTCACTAGAATAAAAGTTATTAGAGCCCAGCAGAGGGTGCTGGAGCAATAATAACTTATTTAGAGGAGTGCAATCTTTAGGGTGAATAACCAACCAAAAATGACGCGGTGCACAGAGGGAGAAGGAGTAAGCGTCTCAGGTTTGAGGGAACCTGGGAAAACCAACGGTGCACTAGGGGATAACCTAATCATATATAAAATGGAATGGCTAATGTAACACAAAACCTCCTCAAAGAGGTCCATGCACAAGATTGTCTGAGATAACATAAATAAAATGGGAAAAATGGAAAAAGTTTATTGTGAGAAGTCGACCAACAAAGAATGTTGGTCACAAAAATCAAATTTAAACATCGTTGGGATAATTCTGGGTCTGCTAAAGCAGTCCCAAGCACTTATTCACCGATAGGCAAACACTTCCATCCAAATTGGTAGAATACACCAAAACTGACTACACTTGGGTAATTGATTGGAGCTGTACCCTACCCAAATGAATAATTTCATAAATGGAACTGGTTTTGAACCCCATTCCTCATTCAACTGAATTGAACCATCTTTGTTAATTGAATAACTCGTCCATTTTAACGCCTTAGCTGATACAAGGGGTTGGGCGTTTTGCACCTCACTATTACCAACCTGGGCATATTTGGCTTGTACCCAGCGTTGGTCTAAAGTGTGCTTGAGGTCAGGGACGGCCTGAAGTTTCACCTTCTGGGCCTCCTGCTGCCCAGCCTTCTCCTTGGGGTTGGTGTCTACTATCGAGTCATTCAACCATGACACGATCTTAACAACTAGGCAGAGGTGAAACAAGCGCTTATTGACAAATTTGGCTCCTTACAGAGTTTACAAAGGCAAAAACAAGCCTTTATGTGCCTAGCCAACAAGAGGGAGAATAAATTCCCTCTTTTGTTGAGCAATTCTATATTTAAGCTCAACCTCTGTTGCTTGCTAAATTGCTCCCTCTAGATGATGCCATTGCTGCTATCATGGTTGCCTTAGCGTCTCATCCCCATCTAGTAATGCATATCTCTGCAGTCAAGAGCATCTTCCAAACAGTACGGGATATTAAAGAGGCTCTGCTTGCAGTGGCTAATTTTCATGAAATTGACCTTATGCAAAAAGCTACGAAAAGAAAATCTACTTTAACCCCTCCAGCCACTTCAGTGGCTATCTCCCTCTGTAACCCTGTTTCCGCTAAGCTTCAGTAACAATATGCTCCCCCAACATGTAAGGATAGCTCAAAAATAATGGCTTTGATGAGGCAGTGCTCCCCTTCATCTTCAGCTCAAAAAGCTCAGTTGAGTAAAGCAGTCGTCCCTTTGCCTTGCCCATCTTTTTCTTAAGAACGTCCTTCACAAGTGATTTCAAAGCCTGATCTTTAGCCTAAACCCCTTTCTTGGGTGCCAATTGTCCCTACTAACAATGGTTAAATTACTAGGTCCAAAAGGCTAAATTTCCTGTTTCACAAAAGCTTATTACTACTGATTGACCTACAGCTGGTGTAGTTAAAGCATCAACATCCACGACGCTATCTCCCTGAGACCTCTTATCCAGCTACCTTTAGTCTGAAACCTGTCTCCACGAGGCAGCACAAACCCACTACTTTGAAGGTTGAGAATTTAGCTGTGAAAATTCCAACGTCTCCCCCAAAAGTTAATAAGGTGGAGGAGCAAGCACAGGACCTATAATCTCATAAGGAAAGTCCTAAACCTACCTCACCTCCTATGGGCTCCTTAAGATGCATTGATAATCCCTCTGATGACGAATCTGAAGGGGGTGATGAAGATGTAAGTCATTATGTTCTAGGAGCCCCGAGTGAAGTGGAGGTACCGGATCAGTTAAACCCAGAAAGAGTGGATGTGGCTAGGTAACTCGCTGAACATATCTTTATCAGGCGTTGAGAGGCCTGGAGGTCATTGATATCACCAGTGAAGCTGACAAGCTCATTGCCACAATGATCTAGTCCACTCAGAGTGTGTATACACTGCAGTCTATCTGTGATAAATTCCCTAGAACTGCCAAACGCCTTGCTTTTACTCTCCAGCTGATGGAGGTCCTTACTCTTCCCCCAAACTTAGGTGGAACTTTAACTTAAGTGGAGGTCATTGTTAATGAAGTGCGGTATAGGCGATTATTGACACTGGGTCCCCTGTGAACGTTAGGTCATCCAAATTTATGAAAAAAAATTAAGTTGGCCCCTGACCTTAACTATACACAAGATATTGGAACTTCAGGGACAAACAACACTCGTGCCATTGGTGTCTACTCATCTTTGCCCATTTGGTTTAAGAAACTTCTCCTATCAGCCCCCGCAGTAGCTTTGACTAACAATATCTATGATCTACTCATTGGTAACCAGTTCATGCTCGAATATGGAGGGTTTATTAACTTGAAGCAGGGCTATCTCTTCTTGCTTAACTATAAGCCCTTTGATTCTGACAAATGATGAGCTTAACAAAAAAGATTATGCTTTTACCGTTGAGTTCCCCTCTTCCGCCTTATCATTACATTACACCACGGCTGGATGGCATACAAAAATGTTGCCTCAATTAGTGGAAGCCCTCTAGGTATCCCTTTCTATGCTTTGGAAGAGGTAGTAATTAAAGCGGGTGAACAATGGTTAGTCAATACTATGATTACACTACAAATCCCCCACAAATTCTTATTTCACCTAACTAGCATTGATGGAGTCAGTCTTTTTGAGCCTAGAGTTTTGCTGGGCGTTCTAGACCCTTCCTATCAACAACCTATCAATCTTCAGCTAGGGAAGCTCATCAAGAAGGATATGGTTGTAAAAAAGCATCAAATGATCGGAAGAGGCATGCTTATTCCCCTTGAGGAGATAAAACAAGTTCACTGTATTGGATCTATGGCTGATATGGGCTTACCCGCAGATCAATCGCTGTGCATTCTTTCTACTGTGCTTATTTCTGATAAACTACCCTCTGATGAGCTTGACAAGGTCCACACCTTACTGGAGTCCTATAGCGACATCTTCTCTACCTCTGACACTGACTATGGGCATATGAAAGGTTGGACTCATACCATTGACGTTGGGATGCTCACTCTATCTGCTCTAGACCCTATCATAAATCTAAAGTCAAGGAGCTACAGATTCAGACAGAGATTAAACAGCTTCTTGACGCTGGGCTGTTGGTGCCTTCCCAAAGCCCTTATCATCTCTGCTCCTATTAATTAAGAAGAAAAATGGAGGTCATCAGGTAGTTATGGACTACCACATACTGAATAACCTCACAAAGAAGGACAGTTACCCTATCCCCCGCTTTGATAATGCTCTGGCCCAACTCTCAGGTCTAAACACTTCTCCGCTATGGACTTGGCTAGCGGGTATTGGCATATGGATCTTTCTCCACAGGATTAGGAGAAGTGCGCCCTTATCTGCAGCGAGGTTTTTTCAACCCACTTGGCTACCTCATGGGTTATATAATACGCCTGCTACTTTTCAGCGGGCAATGAATTACATTCTCCAGGACCTTTAGCTGAAATGTGTGATTGTCTACCTTGATGACATCACAGTTTCTCCAAAACGTCTAATGAGCATCTCACACACCTAAATGATGTGTTTCAACACTCATGGGCATCCAACATAAAGCTAGAGCCCTCTAAATGTACTTTCTTCCAAAAAAGTTGCATTTTCTTAAGCACGCCATCTCACAAGATGAGATACAACCACTTCAAGATAAAGTTGAAACAATATTTAATATGCCCGCGTCCAAAACCCTTCATGAAATTTAGGTATTCATGGGCATAATAAGTATTAACATCAGTTCATTTTCAAGTTCTCTCAGCCTAGTGACCCCTCAACATCTCTTAGCTAAGGAAACCCCCTTCTATTGGGGTGCTGAACAAAAGGACACATTTGTGACCCTGTTACCGCTATTGCAAAAAAGGCACATACTCTGCCACCCTAACTATGGTAAGCCACTCATGCTGTTCACAGATGCCTCTGATTACACTGTTAGAGCTAACTTGGCTCATCTGGATGAAAATGGAGTTGATCATCATGTGCCTTAATTCAGTATGATGCTCTACAAAGCTGAGCGCAACTACAGTGTCACTGAAAAAGAGTGCCTTGCCATCTTGCTTGCTGTCAAATACTATTGACCTTTTTTATTGGGACTTCCTTTAAAGTGATTACTGACCACACATCCTTGAAGTGGTTACAAAATATGAAGGACCCCACTAGGAGGTTGGCTCGCTGGGCTCTAAAGCTCCAGTACTATGATATGACCATTGAGCATTGAGCTGGAACGCAACATATGAACATTGATTTGTTGACACAGCTGCCTGTCCTAAACTTTGAGAATAGTGAAGCAGAGAGGTTGCATGACCTCCTCATGACTCTTGAGGTGTGGGCTGATGGAGATGAGCCAGTACAAAAGATGCTAACATGGCACTTGTTGGAATTTTTCCAAATTCTCTTGTCTCTGAAAATTCCACTCCATCAATTCCCATGGCATCATCAGAAGGAGAGAGCAATATATCTCAATCTATCAAGTTTAACAAGCAATCTCATCCCAATCAATTGATTTGAGATCCAATTGCGCAGAGATAATTCGCTCTGATAGATTATGAGCCATTAAGAAACCTATAAATATCCCCTCTTTTTGACAATAAAAATTAGGTTGAATTATGACCTGTATTTTGGTTTAATTTTATCACTTTTTTGGAGAATCCACTAAGTGTAACTTCTAGAAAAAAGATGCCCCATTGGAAGTGTAATTTAAAACTTCCAGACTGATGCTCACTACAGGAGCACTCTGAGTTATGCACCAGTGAAAACGTCAATCACTACCATGGATTCTCATTTTTTTCCTGAAGAAGCTTAAGCCCATGGGCAAGACCATATATTACAATGGGTTCTGTTTATCTGAAACCCAAATCCCAAGAGTACCATCCACTTTGGAATTCCGTGCCAATTTGGGGTTTTATATCCCTAATATAAGCCTTACAGAGAATTTTCAAATACCACCTGAGGTTTTACAAAATATTATCAATCAACTGCTTGAAGGTGCCTTAATCCCTAGAATCTGTTCTACCCAATCTCAATCTAATGCTGTACCTTCTATTTTTCAGAAAGTGTTGCAAACCTCCCAAAATGCCAGGAAGTGCAAAAAGCAATACTTGCACCAGTTCATACACCCACCTTATACTTTTTATTACCTGTAGTGGGAATGCACCATCAAGGGATGCTCAATTTACTATAAGGACTTTAATCCCTGAATAATCATGTTTCAGAATTTTTTAAGAAAGCCTCTGAGTTTAGCCAAGATAATTGTGGGGCCATTATTAGTAATTGGACCCTTCTCAACGAAATTCATCAAAAACTTATTCAGCCTGATATCAGGATGTCTAGTTGATTTGATGAAAAGTTCACAAAGCGAGTTCAGAAGATTCAGAGAGAATGATCTAGTACTAAAAAAAAAATTCAGAGAGAATGGAAAGAGGGTTTTTCAACTCTCTGAGCATAATTAATCCATGGAGGAAAAAGTTAGAACCCATCTCGTTCAATTGGAGCGGCTGTACTCAGGAATTCAATTCTGGGTCAACGAGGTATAGAAAACCATGGGAACTATGGGTCCCCAGGGGTTGAAGGACCTTGTGGGCCACCTGGGGGTGAAGGACCACGTGGACCACTCAGTGTTGATAGACCTTGGGGACCCCTCAGGAATGTAGGGCCTTGTGGACCGCCAGGTGTGGAAGGACCTTGGAGGCCTCCAGGTGCTGATGGGCATTCCAGATCCCTTCAAAAATTGACTCTCTCTTGAGTATGATGGATTGCTTGCATGAACAATTCTATAAATTGGCCAAGGAGTGTAACTTAAACCCTTGATGGGGTACTAATCAATCCCCTCTTGTCACTTCAGTCCTTATCTGATGAGTTGATCAATTTGGGTAAATGGGCAAAAAACACTGATATTCTGCTCCATTCTTGTGAATCTAAAGGAGAAATGCTCCAAGCGAAGATTGAGACGCTGGAACTCAAGTATAATGCCCAGCAGGAACAGATTTTTGAGCTATCTCACAGATTAGATGAGAAAGTGGGGCTTGCTGATCTGAACTGTCAGATTAGTGAAATTCATACCAAAGCTGCTGATCCTTATCCTCAATTTTCTTCTCAAGCGTTGGACTCCAATTCTTATGTTTCTACTCTATCAGAACAACCCAGAGTACATGTTTTGACTACTAATACCCCATGAGTTTCAAACCAGTATTTAAGGATAAGTACTCCCCAGGGGAAGGAAGCATTATCTCCTCCCTCTATCTTTATGAAAAGGTGTTAAGTGAGGCTATGGATCATCAAAAGATGAATTATTTGCCAAATTATCTTACTCGTTTGGCTCAGGATATTATGGTACTCCACTTGATGACTTGCTCTACCTGGTCTCAGGTGAAGGAAGCGTTAATCAAAGAATTTGGGATTGAGCAAACTCTATCCTCTCAAAAACAGGCTTTTATGGGTATATAGCCCCACCAATATGAATCATCAAAGATTTTGCTCATCAGTTCTATTGGGAAGCTCAGACTCTAGTGGCTTGTGGTCAGTTAAATTTGGATGATGCAATTATGGCAGTTATGTCAGCTTTTTCTTCCAGAACGCAAATGCAAGTTTATCTGATCAGTGTAAAAAAGAATTTTTCAAAGTATCTTGGACATTAAGGAGGATCATTGGAATTGCCTCCTCAATTCTTCAAAAAAAACCCCAAGTTTATGAGTCTCCTAGACCTAGTCGCCCCAAAGTTTATGCTATGCCTGAAAATACTAGGGTGATCCAGTGTAATTACTGTCATCAATATTTTCATACTGAGGATCATTGTTTAAAAAAGGAAGCGGATGAGAAGAAGAAAAGAGATAAGTTTAATAAGATTCTCCACCTCAATAATGATATGAGTGCGCAGCAAGAACATCAAAGCCTGATTGAGTATAATAAAAAGATGAACATTTTTCTTATTCTTTGCCCTCCTTGTTGGCTTTATCCTCTCAGTTTGGAAGCACCATTACCCATATTGACTTACGAGTGAATCAAGTCAATGCCAAAGCTATCATAGATATGGGATCTCCAGTGGGGTTGTTTCATCAAAATTTACCAAGCGTATCAAATTAACTCCTGATATTTCTCACTTTAAAGAAAATGGCACAGCTGGACCTCAGAGTACTCAGTCAATTGGAGCTTTTTCGTCCCTTCCCCTGAAAATTGGGAAATTTACTTTTACAATCCCTGCCATTGTACTTGATAACTTGAGTTATGACCTACTTTTGGGGACTCAATTTTTATGAGAATTTGATGGAATTGTCAATTACCCTGACTCTTCATTCTCTCTCTTGGGGTATAGAGTTCCCTTACTTTTATCCAATCATGCTTCTACCTGACGTCAGTTATGTCTGCTAGAAGGAAACAAAAGGTCTTATTTACTTCAATATCACGTTGGAGATTCTTCAATAAAATTACCCCCTACATCAGCTGATATTGAAGAAGGGATGCCTATTTTCTCCCCCAAAGACTTAGTTATTCCGCCAAAATCACAGGTAATTGTTAATACTTCTTTGCATTTTTCGATTCCCAAAGGACATTTGTTAAAAGTTAAGGCATTTTCAACCCTTCTGCTAAAGAACTCTTGCCTTGTCCTGAAGTATTAGATTATGCTTATTCATTATCATTATCTGTCTTACTGGCAAACCTTACCAATGAGCCAAAATTGGTAGATTGAGAGCATCTAATTGCTTATGTCAAGTTACTGCCCTTATCTTGCATTTATGATGTTAAACCCTTGGAAGTCTACAAGATTTTGGGTTGGAAAGTGATCAGGAAATCCTTATTGTGGGTCCTGCTATCGGAAAACACCTCTCTAGTGAACAAAAGAAACAAGTGCTTCAATTGTTAGACAAATATTCTGACATTTTTGCTAAGCATACTTACGATTTTGGTAAGATGAAAGGAGTAATGCACTCCGTTGAAACTGGCAATCACCTTCCTATTTGTTTAAAGCCCTATTGTAAGTCTAAAGTGGAAGAAGCCCAGGTTACTAAGGAGTTGCATCAATTATTGGAGGCTGGACCTATTTAAACCCTCCAACAGTCCTTGGGCTTCCCTGTTGCTTTTAATTAAGAAAAAGGATGGTTCCCACCAAGTGGTTATGGATTATCGCAGACTGATTGCTATTACTCAACGAGATTGTTATCCCTTACCTAGGATTAATGATTCTTCTTAGGTTGTTAGCTAGATCCACCTATTTTTTGGCCATGGACTTATCCAGTGGATACTGGAAAATCGAGTTATCACCAGAAGACCATGCCAAGTGTGCCCTGATATTGAGTGAAGGTTTGTTTGAACCAACTCATATGCCTCAAGGACTAAGCAATGCCCCAGCAACTTTCCAAAGGGCCATGGACAGTATGCTATGGGATTTAAAGCTTACTTGTGTTCTGGTATAACTTGATGATATTACCATGTTTTCCAAAACACACTTTTACCAAGCATTTGGACCATCTAAAAGAAGTTTTCAGACAAATTCGGAGATTTTCCTTAAAACTCAAACCCTCCAAATGTTCATTCTTTCAAAATGAAATGGACTTTTTAGGACATCAGGTCTCAGATAAAGGGATTTGACCCCTCTCAGACAAAATTCAAGCCATCCAACGAATGCCTCCTCCCACCTCTCTGTGGGATATTCAAGTCTTTCTTGGCATGGTGGGGTATTACCAGCAATTTATACTCAACTTTGCTGATATGGATGAACCCTTATTTCACCTGTTGCAGAAAGGAGTGCCCTTTGAGTGGGTATCAGCTCAAGAACAATCATTCAATTCTATGCATACTGCCTTGACTAAGGCACCTGTTCTAATTCATCCCCAATTTGACAAGCCTTTCTTTTTACATACTGATGCAAGCAATGTCGCTATTGGGGCTATCTTATCCCAGTGTGATGAAGAGAATAATGATCATCCCGTCACTTTCTATAGCAAAACTTTGTCTAAGGCTGAATAAAATTCAGTGTTACTGAGTGGGAGTGTTTGGCTGTAATTCTAGCAATCAAGCACTTTCGTCCCTTCTTATATGGTAACCATTTCACTGTTATTACTGACCATTCTTCCTTAAGATGGTTGCAGAACATGAAGGATCCTGATGGGAGGTTGGACCGTTGGGCTTTAAGATTGCAAAATTACGATTTTTCCATTGTTCATCGCTTGGGTGCTCAACATCAAAATGCTGATGGGCTGTCCCAATTGCCTATTCTGACCTTGGAACTAGAAAAAGAAGAACGCTTTTATAATCTTATTGGATGACCTGAGTTGTGGGATTGAGAAACTGAAGTGGATCGAGCCTTTCTAGAATTAATTACCAAAGATACTATGATTTGGGATGGAGCTTTGTATAAGAAAGTCAAATCCAAATAGTTGCCCTTTCTGATTCCTAACTCTAGATTTCACGCTGTAATGGAAGGTCATGAACAAGTCGGTCATAGCAGCTTAAAGAAGACTCAAGAATGGTTGAAGACTTGATACTATTGGAACAACATGACTGAATTCATCTGAGACTCTTGACTCATGTCTTATTTGTAAACGCCATGAAACTACTAACCCTACTTTTCAACATCAAGTTATGCCTCCAACTAAAGCATTTGAGGTGGTCAGCATTGATGTTGTAGGTCCTTTTCCTTGGGGATTGCATGGACATCAGTATATCATTATGGCTGTCGACCATTTAACTAAATGGGTTGAGGCCATTTCCATTGCTACCCCCTCAGCTAAGACTACAGCGCTATTCCTATACCAACATATCGTTTCCCAACATGGGTGTCCCAAGTTCCTTATGTTGGATAATGGGACTAACTTCACTTCACAACTTAACACAGGAGCTATCTAAATTATTTAACACTGTTCAGCGATTTGTTGTCCTGTATAATCTATCTACAAACGGAGCCATTGAACAAGTTAATGGAACCCTAGTTTCGATTCTAAGGAAGATGGCATCCACCGATTTAACTCAATGGAATTTTTATTTGCCTAGTTCTTTGTTTGATTATTGGATAAACTATCATTGCATTATCAAGATGTCGCCTTTTAAGTGCATATATGGGCGGGATCCTTCAGTCCCTTCTAGTGTTCAGGCAATCCTTGAGGAAAGCATTTCAGAAAACTCTGATTTAATTATGAGGAATCTGGCCAATGAGATTATTCATCTTCAAGCTCAAGCAATGAAATTGATTGAAACAACCGCTCAAAAAGAGACTCAAAGAAGCAATCAACATAAACCTGCTTTACCTAAATACCAGATTGGGGATTAAGTTATTTACTATCATTCTCAGCCTGGTGGGCGAACTGAAAAGTTAGGAACTAATTGGTCTGTCCCCTATCAAGAAATATTTTTGGAAAGGATTAGAGTATTCAATTGTTCATGTTGACACTGGTATTGTGATAAATCGTATTAATCCTAGGTTTTTAAGAAGTCACCCTTCACCACAATCAAATCTTAAGGGGGAAAGTTTTGGGATATCACTAAATTCTCTTGTCTCCAAAAATTCCACTCCATCAATTCCCCTGGCATCATCAGAAGGAGAGAGCAATATATCTCAATCTATCAAGTTTAACAAGCAATCTCATCCCAATCAATTGATTTGAGATCCAATTGCGCAGAGATAATTTTCTCTGATAGATTATGAACCATTACAAAGCCTATAAATTTCACCTCTTTTCAATAAAAAAATTAGGTCGAATTATAACCAGTATTTTCACTTAATTTTATCACTTTTTTTAGGATTCACTCAGTGTAACTTCAAGAGAAAACCTGCCCCATTGGAATTGTAATTCAAAGCTTCCAGAGCACTCCTGAAACACCAATGTGGAGATTGGGAAGTTTTACAAGAAAGTATGAATAAACTGGTTTCCCTAATTCAGAAAATTGCTTTTCTGAGCAGTGGACTCCACTAGTGTGCCAGGCCAACCAGTATGGAGACTGGTTGACCTTTGCTGTTTTTCCTTCATTGGCGTACCAACCCTCTATAAGTCCACATTCAACCCACCAACACAGCATACCAACAACTTCGCCTTAGCCCCCAGGGTCCGTGGTGTGCCCCAGCTAGTCCTGCTCCCATCCTGGGCGGCCAAGGCACTCCCACGCTGCCCCATCATCCTGACCCTTTGCCAACCCATCTGGGCATGGCCTGGTGAATCCATCCCCCATCCTGGGTGGCTATGGCACTCCCACGCTGCACCCTGCAGGGCTGATGGCCAGTCATCACATCATTATTGGTGGCCAGTTGGCAAGGTGCCCATTGGTTCCTCATAGGGAGGATGTATGAGAGCTGGCAGCATTGGCCACTTCAGGCGCATTACCAACGCCTACTTTGGGGATCTCCAGTCTCATCTTCCTTTAATCTAGATGATAATCTACTCTCAGCTGAAACTACATGGGCGAGAGAGAGTTGTTTATCTGGAGGGAAGAACAACTATTTATATGCTATACTACTACGCCATGAAACCCCTCAGTCATCCAAGTTGGAACTTTAATAAATTATCAATCATTCGTGGTAGTGATTACCTCTTAATTTACTCATCTGATTCACTAAAATATAATATTAGTTTGACCTATCCTTAGCAAGAGGTGCGGTTGATTGTATTTAAATCAATAATATAATTTTAACTATGAGCATCCTCAGCATGAGTTTCTGGTGCTTTGAATTAGTCAGCAGAATCAAATCAGATCATTGATATGAATCCATCAGCTTTCCACTGGAGATTCCCACAACAACTCTTAATGGCATTTGGCGGCAAATGCAGATTCCACTGAACCTAAAACGATAAATACTATTATAACATTATATAATATTGAACTATGCAATTAGCTGGAAATCACACCTGACTAATCGACACCCCTTATTCTGATATTATTGGGAGGAATCCATCTGTTTAATTTAATGACACCCTATCTCCAGCCATCCAAGAGAGTACCCATGAACATGGAGTCTCACACTATCATGTGCCATGGTGGATCCTGAAAAACCTATGGGTGGATTAAAGAGCAGTATAACTGGGAGATCATCACGGAGAACATAGCTGAGGTCCTGGATGCTTGTCTGAACTGCAAAAAACAATTCATCTTCAAGGCCTATTATCAGTACCAACATACAACACCCCAACAACCCTTCCACACCATAAGTTTGGATGTAGTAGGTCCGCTCCCTCAGACCGCTGGGGCAATTGATATATCTTGGAATGAATAGATCATTTCACTAAATGGGTTGAATATGTGGCTCTCTCCGCTCATATTGCAAAAGCCACAGAAACTTTCTTGCATCAAATATTTTCATACGGCATGGTTGCCCCCAGGTTTTCCTTTGTGACAATGGAAAAACTTCACTTCCAGAGTGGTGAAGCTTCTTGCCACCTCCATGAGGACACAACAACTTTTCTTGTCCCCCTATAATCAAACCACCAATGGTGCAATAAAAATAGTTAATGGGACCGTGGTATCTATTCTTCAGAAAATGGCCAGTTCAGACCCTCTCCACTAGGACCTCTACTTACTCATCGCGCTCATAGCCTATTGTATTAATTATGTCATGGAAACGGCAGAAGAAGTTTAGACTGGCCTGCCAGTTGGGATGTGTAAGCACCCAAAAAGCAAGCCAGAATGCCATAGGCATTGCCAACCAAACAACATTGTATGGAGCTGGGCATTGCAAAATGATGAATTGTTGGTGTAGAACAACAGTGAGTATGATCCTGACGACAAACCACAATGAGCCCATCCCAGACCCAGAGGGCCTTGTTGCAGGGGGTGAAATCACAGAAATAGTTTCAATAAGTTCATCAGCAAATGGGGTCATTTTGACTAGGGAGGCAAGTAGACAGATTCTTGCTTGCAGTTGGTGAATGTAAGGCCACAAGATATTTGTGTACTGTTGTCAGAAGTTCATGATAGCAGGGTTATAGTGCCAGAAATATCTGACTCGCTTAATCCATTCAATGACGGAGGGGGCCATAGTGACCATAAGTACTGGTAGAGCCCATCTGGTATATGGACTGACAGGCCACCAGGGAAACGCCATCAGGGATGCAGCCAGAAGGATCAAAAAAATTAATTGGTTTTTTTGGCAAAATTTTATTAAAAGGAAAGGAAGAAAATGACCACCAATTTTCTCAGTGCAATGCAACTTATTAAATAGTAGTCAATTGGGGTAGTGACAAGCCGGGATCAAGACCCTCAATTTTGACCTAACCGGTGAATTATTTGGGAATGGGAAAATTAGTTCCCTGGGAACTGACATCAAAAAATTTGGCGGCAGGCTGAGTCACTGTCAGTTTGACCTCAAACTTCTGAACTGAGGCTTGGCTACGTTTCTGATGGTTGGCGTGACAGCGTTTGGCCCAGCGAGTGGCAGGAATCCCCCAAGGCCACCCCACATAGGGGTGGGTCCATTTGGTTGGGAATGGGTTCAGGACACCCAACCCGCCCATGCTCAGTCGCTGGACCATTCATTTGGTCAGTGGCATTGCATTGGCTGCGATGCCTGAATTGTCAGCAGGGGGCTTTGAACCCTCATTGATGATGTCTGATGCTGTTGCCTGCCTGTCGAGGATGATCCCCAATGACTTTGGTAGGGAAGTAATTTGTTTGATCAACATGTTAATTGAATTAGAAACCATCAGGCATTCCAGCCAATAAATCAATCTTCATACCTTTCTGACCATTTGAGATCCAAACATTGGGCAGATTGCCACTCAAATTAGTTCCAATTGATTTCAATTTGATGATCTTGGCGCAGATTTTGCTGATTCCCTGTAACAGTTCTGCTGAGGTGAGTGTGGGTACTGGGGGTGGAATCTTAAGTGGAAGAGCTGTTACCCAGCACTCATCTACTACATGAGTGAGATCACCCTGAATAATGAGGGGTACCGCCATCCTCTTCATTGCCTTCTTGCTTGGGAATGGAAAAATGACCTGATCAACGCCCAGAGGACGTTCTCTGGGACTCACATTTTCCTTTCCTTTTTCCAAAGGAAGGGCCCCACCACCAGGAAAATGCACAAGAGCCACATTCTTGTGCGCCTTGGGTAACTTGATTGCCATAATCGTCATAACTTTTTTTGGGGGGAGCTTTGGGGTGGGATATGTGGAACGCTTTGACCAGGTCCATGCAGTTTGCACAATTGCGCGCCTTGACCCAACTGTTCTCTTAGGCCAGATACCCTTTCTAGGCCACAAGGTATTGTATGGAACGTCAGTATTTTTGGGATGCCAGGATAGCCTCTACCTCAGCCTTTTCCCCATTTTCAACAATTATCAGTTCCAGTTCCGTGGGGATCACACCCTTGAAGGGCGACAGCTGGGAAACATGGAAAACGGGATGCTGATTTCAATGTGCAGGAATCTTCAACTGGAACGCCCCATTACCCAATACCTTCTTTACCAAATGGGGACCCAAGTGTTTAATAGTGAACTTACGGGAAGGGGCCTGAATTCTTAAGTGACAGGTATTAAAAATAACATAGGAGCCTATCATAAAATTGTGACCCAGAAGACGCTTGCGATCTATGAACCACTTGTAGTCATCTATGGCTTTGGTGAGGTGTTCCCGCACTAAGGATTGAGTCAATCTGATATGGGCGGCATGGTCCGCGGCAGCTTGAACCTCAGGCCACAAGCACGGCCTGACCAAAAACAAAGGATTATAACCCAACGTTGCTTCATAGGAGAAAACCCTGTGGACACGTGGGTCCCATTATTGTAAGCGAATTGAGCAAGAGGAAGGTCATTGGCCCAGGTATCTTGCGCGGCTTCAGCATAGCAACGCAGGTACTGTTCAAGGACTTGATTGACCCACTCGGTCTGGCCATTGGACTGGGGATGATACACAGTGGAGCAACAGGGGGATATTTCAGGATTGAAAGGAGTTCACTCCAAAACCTCACGGTGAACTGTGAGCCACAGTCACTGATGATCTCCTCAGGGAGACCAAACATTGAAAACATATAGCGTACAATAAAGGTGGGCAGTTTCTTCCAACATACTTGTGGAAGTACAAGGTATAAAAAGGGAAAACTTCGTGAAGAGATCCACCACTACCATCACTGCTGTGAACTTGTTAGAACAGGGGAGTTTGACAATAAAGTCCATGGACACCAATGTCCATGGGCCCTCCGCCTGCTGTAAGGGGTGCAGGAGGCCATTTTTGCTGGAGCAGTGTGACTTAGCCCTGGCGCAAGTAACACAATTGGCGATCCAGGGTGGAACCTCTTTTGTCATAACTGCACAATTGAAGGTCCGCTTGATCAAGTTGATGCAATTTTGTTACTGGGATGTCTTACCGTGGGGGGGATCATGATGTGCATGGAATACCTCCATTTGGAAGGAGGGGGAACCCAGATGTGAGACTGAAAGTAAATGAGTCCCTCCTCTAAGGAGTATAGGGAGTGTTTATGACTCAGGTGAGCTAACTGCTTGACCAACTCCACGCCCTCAGGGCAGGCCATTTGACTGACTAAAACCTGAGCCATTAGCAGGGCGTCAGGAGCCAAAGCGATGAATGAAACAATGGGGGGAACAATTGACAGGATTTGGGTGGTGGGAATCATGGTAATGAGATCCACTTCCTCTTGGTCCAAGGAACAGTGGGTGGGGCTGCGGCTAAGAAAATTGGGAAGTACATTGAGCGCATCTTTTTATAAATTCGTATTTAAAGTTAAAACTGCACAGGTCCCAATAGGTTTGGGCTTGCCAATGTGCCAATTTTTGGGGTTTGAGAAAATACAAAAGAGCTGGTGATCCATGTGGATCGTTAATTCATGTTGAGCACCCTGCAAAAGATACCTCCAATGAGTTAATGCCCATGCAACAGCTGCCAATTCCTTGTCATATATGGCTCAAGGCTGCTCCATGGTGGTGAACTTCTGGGAAAAGAAGTGACCAGGTGTTCTAATCCATCATGCTCATGAAGCAACACCACTCCCACTGCTACCGATGAGGCGTCACATGCAACAATATATGGCTTGGTGGGATTGGTGTGCTTCAAAATGGGCGGAGACATGAACACCTCTTTGATTGATTCAAACGCCTGTTGGCATTTGGGCGTCCAACAGAATGGTATGTTTTTCCCTGTAAGGGGGTGGAGTGGTGCAGCCAACTGTGAAAGTGCCAGGAAAATTTTTTTAGGAAAATGATGGTTCCCAAGAAACTCTGAAGTTGTTTCTGGGTAGTTGGGGTTGGCCATTATTGGATGCGTCTAACTTGTTGGGAGGGATTGCATAACCATCTTTAAGGACAAGGTTCCCAAGGAAGGTAACCTCCTCCTTATAAAACTCGCACTTAGAAGGCTTGACAAACAATTCTGCCTTATGCAAGGCGGCCACCACTACTTCCAAGTCAGTAGCGTGTTGTTTGGGAGTCAGGGATTGAACCAGGATATCATTGATGTATGCAACTGCACAGGTAAACCGGAGATTACCCAGTACATTGTCAATTATATGTTGAAACATAGTGGGAGCATTCTTTAGCCCAAAGGGCATTACACAGAATTGGAAAATGCTGCACTTCGTCCAGATCGCTGTTAACCATTCTTTCCCTTTCATTAACCAAATTTGGTTAAAGGCGTTCACCAGATCCAGCTTAGAGAACATATAGGATTTGGCGATTGCCTGGCTGATCGTCTGCTCCATAAGCAAGGGGTAGGGATCAGAAACCGTTATTTTATCTAAGTGTCCAAAATCCATGCAGGGATGGAGAGAACCATCTGCTTTTTTGGTGAATATGATGTGGGGGGTGACGGGCGAGGTCTCCTTGAACAACCACCCTTTTTTCAGCATATCATCCAACCAGGTGTTGAGTGCAATTTCTTCCTTCGCTGTATGGGAATACAACGGACAGTTGATGTCTACCAACTCCACAGTTGTTTGAAACCCACAATCAAACCTAGTGTGCAGAGAAAAGTGATCTGCCTTTTCCAAGTCAAAGATTCTTTGATAGCACATTAAACTCTCTGGAAAATTAGCAGGGATTCCCGCATAAGTGACTAGGGAAGTGATAGAACTGGTTCCTTGTGTCTTCTTAAGGGTGTCAATAAGAGGAAATTCTCCCTCCAGATGATCATTGGTAAATGACAACATATTAGACTCCAAGTGAATATTGACATGTTGTTGGCGCCACCACCCCACACCTAAGATCACTGGAAACACCAAGTTCGGCATGGCAGAAAAGTGATCACAGAAGCTGATCTGGTGAATTGAAAAGGTACCAGTCATCAAATGACATATGAGATCTGGGAAGCAGATGAGGCCACCATCACTGAGGGACCTGAATCCATTTCCAGTTCTAATAGTTGAGCCAAATTGACACTCATGAAGTTCCCTGCAGCTCTGGTATCCACCAGGGCCTCAAAGGAGATATATTGCGAGCTGACACTGATCTTCATAGGCAATAGGAAATAAGTGAAGTTTTGTTTATTGGAAGATTTGACTGACTCTTTTGTGACTGAAGAAATAACTGGTAAATCAGGGGTAAGGTTGGGGGCTTTCACTGGAGCGAAAATTGGGAGGACAAGAGCGGGGGAAATGACTTCCTCTGTCTGGGCCTTAACAGATTCATTTATAGGTGACTCTGTATCAGCCAACTCAGACATGGGGGTTACAGCAGGATTGATACCCAGATCTACTGCTGGTTCAGAGGTAGGTGCATCATCTGCATCTATGTTGGGTAATTCTATCATAAAATTCCCCTTCCAATAATGGATAACATGGTGGGGGAAGGCATATATGGTGGTTGCGGTGGCACATATTTGATCTACTGATCCTTGGATGGTGTACCAGACCTCATGATGAGCGGAACCTGAATCCAAGCCTGATCTAAAGACTGCCTGAAGCATATTGATAGAGAGACCTGATATGGGGCCAGTTCACGGAAGGTAGAATTCAAAGAAACCAGGCTAGGAGCTTCATCCATGGCATAGAGCAGTCTGAATAGGTGGTCCAATTGTGACACAGGGGGTTTTAGGGCAGCTGACATGACAGCCATCAGTGGGGTAGGGTCTTCTGTTTGTGAGGAAGAGCGCAAAAGGCCTCTAAACCAACGGTGGGCATCCCCATCCACAGCGTCTAACAACGTGAGCCCTTGCTGGGCATGAGATAACGTGGAAGCGTTATTAAGCACAATTGCTGTGTGCATTTGCACCTCAGCAAGGGCGTCAAGGACTTGATTGGCTATCTCCCAGGAAGGGACACTTGAGCTTCCTTCCAGGCTAGTGGGAGGAGGAGGAGCCACAATCGCGCAGCTTGGGTGATTTGAAGAAGATTCTCCAAGGTAGAGCGGATACTTCTCCCAAAGTCAGAAAGTGACCAAACAAATAACAAACAGAAAGCTACTGATTGCACATTCATTTGGTAAAGGGTAACCACTGCAGCGCCCAGTTTGAGGAGCAAGGCGGAAGTGGCTGGAAACAATGGTTGATTGATTATGTCATGGAAATGGCAGAAGAAGTTTAGACCAGCCTGCCAGTCAGGATGCGTAAGCATCCAAAAAGCAAGCCAGAATGCTAGAGGCATTGCTGACTTAAGACGTTGTATGGAGCTGGGCATTGTGAAATGACAAATTGTTGGTGTAGAACAACAATGAGTAGGATCCTGACGATGAACCACAATGAGCCCATCCCAGACCCAGGGGCCTTGCTGCAGGGGTGGAATCACAGAAATAGTTTCAATAAGTTCATCAGCATATGGGGTCATTTTGACTAGGGAGGCAAGGAGACAGATTCTTGCTTGCAGTTGGTGAATGTAAGGCCACAAGATATTTTTGTACTGTTGTCAGAAGTTCATGATAGCAGGGTTATAGTGCCAGAAATATCTGACTTGCTGAATCCAATCAATGATGGAGAGGGCCGTAGTGTTCATAAGTACTGGTAGAGCCCATCTGGTATATGGACTGACAGGCCACCAGGGAAACGCCATCAGGGATGTGGCCATAAGGATCAATAAAAAGATTGATTGTTTTTTTTTTGGCAAAATTTAATTGAAAGGAAAGGAAGAAAATTGACCAATAATTTTCTCAATGCAATGCAACTGATTAAATAGTGGTCAATTGGGGTAGTGACAAGCTGGGATCAGGACCCTCAATTTTGACCTAACCAGCGAATTATTCAGGAATGGGCAGATTAGTTCCCTGGGAACTGACATAAAAAATTTGGTGGCGGTCTGAGTCGCTGTTGGTTTGACCTCAAATGTCTGAATTGAGGCTCAGCTATGTTTCTGACAGTTGGCGTGATGGCGTTTGGCCCAATGAGCGGCAGGAATCCCTCAAGGCCACCCCACATAGGGGCAGGTCCATTTGGTTGGGATCAGGTTCAGGACACCCAACCCACCTGTGCTCAGTCGCTGGACTATTCATTCAGTCAGTGGCATCACATTGGCTGCAACGCCCAAATTGTCAGCAGGAGGCTTTGAACTCTCATTGATGATGTCTGATGCTGTTGCCTGCCTGTTGAGGATGATCCCCAATGACTTTGGTAGGGAGGTGATTTGTTTGATTGGCATGTTAATTGAATTGAAACCATTGGGCATTCCAGCTGATAAATCAGTCTTCATACCTTTCTGACCATTTGAGATCTGAACATTGGGCAGAATACCACTCAAATTAGTTCCAATTGATTTCAATTCAATGATCTCAGTGCAGATTTTGCTGATTCCCCATAACAGCTCTGCCAAGGTGAGTGTGGGTACTGGGGGTGGAATCTGAAGTGGAAGAGCTGTTACCCAGTGCTCATCTACTTCATGAGTGAGATCACCCTGAGTAACGAGGGGTACCACTATCCTCTTCATTGCCTTCTTGCTTGATAATGGAAAAATGGCTTAATCAACGCCCAGAGGACGTTCCCTGGGACTTACAAGTTACCCTTATATCCATAAAATGTTTCCTTTCCACGTTTTATATAGGCGAGAACCTGGGGTACCATATTTATTGGCTAAAGCTCTCTTCTCTGATAGGACTGATTTTGAACAAGCCATTAAAAAGTTGTCCCAGCACATTAAACAATTATAGTCTGAGGCTTTGACTAACTTGGCAAAGACTGTTACTAAAAAAGGTCAAGATGCCAATGAGATCCAAGCCCCTCTTCCATCCTTCCAAATATTCAACTTCATACTGTATTACCACAATTGGATCACTACTAGGAGTGAGAAGCTCAGAAATATCTGGAAGTGACTATTTGTTGCCACATATAAGTGAGGTGATGAATACTCCATCAAATCCCTTGCTTTTGTAGTTACCATCAACTGGGTCCATGGCCAGTTTTTATGCCTTTACTCCCCCCTAATGCTCTTTAAAGGAGTAATGTCAGACAATTACAAGTCCTATATTGTGAGAAAAGCTTTTTGGATGTAATTGATTGTAAAATCAACCATAAAGACCCTTGCCAATTCACATTTGAATTTTTTAAATTTGGGCAATAATTCCATCAATATTCACAAAACTCAGCCAAATAGTTTGAGGTTAGGTTGCTAATTTATTCTGACTCATCAGCAAAATCAAGGGATCTCTTCTGAGGTCCCGTCCAGCCTACCACTAATCTAATTCAGGCCACACTGCGGAGACTGTGCCCTTTTGTAGGTTTGGAGGGGGTCTTAAAAGGTGCAGGTATATTCTTGCATGGTGATTTGGCATTTACATTAAAACATTACCTCATGGGCTTGTCTTACCCACTCTTGACCCTCTATTGGCCCTTCTGATAAATGAGGTGAGATATGAGAGCTTCAATAGGTTGAACAATCACATTTTTTTAATTTGTCTTGAACCTAATATTGATTTGATGCATACACTCTTCAGGCCTGAAGTGAGTTTAATTACTAAGCCATGACATTGTAAGAGGGTTCATTTTTCTACCCAGCCCATATCACTAATAAAACTTATAATACTTACCATTCCAGTTTTTTTAGTTTATATATTTATTCTCTTTTTATTCCTTTGGTGGTATAAAGACCCCCCGTTTTTACTATATCAGCTAAGATTTTATACTCCTGTTGCTGCTAAATTGCCAAATTTTGTTCAAACTAGCACTGAGTGATCGCTAGCCCTTCCAGGATTTTGAAATTCAGTACTTTCAACAAATTAATATAAATTATGCCTGAGGAGGGGTTGTTTGTTGTTTTATATATTGGCTTTCTTTTTTTATATAACTGGTTGCCATATGGTATCAGCGTGGACAAAATGGGTAGCTAGGAATCCTTGCAATTTGATGAGAGGACCCTGATCAATGTATCACCTTATAAGCATAGGCAAGGAGCTCTGACGCCCACCTTTCTACCTGAACTTGAGGCTCTTGAGAATTATACAACCACCTTAAAGAGGCGTGATCAGTAACTACTTGAACTTAAAGTTATGAATATAAACACGAAATTATTTACAGGCAAAAATAATGGCTAAACATTACGTTCTGTTACCATTTAATTATTTCCTACTTGGTAATGGCATAACTGCATAAAGCTACTGAGTGCTCCTCTCCTATTCATCCTGCTGAGAGATCATAGCCCCAATGGCAGCTAAACATGCAATTGATTGGATAATAAAAGGCTAATTAAAGTCAGGACAACATAGTATGGGTGCTTGAATTATTTTCGCCTTTAACTTATTGAAAGATATCTCACATTTGAGGGACTGAAGGAAAGTCACTCCTCTTCAGAGTAGGTGAAACAAAGTTTCAGCCAGCAGATCAAATCCTTATATGAACTGGTGGTTATATCACTTTATTTTAAAAATACTCATACAGACTGCTTGTTCTCAGGACTTTAGTTAACAGCTTTGAGCTTCTGGGACAGCGTCCATATCCATTGGATATTGACAATGTGACCCAGGTACTCCTTCCGAGTTTTAGAAAACTGACATTATGGGATTAAGTTTAAGTTGATCCTTGGCAGTTTGCTTAAAGATCTCCTCCAAATGGGACAGATGCTGATTCAAGGTGCATGAAAAGACATTGATATTGTCAAGGTATACTATGACACAGCTCATCTTCAAACCCATAGAATTGTGTACATGGCTCTTTGGAAGGTTGGTGACGCGTTGCATAATCCTTGGGGCATGTGGGTAGGTTGATACAGCCCTTTGGAAGTGATAATAACGCACTTCTCCTGCTCAGTCTTGAGTAGATTAATTTGAAAATAGCTGCTAATGAGGTCCAGTGCAGTAAAGTACTTGGCCCCTCCTAATCATTCAAGAGCATCATCTATATGTGATAGAGGACAAAAGACTTTCTTTATTCATTTTATTTAAATGACAATAATTGATCATGATTCAATTGGTGACAACTTTCTTATTGATAAGT
Source organism: Massospora cicadina (assembly GCA_022478985.1). NCBI lineage: Eukaryota > Fungi > Entomophthoromycota > Entomophthoromycetes > Entomophthorales > Entomophthoraceae > Massospora > Massospora cicadina. The sequence goes on from JAKSZP010006577.1 coordinate 292,561, forward strand.
ACTGGACTGGCCCAGGGGCTTCAGGAGAGTACAATCATCCCTTGTCATAGTCATAAGTCAAGCTCTTTCTGAACAACTGCTTCACAGGCTTGACTGTGTTGGATGGGGTGAGAATATATGGCATGGACATCCCTAGTGTCAATATGATATAGTATACCTTTGGTGCACCCCTAGGTTGTAATCCTCAGTAGCAACTACATGTGCGTATTTTTGCAAAAAGCCAAGTTTTGGCCCTTTTGCTTTTCCATCAGGCCTTCCAATTGGTTCTGAGCTATAATAGCACATGTTCCAGCGCATAGTCAGATAGACCAAACTCTGACAAGTCTCCATTACTCTTAATATGCATTAACTTATCCTAAGGTTTAATTTTAATGTAAGCAATCTTCTGTCCTTTAGTTACTTGAATTTTTTGAGCTTTCAGGTTAGTGAGGAGAATACAAATCTCCTGATTCCCAGAAATAATTAAACAAGTGCTGCATGAGGTTCAATTCAAGGTTTTTACTCATGGGGATTAAACTTCTCCAATAATTACTAGGCAGGTTCATAGTTGGACTCACATTTGCAACTCATTGTTTCCCTGGGAGCAGCTCACAAGTTGAGGAAGCGCGTAATGGAATGTAATGGCTTTTTAGAGATGATGAGCGTGGGTCCCTATTATGATGATCAGTTTGTTTATATCAAATATAATTATTCTTTCTGTATAAGTCACATAGATAAAATTGTTTTGATTAGTAATAGAAACTGCTCATCTCAAGAGTAATGGAGAGGCAAGGTATGATTGAGATATTAAAGATATTTTCCTCACAACTGATCTCTATCCCATTAGTATGAGAAAACTTATGCCAATTAAAATTTGGTTTTTCTGATTGGGTCTACTATGGCAGAGGCGTTAACTTAAAGTGATATAATTCTTATGGGAAAAGCTCTATAGGCTCCTTCATTAATGGTTCTGTCTGGGCTTACAATTCCATATTGTTGACTATGAGCCAAGCCAGAAGTAATTCTTAGCTTTTTCACAAAGTGGCTCAATATTACACCTAGCTCTTCATTGTCAACTATCATGTAAACTTGGATCTTATTCACAAGCATGTCAATATAAGTGCAATCATAAAAGTAATCAGAATTAGAATTTAATGTGAGGACATTGGGATTCTTAATTTGGTCAATCATAGATTTGATCTTCTCACCTACATCTGTAAAATAGTGTAATCAAAAATTCAAGAGATATAAATCTAATTTGACCTCTTTATATAGAAGTAACCCATTTGATTCATCTGGCTCTCTGTACTGGTTCTGTTCAACAAGCTACATAGCATAAGGTTTGAAGATAATTCTCTGACCTTCCTTTTCAAGTTGAGTTTGCTTACTTTAATTCATGGTAAGCACTAGTTGGGTTTGGTCCTGCATTGGAGTTGGGATAAGTTGTTACTTTAACAAAAGAGTATCCCATCTCTATCTCAACTATCTTTTCTCTGGTCATCATCTTCTATAGGGGAAGCAATATGGTTGATGTTGGTGAGCCTTTGGGGCAACTGGCAGCATAATGCCCTTTGGACTTGCAAAACTAAAAAGTGACTTTGAAAATGTTTTGCTGATGACCTTGATGGGGATTGGGGCGAGCGTCACACATTTCAATATTCTATTGTCCAAAGGTAACCTCAGACCAGTTGAGGTATTCAATAATGGAAGTAAAATCCAATTCCTTAATCAATGCAGGCAGCAGTGAATGATGGAGTAAAGGACGACTTTGGTTTCATTTTGCAAGGCAAGCTTCAAATCAAAGTTAATCATAGTTTTGGTTCAATAAGACCTGGTCCTTGTGTTAGAAACAATAAGCTAACTCAGTGATAGTCTCATTCTTCTTAAACTAAATTGACATAAATTCAGCCTTGTGAGTAGCAATCTTTTGAGGCTACCAAATTCACATAGTATGCCGCTCTCAACATTGGCGTAGTTCCATTGGTCCTCTGTGAGATAAGGCATATACAAGTCTCACTTTAATCATCTAAGCAATTGATCATAGATGTGACCTTGAATAAATTGTCAGCTCCATGTATTGTCATTCCAAAACATCTTTATGAACGACTGTATATTTCTGTATTTGGTGAACTTAGGTAGGTTGACAGGTTTGAACCATTGAAAATACTAAAAGGGAATACTGGAGGCGGCAGGTCCAAACGCAGCCTGTGAAGACTTGACGTGCAGTCCCAGGTTGTTGGGTTCCCTGGCAGTTCCTCGCTGCTGGCTAGAAGGGCCAATCAAAGGGGACAGTGCCAATAGTGCAGCCATCATGGATTGTTGGGGCTGAGTAATTTCAGCTTATCCTGACTCCACTTTCAAGGGAGCTTCTTCCATTGGTCTTTTTGTTCTATTGGTGGACTCAGACTTCCATTTGCAATGTCTATTGCTCATATCAGTCCCCATGAGTTGCTCCCAAATCAGGTATTCTTCTTAATCCCATACTGCAAATTCTCTAAATTGCTTTATAGTAGCAATCTCATTAAGTAGGTCACAAATCAATTACTGGAGCTCAGTATTATCAGCCTTTTGATCTCTGTTGGCATCCCATAACTCTTGTGTAATATGGTAAAGCTTGTTGTTAGCTCCTAAAACGTCCCCTAAAATGTTAGTTAATAGAACACAATTGGTCTTAAGGGCATTGATGTCATGGCACATAGTTACCTGTTGGCTTTGAGGATTTTGTAATTCTCATGAAAGGAGGTGGCCGCTTAAGCCATGCTTTTAATATATTAGGCAGAAACTTGCATTCTCATTGGGTATACTAGCTAAGATCCTCCACTGATTCATATTGTTGAACTTCCTTTCTTTTCCACAATTATCATATTCATAGATTCTATCTGAAACTGTTTTACAGTATTTACCCAAAAGGCAGTGATGCCTCATTCATTCTTAGCCTGACAAATGATCTCAATCACATTTTAGTTTATCTGATTGATAAGTTCATCCAATTATTGGGAGACTTGACAACTAAGCTTTCAATATAAGTCAATGCCTTGTTTGTCATGTTAAGATGACCTTATTGAGGGCACCAACAGCAAGGACAAGGCTGGGAGGCAGAAGGTCCAAAGGGTCAAATTGCAGGACCATCCTATCCTTAGGCACATCTTGGATCAACGTTGGGTACAGGCTAGATATGCCTAGGTTGGTACAAGTGAGATTTCTAACGCCCAGCCCCTTGTTTCATCTCTCATTCTAAAACAAACAAGTTTTTTATTAAACAATGATGGCACAATTCAGTTGATTGGTGAATGGGGGTTAAAAACATGTTTTTTATGAAATTGTGAGCTCAGGTCAGGTTCAACTTCAATTGATCACTTGAGTAAGGTCAGTTTCAAAGTATTTTACCCCATCAGATAAAAGCATGCACCTAATGGTGCACCAAAACTTAATGCCACTTTCTCTGATCCAGGATTTCCCTGAGTTGGCTTATTTATGTTTGCTTGAGACCAACGTTTCTTGTTGTTCATCTTCTCCAATAAACCCCATAGTCTTTTTACATTTTTCTATATGTTAACTTGGGCAAACCTGTGCGCAAACCTCTTTGAGGAGGTCTTGCAACATGTTAGCCAATTTATTTTCTATAAAATTATTATATCCTCAGGTATACCTCTGGGCCTACCAGGTTCCCTCCAAACCAGGTCACTCAAGAACTCTAGCCCTGTACAAAACTTAGTTAAAAACTGCCCTTTGGGGCACAGCCAAGTTTTGATGATGTTTTAATCTATTACTTTTGCTGCGCTAAACACTCTCACCTTTTGTCACTTCAGCTCAAGCACCCTCTTCTAATCTATCTTTATTATAATGCTGTTGACTGGTTCCCTTGCATTAGTCCTGTGCACCAAACACTACCACGCTGGTATTTGGAGAGTTATTGATATTTTCCTGACATTGTTGTACCACTTAGAAACTGGATTTAAGATAATTATGCAAGGAGTGTGATGCATCTACATTTTGTTGGTTCCACTGGAAGACTTCCATAATGAGAGCATGATGACAAACAATAGTCATTTGTGAATTTCTCACAGTGTGCTGCAAGTACCTATAATATATTGCCCAGAAGTTTGATACTACTTGTGAAAAACAACATTTGATTGAAACTCATGCCATGAAATATCTCATAATCTTGCCATATTTGGTTCTAGTTATGTTGCCAGTAAAATAAAAAGGATATAAGGTTAGCTGACTTATGAGTGAGTAATTGAAACCCTCTTAGCAACATTTGACTGCTCTGCTGTAGATGCCTCAGAGAAGACATATGAATTTAATCCTTCAAAATAGAGAAGAGTAACCCTATCTCACTTCAGCGTGAGCCAGCTCAGAAGAACTAGGTGAGATGACATAAAATATGAGAGTAGGTTATTCTGGTTATTTTCTTCTCCAGTAGGAGACTTCATTTTATTGGTAAAAAGTTAATAGAATGGGGGCCCCTTGTAGTGAGCACCATAATGTAATCACAAGACAAGCATTCTACTTTGTAAAGGTATAGTTTCATCTAGGAACTCTGTTAATCCTATACAATTGTAATACTTCTGTTTAGCAATAAGGCAATTTCCACAGAATATTGTACTGATCTCTATATGATAATCAATATCTCTTTGACTCTCAAAATAGTAAATATCTACTACAAGAGCAACTTCTGATAAACTAAGGTAAATTTGGGCAAATGAGAATACTTTATTGGGATAGAAATGAGGGGCATTTATAAAGAATTTACCATGAAACATCAATGTCTCCAGTCTAGAATCACTATTCTCAGGGAGTAAAATGCGCACAATGCATACAATGACTAAATCAGTATAATTGTGTCCATTTACAGGAAAGGGCAATTTAAAAAGTAAAAAATAGCTGACAATTCTGATTGAATAAGAAACCTGGAAAGTAGAATGAATTATTAGAGCATCTTATAAAGTCTGATACATCTGTTTTCATTCTGACTATAAGCCACAATATATGATTATTCAAAGTTGAATTGACACCTTTTGGCAACAAGGGATATCCCCTTTTAAAGCACCTATAGCTTAAAATACCCTCTATCCAGAATCCAATCTATTTTTATTCTTCTATTATGGCAACAGCCAACTTTACTATGAGGTATTATACAAATGAACTATTTTTCTTTAAGTTATGGTGACAGAATTAATCTTACTTTTCACAAAGAATATGCTCAGTCAAGCGCTAAATGACCTCAAATGCCTGACCCAGCTGGAGAGCTCATATTGTTATTGTTGGACTTTGCCCTAGTATGCGTGAAGCCTCAACCTTGGGTTCCCTATTTAAATTGAGTATTTACTTATTTAATTTGCTGAGTTTTATAATATCCCTAGCATTTTTTATATATGGTGCACTGCCAAACCTATTTTATAAAGTTCAAAAATAATATCTGAGTTTACAAATGCTCAAGCAATTCCCTTGAAATATGATGGAATGATGGACCTACACTTATTAATTTTTTCCCTAATGATCCACTAACTTATGGGGTATAGTGCTCTTCTTCTTGTTCCATTACTTATATCATACAATATAATTGGAATAGTACATCATGATCTACTCACAATTCTAATAGAATATATGTTAATCAACCTATTACCATTATATTCTTAATTTTTTTCAAGTTCTTTTGATAGTATTATTATTTACCTAATAAACTTAACCCTTGCAATATATATTTTATTTTTTAGGAGTTTTGCAATGTTCCCTTGAACTTCTAAACCATCCTTAAGCTGGTTAAGCCCATCATATTAATATTAATAAGCCAAAAGTGGACTACTGAACCTCCCTAAGTAGGATATGTCCTAGTTCATTGCACCCTGCTGACACAAGTTTTGTTGGACTTAACCTGGCTAGCACTCAGGTACCACCTGGATGGTGATGTTCCAACAATTCTATCATCATGTGCCTGGAACTAGAGCTTATAAACTTGATACATTTTGATTGAGGATTTACCAAGTAATATAATAAAAACCCAAATACTCCATTGTATTTGTAGATACAGGAACCATTGTCAATTGAGTATACAGTCAATTCCCACAAAAATATATACCCCTCAGGCAAGATCTTGAAGGGGATTGGAGATTTAATAAAAGAATTAATTTTAAGGATGATTTGACTTATCACAAATTGAATAGATATTAAGAATCTGTATCCACTGAAGAAGGAATTCGTCATATTAAGCCACCAAAAGAATTAAGAATGAAGGCAAAGCCAAGATTATTGCAATGGAGAAAGACAGATCTCATAGGGACAAAATTGAATTCCCTGAACCAAAGCATCCAGATTCCCCTCAAGACGGTGAAGATCTTCCCTCCTATGTGCCACACATCCATAATAACGGTGTACTCAGACTAGAACTAAAATATCTCCTATTTTAACTAAAAAGTGGTCACTTATCATATGTATCTTACTTTTGTCTCAGTAGTTTTAATGTAACCCTATTTCCTTAAATGTCTGTAAGCTCTAAGAATTTTGCCGGTGTTACCAAGATTAGCAATTTTGTGCCTTCAGAGTAACAGCCTTTAGATAAACCGGTCAATTCTGACAGTTAAAACACTAGTTTGTGCATTAAAATCGCTATAGTGGTGATTTATCTTTATGATCTACCTTCATTTTCAAAAACACAAGATTCCCGTTTGGATTCTAATCTGCGAGACATTTAGCCCTATTCAGTGTTTTGACCTCAAAAGTTTCTGAGTTAAGCGTATAGGAGCCTAAAACGCTGAGCGCTTGTTCCTTCTATACACGCTTAATAATTTTTGTTAATCTTATCTAATCAAGTCAGCTCAATTTAAGTATCTTATAATATCAAAACGGATCCATTATTGAACTCATTTGTATAATTTTATCGGTTTGACCTCTTAACAGCTTATAAATCTAGTAAGAAAGCAAAAATATGTTTGAATACAAATCTTTATAACTCTAAATTAGTATTTTGATTTGATTGCAAAACATAAATTTAATATTGCCTTATGTAAACTGTGATATAATTTTTTATATAAAAATTGAAATTATACAGCTTTAAATCATTGCAAAAAGTTTAGATTATAGCAACAAAGGATCTAAAAGTATACATCAGTCCTCTAGAATAAATAAAAAAAGGCATAAATTGATCTACATTTGTTTTTAATCAGCAACTATTCTTTATTTATACCTTGTTCCGGTGTAATAGAAATTATAGAGTTAAGAATCTTAAAACCAAGCAATCGTAGCTTGTTTGGCAACAAAATCTAACTTAAAATTTAATTGCTCTTTTCAATTGCAATTTAATCTAGCGAAGTATCAGAAAATCATGTACTTTAAGTGATATAAACAACGATATTAAAAGCAGTAATCTCAAATAAGGTTAGAGGCAACTTAAACTAGATTTGAATTTCTATATAGAGACCACTTAAAAATTCCCTCGTGGAGGTAGAACTGCTAAAGCAGAAAGATAGGCAGATTCTTGTATGACTAACATTGCTATCCTATTAGCCCCATGTAAAGATTTTGCTCCTTTGTAAAGAGTTAACGCACGACGAATCCGTGCCCCATGACTAAAAATGGGATTTAAGAAAAGTAAATATAAGGTCAACACTTCAATAGAAGACAATAGTTTTTACCTGAAAGGTACTCTGATAAGAGCTATCCCTGATTCTTGATTAAATGATAGAATCGTGATAGGAACACCAGCCAATAGTATGCCGCCAATAGTAGAAAGTGCTAAATTAAAATGATTTCTTAGCACTTTTATATGTTCCTCATAAGGAACAACTTCTTTGGGAAACAAAACACCTTTAGAAGGTGATTTTTTCGAGAGATGTAATTTAGAGTCATAGCGACACTGTGCATGCCATCAGATACTCTAAAATCAGCAATTAAAACAAGATTTAGCGTAGGCATTGAAACTAAGATAACTTTAAGCCTTAACTATTTTGCTTGAAGGGTTTAGACCTTTAAAAGTATCACATACATTTGAACCTTGAGGTAGAGAGACTTATGTTCCGAAATAAGTTTCATGCTAAGATAAATTAGTAAACGCTTCAAAAACAAAAATACTTGAATTGGTTTAATAAATGTAAATTTTATAAGCCAGTAAAAGCTAAGTTCTTAAATGAAAGGAGCAAAGCTTTTGTACTTTCGAAATATTGTGAATGGTTTTTATAGTAAACATATAAGTCTGAGCTCTTTAAATATTGTAACAAAAATATAAAAGTTACTCATGCTAAAATGATTTCATTAGGAGACAGAATTAAGTTAGTATCAACAAAACCAGATAAATATAAACACAATTATTAAAGCAGAAATGAACCTAAATAAGCGCTAATATGGGGCAACAGAAGAAAAGGAAGCAAGCATATTTTGTAAGTATTATGAAAAAGCTTTATTGAAAACTATAAGCAATCCATTTAATTAAGATCAAGTTAGGTCAATAAATGAATTTATTTTAGTTAACACTAGCCGATTTACCCGTGCTTCGCTACGGTGTCTATAAAATTTCAGATTTTCAATTTATTAATTTAGATTTTATATTATAGATAAACAAAATCACTCAGCCAAATCTAATTGCTCAATCGAAACAACCAAAAACCACCAACCACTCAGGTAAACCTAACTGAACTTATCAAAACAACCAATAACTAATCACCCCTCAAAACTAAACTATGTCCTATCAATTCGACCAAAAGCCATTAACCACTCGGCCAAACAAAATAAACCTATCGAATCAATCAAATAACACCAAACTGCTATCCGAAACATATCTTTATACTTAAAATCATTGAGTATGTGACATTAGAGGCTAAATCGGGTTCTTTAGCATATTTTGCTCCTTTTTTATCCTGCTTTTTATTTTTGTGTCGGCAAGAAGGGTCCCCTTGCCTTGAATAAATGAGTATGTGACATATTTTCCAAACTACTAAATCAACTTCTACTTAACTTGCCCAAAGTATTTTATTTATTAAGTGAACCAAATTAGGCAGGTTTTTAAAATATATAAACCTAACATCCAGATACACATGCTTCGCTACAGTATTTAAAGTTTATCAGATGATAAGCTCACATTGTAGCCTATAGGCTGTGCCAGCACTAATCTCGAGCCACTCAGACTAACAGCTCCGCTGTTGCCCTCGTGGCTAGTGAGCTGATTATCCTAACTACTTAATCTACTTAAACTCTAATACTGATTTTTGTTGAGTTTCAGGTGAGCACTTTGGTAAATTATTAGATAATTTTTGCCAATTCACACCCACTCACACAAATAAATTAAACTTATCAGACTTGATTAGCTTCAGATGAACAAATTGGTAAATTATTAGATAATATTCGCCAATTCTCACCAACTCACCCAAACAGATTGAACCTATCATACTCGATAGTTTCAGATTTGATCTTATTTGCCAATTCTCACCCACTCACCCAAATAGATTAAACTTATCAGACTCGATAATTTCAGATTCGATAAGATTCGCCAATTTTCACCCACTCACCCAAATAGATTGACCCTATCAGACTTGAAGGTTTCAGATGTCAGTCAGTCAATCAGTGAATGAAATTTTTTTATTAAGTAGATAAGCCTTAGTTTTATTAATCCGAAATCAAATAAATTTTGTTTTATTTTATCACTAACTCATTACCTGAGGGAGGATACCCCAGTGGTAGAATAGAGATCTCTACCACTGCCTCCCCGAGTTCAATTCCAATACAGAAACTTTGGGTAGGGGACGACTATGACTGTGTTGGCGTTACGCACCAATGCCCTGAACTGAGATAGCGAATAGCAAAGGCGATCCATGAAGTTCCTGGCCTATCATACGCCGCGCATGGAGGTTTTCGGATTTTATCCTCCTTTCCCACTCATTCGATTTCCCCTCAATCGGTGCGGTATCGTCCCAGGTCGGCCCACCTCGAATAAAAATTTAAAACATTCATTACCCGTGCTTCGCTATGAAGTCTAGAATTTCAGGCGATTCGAATTTATTAATTTAGATTTTGTTATTTAAATGAAAAATATCTGCTCGGCCAAATCTAAATTGCTCAATGGAATCAACTAAAAACCACCAACTAATCAGTCAAAACTGTCTTTATCAAATTAACCAATCACTGATCACCCCCAAAGCTAAACTGTGTCCTATCGGTTCAACCAAAAGCATCAACCATTCGGCCAAATAAAATAAACCTATCGAATCAATTAGATAACACCAAACTGTTACCCAAAACATCTCTATATTTAAAATCATTGTGTGACGTCTTTCAAACTACTAAATCAACTTCTACTTAACTTGCCAAAAGTATTTTTTTATTTAGGGGAACCAAATTGGGCAGGTTTTTTAAGATTATATAAAACTAATATCAAGATTCCCGTGCTTCGCTATGTTTAAACTTTATCAGATAATCCATAAAGATAAACCACCAAACCGCTTAGCTAAAACCATTGTATATACCAAATCAACCAATTTCCATCCGCTTCGCATTCGGAAAACAAACCTAAACTTATCGAAACAACCAAAACCACCAACCGCTCGCCAAAACCATTTAAACTAACGAATCAACTGAATATCAAACTTAGCCATAATAATATACCGATTTCCAATAAAAACATATAAAATTTTCACTTCTTACATATAGAACTTTTTTATTTTAGTATAAAATTAAAAGATTATAGTGAAATATTAAATTGTCATCTGACTTTAGTGATTGTGCAAAATTTCATCAATAGGGTATGTCAGGAGGTATGTTAACTAAAGGATGCTAGATTCCAGGACAAGATGGAGGTACCCTAGTGGAGAGTATGAACTCAATAACCACTGCCTCACAAGTTCTATCTCAGTAAATCTATATATAAAAATGGATGTTGGTATATATATACCAACATCCATTACCTGTGCTTCACTATGGTATCTATAGAATTTCAGGTGATTTGAATCTTTTTTTAAATGTTAAAATTTTAAAATTTTATTTGAGGTGGGCTGACCTGGGGATGATACCGCACCGATTGAGGGGAAATCAAATGAATGGGAAAGGAGGATAAAATCCGGAAAACCTCCATGCATGGCGTATGATAGGCCAGGAACTTCATGGACCACCTTTGCTATTCGCTATCTCAATTCAGGGCATTGGTGCGTAACGCCAACACAGTCATAGTCGTCCCCTACCCAAAGTTCCTGTACTGGAATTGAACTCGGGGAGGCAGTGGTAGAGGTCTCTATTCTACCACTGGGGTATCCTCCCCCAGGTGATTTGAGTCTATTATTTTTAAATTTTATATTATAGCTAGCAGAACCCAGCTGATATTTTCCTGCATTTGTATATTTAAAAAGTATTCGAAGTGGGTCGACCTTGGGACAAATATACCACACCGAGAATTTTTCTAGTCAGTACAGGTTTCGAACTCAAAACCTGCACTTGGGGTGGAAGCAGTTTTACCCGCTCGGCTAACCACCCTTTGCATTTGTATATTTTAAATTTTTATTCGAGGTGGGCCGACCTGGGGACGATACCGCACCGATTAGGGAAGTGAAGAAAATGAGAAAGGAGGATAAAACCTGGAAAACCTCCATGCACGGCGTATGATAGGCCAGGAACTCCATGGACCGCCTTTGCTATTTGCTATCTCGGTTCGGGGCATTGGTGCGCAAAACCAACACAGTCAAAAACGTCCCCTACCCAAAGTCCATTACCGGGATCGAACTCGGGAGGCAGTGGTAGAGGGTCCATACTCTACCACTGGGGTGTCCTCCCTTGCATTTGTATATTTATTTATATAAAAATGGATAGTCTGTATATAATCTAGAATCTATGATATAATATATAAAACATGGAAAAATGAAAGATGACTTATACTGATGAAATTCTATTATTTTTATCAATATAAATAGATAGTAAACTATATAATTTTTTTATAAATAATTCATGTAAATGAACAATATTTTTGATTATTCCATTTGCTATATAATTGAACCAACTTAAAATAATTGAAACTAATACTAACATCTAGCATAATGCAAGTGGATAAACAATATTTTTGGTTTTATGATTTGGTGTATAGCTGTACAGAGGTTCTGAATTTCCTATTCTGGAGCAAGTAACATAGTTAACCATGCAAAAAACAGATTTTCTAAATTTAATCTAGCAATGTGCAGTGACTACCCTTGAGCTTTGTTGATTGACATTGTGAAAGTGAGACACACAGAAAAGTGTAGTCATTTGAATGTGAAGGGCAAATCAGTGGAAATTATTAGAATGCATGAAATCAGCACATCTCCTTTATATTTGCTATTAATTATTGTTACTTCAATCAGATTTATAATCAGTTTTTTATGAAAAGTATGGTTCCATTACATAACTTTAGCAGGTTCAGATTCTGAAGGAGCAGTATTGTTGAGCTAACTTTCAAGGTTAATATATGTGGTGGCATTCCAGAAGGCCTAATGAATTAAAAAAGTTGACTGGATAATTAATAGCTTGATCCTTTTCTGTAACTGTGTCAATGGATTTGTATTCCATAACAGCACCAGAAATTTCAATTAAATTCTATTATTGATTCAATTGATGGCATCATTTTTCAGAGCTAAGATAGCTCACTCACAAAGCCAATCATAATCCCTGAAGTTGTTGCCAATGTTCAAGTAAACCTTTTTTTCAAGATCTTCAATTGATGACAAGTTGACAGAAGTTTGGTGGAAATGATATCTTCTGTGTTGCAGGATCAACCAGAAGTTTGCCATTGCTATATCCAAAAGTTGCTTGGTAAATGTTTGTGCATAAATATATCCAAGTAAATGCACAAGCATATTGGTTGACAGTGTAATTTTCTTCACATGTCTTCAGAAAGCCAATTCTTTAGGCATGTGTTTATCTCATATTAAATATTTTAAATTTATTTGATATGGGCCAATCTGGGGATGATACTGCACCAATTAATAAGGAATTAATGGGAAAGGAGGATAAAACCTGGAAAATCTCCATGTGAAGCACTCTAATAGGCCAGGAGCTCCTGATCTGCCTTGCTATTTGCTATCTCAGTTTGGGGTATTGGTATGCAACACCAACACAGTTATAATCAACCCTTACTTAAAATTTTAAATCTTATTCAAGGTGGGCTGACCTGAGGACAGTACCGCACCAATTAGGGAAGTGAAGAAAATGGGAAAGGAGGATAAAACCCGGAAAACCTCCATGCGCGGCGTATGATAGGCCAGGAACTCCATGGACTGCCTTTGCTATTCGCTATCTCAGTTCAGGGCATTGGCGTGCAAAACCAACACAGTCAAAATCGTCCCCTACCCAAAGTCCATTACCGGGATCAAACTGGGAGGCAGTGGTAGAGGGTCCACACTCTACCACTGGGGTATCCTCCCTTTTAACCCTTACTTAAAAGGATATGTTAGTTTAACTATTTATCACCCATTCATTTTTAAAAATAACTAATTTATTTTGATTTTTCCTATTATAACTTTAAAATACTTGTTTAAGTTAAATCCCCTAATTTATAAAATATCAGTGCCAAGTTAAGTTAAATTTTGTTCAGTAGTTTAAAAGTCAATATGACACATATATATATACATAATGTTTTTTATATAAAGATGTTTTGGGTAGCATTTTGGTGGTATTTGATTAATACAATAGGTCTCATTTTAATTGGCTGAGTTGTCAGAGTTTTTTTGTCAATTTGATAGATCCAATAGTTTTAGGTAAGTGGTGGTAATTTATGATTTAATATTTAAATTGGATTTAGCCAAGTGTTGGTAAATTTTGGTTGAATTGATAAAGCTTAATTTTATTTTGCTAAGGCTTTGGTAAAATTTGATTGTTTCTTATATTCAATTGGTTTAAGCCAAGTAGTTGATGGTTTTAGGTTAATCCAATAGGTTCTTTAACTTTGTCAAGTAGTTTGATAGCATTAGAGTAATTTAATAAATTTATTTAGGTTTGGCTAAGTGATTAGTAAGTTTTGATTAATTTAATAGGTTTAACTGTATTGGGTAAGCAGTTGGTGATTAATCAGTTTGATGTTCAATGGTAATAAGTAAGCAATTTCATGTTTCTATAGTATAGATCCTAAATTAATAAGTTGAAATTGGATAATAAATAAACCCAAGCAATGCCAGTAACTCCACTAGTAGATATATACCAACATCCATTTTTATATCTACTTAATAGAACACATTCACTGACTGACTGACTGACATCTAAAACATTCAAGTTTGATAGGGTCAATCTATTTGGGTGAGTAGGTAAGAATTGGCAAATCTCATCAAATCTGAAATTATCGAGCCTGATGGGTTCAATCTACTTAGGCGAGTGGGTGAGAATTGACAAATAAGATTGAATCTGAAACTATCGAGTATGATAGGTTCAATCTATATGGGTAAGTTGGTGAGATTTGGCAAATATCATCTAATAACACAGGCCTGCATTATTTTAGTTGCATCATGTTTTTCAAGTTTTGATGATTGATTACTATGTATGTTTGTGTGCTGAATCCAAAAATGACCTTAGTTTTTTCCATCAACTCAGAATTTTTTGCAAATTATAATTTGCCAAATGTAGTATATGTCAAAAATATCACAAATATGAGACTCAATGACAGAGTGAAATAGGTTTGTTTCATATAAAACATATTATTTTGTGGCTTATAATAGACATAATATAATAGAATATAGAAATATAGAGAATAAAAAAATCACAATTTTAGTTGTTGTGTCAATTTGTTTTTGGATCAGCCAAATGTGTTATATATCAAAAAATCACAAATATAAGATGTACTGACAGATTTAAATACATAGGAAATGCTGCCATCTGTCAGTTTATAATAATAAAATTGTTGATATCATAAACTGGCAGATGGCAGCACTTTTGTCATTAAACGTGTTGTACATCTCAACTGTCAGTGTTGGAGCAACCATTGGTACATATCCTCCACAATCAAAAGCGTTTGTGTCAGCGGATATACACTAAAAAGCAAATATACAGTGTTCAAAATGGTGTCAAGAGGCTGTAAAAAGTCTGCAGATTCCTTTTGTTGCATTTGTGGTGAGTTAATGATGTCAAGGCAAAAAAGACATATAACATTGTTTGTGCAGCAAGTGTATCTTGCATATTTTGGTGTAAAACTAGGAGATCAAGACAAAACTTGGGCACCCCACTATGTTTGCTATACGTTTGTTGAAGGACTGAGATGGTGTTCAAAGGGTGAACAACATGCTTTCAGATTTGGCATTCTGATGGTCTGGCAAGAGCCACAAAATTATAGTGATGATTGCTACTTTTGTTTAACTGGTGTTCACAGTTTCAATGTAAAGAATAAAAAGAGCATCATCTATTCAAATCTACCATCAACTTTATGTCCTGTCTCTCATGGTCCAGATGTACCAGTGCCTATGCAATCAGAACATTTATCTAAAGTTGATGGTTCAGAAATTGAATCAAATGAAGAAACTGAAGATAACAAAGAGGAGTATGAACCTGGCAATTCTGCTCCACAACCATTTACACAAACTGAACTGAATGATTTGATTTGCAACTTACATCTGACCAAAGAGGCTTCAGAATTGCTTGGTTCATGGCTTAAAGATAAGAATTTTCTCACAGCTGGCACTTCATTTTCCTGGTTCAGGTACAGAGAAAAAGATTTTATTCTATACTTTTTTGGAAGAAGGAGACTTAGTATTATGCAATGATATGTTTGGACTATTTAAGATATTCAACATTCCGTACGAAAGCATTGATTGGAGACTATTCATCAATTTGTCAAAACAAAGCCTTAAAGTTGTCCTGCTTCACAACGGAAACAGGTATGCATCAATATCCATAGGGCATTCTGTACACTTAAAAAAATGATATGACAATTTAAAATTTGTTCTCCAGAAAATTAAGTATGATGATTATAAGTAGATCATGTGTGGTGATCTCAAAGTAATATCAATGATCCTTGGACAGCAAGGTAGGTACACAAAGTTTCCTTGTTTTTTATGTGAGTGGGATAGCAGAGACAAGGAAAATCATTGGAAACAGAAATATTGGCCACAACAAGCTCTATTGGAACCTGGAATAAAATGTGCTCCAAAAACCTCTCATTGAGTTGATGAAAGCTCTCCTTCCACCTCTACATATTAAATTAGGCTTGATGAAGCAATTTGTGAAAGCCTTACCAAAAGATGGTAAATGTTTCCAGTACATTTGTAACAAATTTTCAGCCTTGTCAACTGCAAAACTAAAAGAGGGTGACTTTATGAGTCAGGACATTAGAAAACTTTTCAAAGATGGAAATTTTGAAAAAGAAATGGAAGTTGCTGAAAAAGAAGCATGGGTCACCATTAAAGATGTAGTAACCAAGTTTCTGGGCAACAAGAAGGATCTGAATTTCAAGTCTATCGTTGAGACTATGCTGCAGAAGTACCAAAATTTAGGCTGTTTTATGGGTTTGAAGGTTCATTCCCCACATTCACATTTGGACTA
This sequence comes from Massospora cicadina, assembly GCA_022478985.1. Classification (NCBI taxonomy): domain Eukaryota; kingdom Fungi; phylum Entomophthoromycota; class Entomophthoromycetes; order Entomophthorales; family Entomophthoraceae; genus Massospora; species Massospora cicadina. Next base: position 309,010 of record JAKSZP010006577.1, read on the forward strand.
CTTTCCTGAGAATCTGGGTGCTGTTATTGAAGACATGGGTGAGAGATTTCATCAGGACATTAAAGAAATGGAAAAGCGTTACTAAGGAAGATGGAATACTACAATGATGGCGGACTATTGCTGGATTTTGCACCGAGATGATCCCAGAAGAGCACATGCATGGAAAAGCCTGAAACAAAGCATGGCTGGTCCAAAAAGACGTCGACACAACGACTAAAATCGTGAGTTTTTTATTTTCTATATTTCTATATTCTATTATATTATGTCTATTATAAGCCACAAAATAATATGTTTTATATGAAACAAACCTATTTCACTCTGTCATTAAGTCTCATATTTGTGATATTTTTCGACATATACTACATTTGGCAAATTGCGATTTGCAAAAAATTCTGACGTGATGGAAAAAACTAAGGTCATTTTTGGATTCAGCGCACAAACATACATAGGAATCAATCATCAAAAATTACAAAACAGAACTATCGCAGGCTTGTGTAATTCACCAAATTGCTCACCTGAAGCTAATCGAGTCAGATAAGCTTAAGCTATTTGGGTGAGTGGGTGAGAATTGCAAATAAGATCGAATCTAAAATTATCGAGCCTGATGGGTTCAATCTATTTGGGCGGGTGGGTGAGAATTGACAAATATTATTGAATAATTCACCAAATTGCTCACCTGAAACTCAACAAAAATCAGAATTAGAGTTTAAGTAGATTAAGTAGTTAGGATAATCAGCTCACTAGCCACGAGGGCAACAGCGGAGCTGTTAGTCTGAGTGGCTCGAGAGTAGTGCTGGCACAGCCTATAGGCTACAATGTAAGCTTATCATCTGATAAACTAAATAGCGAAGCACGGGTATTTGGATGTTAGGTTTATATATTTTAAAAACCTGCCTAATTTGGTTCACCTAATTAATACTATACTTTTGGCAAGTTAAGTAGAAGTTGATTTAGTAGTTTGGAAGATATGTCACATACATATCTAGTACTAAAAAAGATATGTCACATACACGATGATTTTAAAGATATAGATGTTTTGGGTAGCAGTTTGGTGTTATTTGATTGATTGGATAGGTTTATTTTGTTTGGCCGAGTGGTTGATGGCTTTTGTTCGAATCGATAGGACACAGTTTAGTTTTGAGGGGTGATTAGTTATTGGTTGTTTTGATAAGTTCAATTAGGTTTAGCTGATTGGTTAGTGGTTTTTGGTTGTTTCGTTTGAGGAATTAAATTTGACTGAGTGGTTTTGTTTATCTATAATATAAAATCTAAATTAATAAATTGAAAATCTGAAATTTTAGACACCGTAGCGAAGCACGGGTAAATCGGCTAGTATATAGATAAAATTCTTAAATTTATATTTATTACTACATTGACTCATCATTTTTTTAGGTTTACTTACACTTGCAATATTAGCTTCAACTATATAAATAGTTTAAATGATAAAAGATAATTAAATAAAAGTGATTACGCTAGGATTCAAACAAACAACCTTTATAAAATTTAAGTTTAGAGCCAAAAGCCGAGCCGATTATGCTAGAGGAGGTATTTATAAAATCAATTGATTTTTTGATTCAGTTGATTTGGATTAACTTACTAATTAGCCAAATGACCACTAATCACTTTATACCATTTAAAATATTGAATCAACCGAATATCTAACTGCTCAGCTGTAATATTGTACCGATTACCATCAAAAACATATAAGATTTTCACTTGTTACATATAAAACTTTTTATTTTACTATGAAAATAATAATTCTAAAATTCATAAACCTTCTTAAGGAAAAAAATACTTATATATGCCAACTTTCATGGTGTCTGGTCAAATGGTGTCGGAGTCTATAAAACACAAACAGACAGACAGATATATATACCAACATCCATATATATATATATATATACATAAGATTTATAGACTCCGACACCGTAGGACTGATCACCATGAAAGTTGGCACATATAAGCATTTTTTCATGGAGAAGGTTTATGAATTTTTAAAAATTATATTTTCATATTAAAATAAAAAGTTTTATATGCAAGAAGTGAAATTCTACATGTTTTTTATATAATTGGTATATTGTTACGGCTGAGCAGTTTGATATTCGGTTGATTCAATACTTAAAAGGTTTTGGCAAGCGGTTGGTGGTTTTGGGTTGATTAATAAGTTTGATAGTTTCAGCAAGCTGTTAGTGATTGGTTGATTCAATAATTTAATTGGTTTTGGTAAATAGTTGGTGGTTTTGGTTGTTTCGATAAATTTAGGTTTGTTTTACGAATACGAAGCAGTTGGTAATTGGTTGATTTGGTATATTCAATGGCTTTAGTTTTTAGTAAATGGTTGGTGGCTTTGGTTGTTTCGATTTTGATAAGTTTAGTTTTACGAGGCAGTTGATGATTGGTTGATTTAATATGTTCAATGGTTTTAGCTGAGCGGTTTAGTGGTTTATCAATATGAATCATCTGATAAACTTTAAACACCGTAGTGAAGCACGGGTATCTTGATATTAGTTTATATAATTTTAAAAAATATGCCCAATTTGGTTCCCCTAATTAATTAATTTACTTTTAGCAAGTTAGTTGAAGTTGACTAGTAGTTTGGAAGACGTGTTACAAACATTTAATGATTTTAAATATAGAAATGTTTCGAGTAGCAGTTTGGTGTTATCAAATTGATTCGATAGGTTTATTTCATTTGGCCAAGTGGTTGATAGTTTTTGGTCAAATTGATAAGGCACAGTTTAATTTAAAAGTTATTAGTTTATTGGTTAATTTGATAAGTTCAGTTAGTTTCAGATGAACTTTGCTAGTAATTGTTTATTTAAAGTATAACATCTAAATTAATTAATATGAATCAACTGAAATCTTATAGAAACCATAGTGAAGCATGAGTAATGGATGCTAGTAAACTTTAATAGTGGATGATTATTACTACGTTGGTATTGCACAACAATGCCCCAAATTGAGATAGCAAATAGCAAGGTGGCACATGGAGTTCCTAGCCTACTAGAACATTGCACATGGAAGTTTACTAGGATTTATCCTCCTTTCCCATTAATTTAATTTCTCCATTAATTGGTGCGGTATTGTCCCCAGGTCAGCCCACCTCATATAAATAAAAACTCCAGGACAAATAAGTTGGTGAGGTTAGTAAAAACAAGAGTCAGTGTGCTGACCTCAGCTCACTTAACCTGTAAGGCTGACTTGCTGCTCAGGGGGTCTACTCTGTGAAGATTAGGTACAAACACCCTTCTCTAACATCACAACTGTTCTCACTAAGCAAATTTTTCTCAGATGCTACCCCTTGGTGCATTGATTACTCAGTTAACTTGTCTGAACACATGTTGAAATTCTTGATATTATTAGATATTCTTTTAATATGTTGGCCCTTAGGACTCAAAGAAAACCTTTTTAACCTCTCTCTAGGCAGCTTGGCTCCAAGGTATCCACAATAGAGAGCAACTTCTTTCAAAAAAGCAGATATCAGACTTGTTACTGGACACAGAGTATTTGGTTGATCCCAGACTGGTTACTGGTAATTACTTCACTTAATATGATATAAGTGCAAACAAAAGGATAAACTTAAGATTCTGTGAAAAGGTTTTTTATTGAGATAAAAAGTGAAGTATTTTAAACTTTTTAGGAAATGTAAAATGTAAAGAGCTATGTATTGAAAAGTAATTGGTTTTTGAGATTTGATATGAGAATTTTCAAGATCCTCTTGTCAGACAGCATCTGACTGCTGATTTGGTGGGCTCATCTATTTGGGCTATTTCTGAAGCTATGAGCTCCTTTTCATGGAGCTTATCCATGAACCTAGATATCCATAGGCCCAAATATCTTCACTTGCTTCTGGGTTGTAGGCTGTTGTACTCTCTCCTGATTTTGGTTAATTACCAGATTTGGTAATTCTCATTTTACCTTCTGGGTTGAGCAATGGCGCTCCTACAATACACCTTGCATTGGATTGTCAAGTCACTCTCAAAATTGGATAATTGCCTGATTTGGCAATATTCACTTTCAAACTTCATATTGTTTCATTAGCATAATTTGGTCAGCTCATTGTTTTGTCACCAGTAGAATACAAATTATTTTGGACCCCAGAAGATATATATTTGGGTTAATTTTCATAGAGTTTTTTTGGCAGAGACATCATCTTTTTAAACTAATTCATCTGAACCCTTAGAGAAAAAAAATATTTCACATAACATCTCATTCTTGCTGAAAATTATTACTCTTACATAATTCTATAAAAGGGCCTCTCAATTTTCCATCCACGGTGAGTTTGTCACCAGTACCTCCACCAGTTTGAGGGTTCATTCCACTGGTCAAGTAATGACTTGATGCACCAGTTGTGGTCTCATCTGCAACACTTCCCCTTCCAAGACAAGACCTGTAAAATGATCTGAGTTGCTGGGCATGCACTCTATTGAACATAATGTTAGTATCATTATATTGAATGGAGTATTCTGATCCTCTTTTCGTTAAGATGGCTATAGGCCCAGTTCAAATAGCCTGTAGCTTCTCTGGGTGGGTTCCCCACATGTGGTAAAACAAAACCTTAGCTCCTGTTCTAAACTCAGATAACCTAGTTCTTCTCTGGCTCTCCCGTTGGCTTGGAGGAAGGCTCACTTTGATGTTGCTTGAAGCCTCTAACAGTATTCTTATAAGCTCTTCAACTAACTCCTGATGATAGCTCTCAAGTGGCAGGTCTTTTTAATCTGCTGATATGATCAGTGACAGAAGGTTAGGAAGCGCATCCTCTTGCCCATACAGGCTTTGAATGGGGAAATTTCAATCATGCAATGATAGCTTAACTGGTAAGCAAACAGCGCTGATGGCAGAAACTGGTCCCACTTCAACTTGTAATTAAAAGCCATCTTCTTTAAATTTCTCCTGGGGTCCCATTCACTTGTTTGACACTTCTGTTGGAATATAGATTGTATAGAGGTAGTGAACTGCTGCTTCACTCACGCTAGATCCATCAGTTTCTTCATCACATCCAAGATAAAGTTCTTTCTATTATCTGACATTAGAATTTGAGAGCATCAGTGTCTTGTGATCTTTGACTGTACAAGAAAGGGGCAGTGGAATTTTCAGTATATGTCTTGATTGCAGAGGCTTCAACCTACTGAGTGAAGTAGTCAATTGCTATTAGGATAAACTTGGCTTCTCTGGATGCAGTTGGAAACGATCCCACCGCGTTAATTAAGACATTATTGAATGGTGTAGTGGTGGAAACAGTGTAAACTCAAATCACTTCTACAATGGGCAAAATATGGCACAAAATACACACAACTCCAAGGCTTGTAGTACTTTATCAGACATGGCTCACAGTAAAAACTCTTCTTTAGGTAAGCCAGCATCTTTTAGAATCTTCCATGGACCATGTGCTTGTGAGCCCCTGTAAGGATTCTTGATAGTTTGGATGAAGCCTCAACTTGGGGCTTCTGACTTTTTATCTATTTTGGGCAATCTTGACTCATATTTACTATAATTATTTTAACAATTAATGCTTTGTCAGGATATAAACCCAAAAATATTATTAATCTCAAGTTATTTAGCATCAATCAAATCCAATTAGTATCATTAAATTCCCCAACTGGAGAACACAGTATAAATTACCATCAAAGTGCCTCACTTTTCATGTTTACATGACATCACTAGTTGATATTACAGGCTGATATTAATATCTCAACTTGTAGGGAACAAATCTATATTTGTTATCTGACCTTATCTCTAAACTTGCCTTATCTTTATAAGTACCTTTATCTGTTACCTACTTCTCTTTATCCTCTAAAAGATTTAAAAATATTTCTAAATATTCTCCCGGTTCCAATAGGGCTTGTGCTGATCAATCCTTATATCCCCTTATTTTATTCCTTATTTTATTAGCACTATTTAAGATGCAAATGATTTACTCAATAAGACAACTTTTTATGCTCTATCTAAATTTAGGCTCTTTTTAGTGAAAGTTCATTCTCTTGGGACCTCTGAACCTGTTTAGGTCAAGTACCACTTACTTTATCAATCTTCCACCTTGACTAGCATTGAAAGACTGCCTTTTGACACCCTCATTTGCAACAGCCTCCATCACTATCTCCATGCAATCACTAGGACAGATGTATGGGTACCAATTATTTTTAATCTTCTTTTGCAGTTTTCCATTGACATGTCAGGTGTCTTTAGAACATCTTCTCAGCATACTCTTTAATTCCTCAGCTTCATCCTCCCAGGCCTCTTCAGGTAGCCTGATTAAATCCTATAGGAGATTGCTCTCTGGAGCCTGCAGGTGGAATACTGGTAGCCTTGACAAGCCATCCATGTTGAGGTTTTTATCTCATGAGCAATGTATGATTTTTAAATAACTTTGGAGAAGGGCAGACCAACGGGAAAGGCGTCCATTGGGATCCTTCATATCTATTAACCAGCGGAGTGATTCATGATCCATGATAACTTTGTGATATATTCTGTATAGATAAGATCTGAAAGTTTGACTGCTCTGATAACAGCCTGGCACTCACATTTGGTAACTGTACAATTCTTTTTGGTTTTCCTGAAACTTAAGAGTGATACTCAATCAGTGATCCACCACAACTTTATCCAGTTGTGCAAAGATTGTGCCAAGTCCCACATCACTGGAGTCAGTGTATAGGTAAAAGGTCTTGTTGAAGTCTGGATAGGCCAAGATTGGTGCTTCTACCAATCAGGACTTCATTTCTGAAGATGCCTGATCCTGCTCTAGGCTCCATTTGAACATTGTATCCTTATTAAGCAGATAGGTAAGGGGTGCCTCCAAGTTTTTGAAATGGGGGATAAAATGCTTGTAGTACCTCACCATTTCTAGAAACACTTAAGCATTTATCATACTCCTTGGTAGCTCCATAGCCACAATGGCGTTCACCTTCTCATCTTGAGGCTCAATTACTTTAAGACTAATCTTGTTCCCCAGGAACTCCAGCTTTCTTTTCAAGAAAGTACACTTGCTTCACTTCAATTTCAGGTTGGATGTGAATAGTCGCTTAAAGACCTCACATATGTGCTTTAAATTTTTTTTAAAAGTGCGACTGAACACAGTGATGTTTTTGAGGTATATTAACACACTCAAAAAAGTAAGATCGCCAATAATGTGATACATATTTCACTGAAAGGTTGTATGGGCGTTTCAGAGCCCCTGCGGCATCATTGTGGGTTCAAACAACCCCTGGCTGCTAATCAGGATGCATTTCTCATGACTCAGGTGAGAGCTCCATCTGCCAGTAGCCGCTAGCTATGTCCATCACCAAAAAGTATTTTGAGCCACCCAGGCATTTCAAAGCATCATAAATGCATGGTAGCAGGTATGAGTCCTTCTTTGTTATCTCATTTAGGTAACAGTAGTCCATGACTATATGATGTGTCCCATATTTTTTTATGCACTAGCAACAAAGAAGATTCCCATGGGCTCTTTCATGAATATTATCCCAGCTTCTGCCATGACTACATGCCATAATTGAGGGAACAATTTCAAGGACAAGGCTGGTCGTCAGGAGGCCAAAAAGGTCAAGTTAAAAGGCCTTCCTGACTTAAAAACATACACTGGATCAACGCTGGGTACAGGTAAGATATGTCCAGGTTGGTCCTGGGGATGTGCGTGATGCTCAGCCTGGCATTACAGCCAGGGTGTTAAAATGCACCAGCTACATCCTCAATTAGATGGTTCATTATGGTTATTAAAGGAACAAGGATTTGAAACTCATTCCATTTTTTTAGAATTGATAAGCCAGGACAAGCCAATTTGCAATATATAACTCAAGTTTGGACAATATTGAGTTACAGGACCATGGCCAATGGTAGCAAGCGCCTCTTGGTTCAGCTAGGCTTAGCACCACTTCTGCCAATTGACAGCTCTCCCCTCAGTGGTTAAGTATGTTTCTTCAAGACCTACTTCCTTGTTGGTCGTCTGCTTTATTAAAAAAACTTTTAGTTTTTTTTATATGTGAACTTGTTTAGCTTTGTTTGCTGACCTTCCTCTGGTTTAAATTAGTCAAATGGGTGCTCTCCTTGCTTGGGGCTCTCTGTGCACCGTCCTTCTTGGCGGTGCTTTGTTTATCCTTTACTTGGCAAAGTGTTCCTTGGTAGTGGGGTGAGGCCTCACCCACTACCTCACCTGGAACAGGAGTGTTACAGACACGCTCCTGCCAGCTTCCAATATAAAGTGAGAACTTGTGTGATGACTGCATCCCCTGCCTTTAAATAAGGTAAGGTTTGAACTTTAAGGGGATAGCAGAACTAGTGTCCATCTTGTGAACCTCACCTTTGCATAAGCTATAGTATTTGGAATTGGTAATTAAGATATCATTAAATTCATTCAACAGTTTGTCCAACTCTTTTTGCTGCTTAAAGGTCACATCTCCAAACCCAAACTTGTCAAAATATCTGAATGATTTATAGGCCAACATTCTGGCAACTGGTCAATTGGGTCAGTGCTACAACTTGTACCTTTTCAACTCAATTTGGCTGGGTAGTGATGTTCCCCAAAACGATGTTTAGCTCTCCAGAGTAAGTGGTACTATAGAATTCTGGTAGTACTCTGGGCTCTTGCTCTCAGATTCTGTCTCAACTGTACAATTCCAATATGATGTCAGATGGAATATTTACATTGATTGACAAAGTCATTATGTATTAGTTCCCTGGTCAAATCTCTATGGTTTCAATGGCGCTCAGAGGAAGCCCTTCATCTGCACTCACTTTAGGCAGTAGTTTCTTTACACATTTATCAGTTTAATTGTAATAAATAGAGTAGATAGATTGGTCCATTTATACCACGCACATGCGTTGTTTATGCGGTTTAACGCCCTCATCATTAGACACCATTGGAAGTTGATAGCTCAAGGCGCTGACCATGATAGTGGCGAAATCAATTTTCTGCCTTTAATTACAATGAAAACTGTGTCCTAATCAGGAATTCATATTATGGTCATTGTCCAATACAACTGCCAGTGCCATCAGGGCCATGCTCCTAAAGAGTAAAGACAATGCATAATAAGCTCCTAATGCTTGGGTAATGTCAGGTCCTGCAGTGTGGTAAATCACATTATAGTCAATATTAGGCATGAACTTGAGTTTTGTCATGAGTTTGGAAATGATAATGTTAACTGGAGCCCCATATAAAATACTGCCAAAACGCACACCTTAATCATTACTTTCACTTTAATTATGTTCTTGTGAAAGGGTTTCCAGTGGTCAGGACGTTAGCGGCAGATTTCTCATACTGTCACAGAGCAACATCGCTCATATTAGCCTTGTCAGCATCCTTGTTATTTGATGCTAAATTCTTAAATGTAGCTGCAACCAACTGGTATACTTCTTCAACTGAATTGACCACCTGGGTAGGCTGATTCGCCAATTCCTAATAGGTATCACTCAATGCAGATCTGTTAGTGCTGTGTACTCTTGTCTAGTGGGCACAGCCACCACTCTAGGTGCCCATAACAAGAGGTATCCTGCACTAGTAAATTCTCTGTCTTTGTGGTCATCCTTACTCTCAGTGTGGAGATCCACCCAATTTACAGTGTTGCTTATCCTCTTTAGGGGTTAGTTTCTTTTTCTCTGTGGCAAGTAACAGACAGGATTAATAGAAGTGCCCAGTGTGTGTGTGTGTGTGTGTGTGTGTGTGTGTGGTTGGTGACATTTATGGAAAGTAAGCTCTTAACAAGGATATAGTTCTGGCAGTTTAGACCTCTTCTCCTTTGTCTTGTCACCCTTATTGTTGTAGACATAAACAGACTTATTAACTCATTGAGGGGTAGGTGTAGGTATTATAGTTTTCTAATCAATTTTTTCATCCCTTGTATGCCAAGTAGCGCCTCCTTAAGCACTTTGAAAATAGTTGCACTCTTTATTTCCAGAGTTATATGCATCTTCAGGTTAGAATGCATCTTCAAGAAACTTAGTAAAAGGTCTTCACAATGGACAGATCCATAATTACTGAACATAATTGCTGAGCCTTGAGGTAGTAGAAAGAGGCATAATTTGCAATTGACTCATTTTGCTTATCTTCATCAATAGGAACTGTTTTTCATATTCTGGACGTCTTGTTCACTACTGAACTTGGAGAGTAAAATGTTCTTTACTTCAGTTAAGATAATCCAGGTTTTAAGCTTGCACTCAGGATCTCCTGAGCCTTGTGGCTCATGCACAATTGCATGTGGATAGACTTCTGGTAATTGCTAGCGCTATCCATGCTATTTTCATACATCTGGAGGAAACCTGCAATTGTCCCATTGCCAGGTATAAACATGGTTTTAAAGTATGGTTTAAAGCTGGGATCCTCTTTGATAGAATCGGCGTGCATCATAGTTGGCTGAGAGCAGTTATGACCTGTTTTGGGACATACCTTTGAGTGGCCCACATAGATGCTTCCAGTCAAGTTATATGTCAAGTAGAGGTAGGCTCCGGTACAGTATGCATTTGTGCCTTCAAATTTTTATACTTTTTTCCATTGCAAACAGCATGTTGTCATGCTGTTCCAAGAGCTTTTCATATTCATAAAAAAGGTGATGGCTTCTTCATTCACTTTTTAAAGGAATACAAATCTCTCCTCAAAGTTCTTGAGCGTATCTTCAAATTTGACATTAGGTGATGGTCCTCTAACAATAGGCAGTATAGTAATTTGGGCTCTTCTAGCAGTCTCTTTGACATGCTCAAGATTGATGCATAGATTTTGACTTCAAATTTCAGGGTATAGTGTCTAGTAGAGATTGTATCCTCCTCCCTCACCAGGAGTTCATAGGGATCCTCTTCATGATACACTTTCCATATCTTCTCCATCATTGAATTGTCAAGGACAAATTTTCATTTCTATTTCTAAGGACCTGATTAAACCTCTGTAGTGAGCACTGCAGTCAGCATGCCAATCTTGGTTTGCTTAACCTGTGAAGCTGACTCACTGCTCAGAGGGTCTACTTCACACATATTAGATACCAGACAACCTTTGCTAACATCACAATCATCCTTGCCAAGCAAATTCTCATCTGATGCTACCCCTTGTAGCATCAATCACTTTGTTAAACTGTCCACATCCATGCGATCCTCTTGTAGACACTGTTAGATATGCTTGACATACGTTGCCCCCCAGTATCACAGAAATAATACAACCTCTCTCTTGGCAGCTAGGCTCCAAGGTATTCATGATAGTGAGTGTCTTTTTCCAAACAGGGCGGGTCTCAGAATGGTTACTGGACACAGAGTATTTGGTTAACTCCAGACTGGTTACTGGGGGTTACTTCACTTAATAAAATATAAGTGCAAACAAAAGGATAAACTTGGGATTCTGTGGAAAGGTTTTTTATTGTAATAAAAAGTGAATTGTTCTATACTTCAAGTAAAATTAAAGGTAAATAAATGACACTGAAGTTTAGTTGGGATTTGGGGTTTTGATATAAGGTTTTCTCAGATCCTCTAGTCAAACAGTATCTGACTGCCGCTTTGGTGGACTCATCCATTTGAGCCAATTCCTGTAGCTATGAGCTCCTTCCCATGGAGAATATTATGAACCTAGATGTTCAGGGGCCCATTCATTTTCACTTGATTCTGAGTTGTGGGCCGTTTTCTTCTATCTTGATCTTGGTTGGTTATAAGATTTGATAATTCTCAATTCAACTTCTGGTTTGAGCAATGGCGCTCCTATAATGCACCTTGCATTGGATAGTTGAGTTACTCTCAAAATTGGATGATTACCAGATTTATCAATATTCACTTTTGAATCTCAGATGGTTTCATTGGCATAATTTGGTCAGGTCATTGTTTTGCCATTGGTGGAATGTAAATTATTTTGGACCTAAAAGATATAAAAGGGTCAATTTTTATAGGAAATTTAGGCAGAGACATCAACTTCATAAACAATCTCTTCTGACTCCTCAGGGCAAAATTTTTTATGAAATCATTTCATTCCTATTGAAAATTATTGCTCACACACAAATCTATAAAAGGACCTATCAATTCCTCATCCACGGCAAATTTGTTCACCATACCTCCACCAGTTTGGAGGTTCATTTCACTGGTCGAAGAATGACTTGATGCACAAGTTGCAGTCTAATCTATGACAGCAAGTAAAAAATCTGTTCAGTAGGCTCAATATTGGACTATTAAGTCCATCAACTAAAGTTTTTATATTAAATAATAAATGTCAATATAAGTACTGTATGTGCCAAACCATTACTTTGATGTAGGAAAATGTAATCCATTTTCAACCTGATGATTGATGTGATGTGTTCTTTTAACTATAAATAGACACTATTCTTATTCATATAAATTAGGCTGACCAGGGATGTATACTACTTAACATAATGAAGATCCAGAGAATGTTTGTTTTTAAACTTATTAGGTGAGCTTTTAGTTAATATAGATTACTCTTTTATTAACTCACAATCTTGTTTGTGTTAAAATCTTTCACCTTCCATTTAACACTATATGACATACACTATTGATTAAATTTTTTACAGTTACTAAAGTCAGATGACAATATAATATTTCACCATATTTTCATAATTTTCATAGTAAGATAAAAAGTTTTATATGTAAGAAGTGAAAATTATATTTAATTTTAATGGTAATCAGTATATTGTTATGGCTAAGCAGTTTGATATTTGGTTGATTTTAATAATTTAAATGGTGTTGTTAAGCAGATTGTGGCCATTTGGATAGCTATCAAGTTATTATAAAGCGCAAGCTGGCAAAATTTCATATAAGCAAGGCTAAAAGGCCCAGAATAGCCTTTTGTTATCTAAATCATTCAATTGAATTAGAACATTGTTTGAGTTATCCTGATAAGGTAAAAGTTTTAGCCAATTACTTTGATTTCTGCCAATAGGAGCCCAACGCTGGTAAAAAATGGTTGTGGAGGGCAGGATTTGGACTCATACCTATAATGTAGTAACCAGGTAAGCTACTACCTATGTCATCACCTCCTTATAAATACTATAGTTAATAATAATATCTTATTACTGATCTAACTTATTCATAAACTATTTCTCATATATGTATCATAAAAGTAGTAACTTTCTTGATTATATGACATTATAGTTTGCAAGGTCAATGCAATTTTACAACTGTCAATGTAATTTTTACCAACTTATTGACATATCAAGCTTAGCTATATATTATATTTGTAACACTTAAGTATCTTGATATTTATAGAACTTATAGAAAAATTATATATGTTTAAAAGTTTCTGCAACTTGGTTACTAATAAAGTTAATAATGATTTGTTCTAATATGATTGTTTAAATATGAAGTAACATATGTACTAAGCTACTCATTTAGTTAGGACTAATCAATTTCAATTAAAAACAAAACTTAATGAGAGTAATTACTATGCAATTTTAATACAAATATTCTTAAGTAGAAAGTAAATGTAGATGCTAGTGCCGCCTTCATAAACATTGTGGCCTAGTAAAAATTGTACTGAATATAGAATTATACTATTGATTATATTAAGCTTTTTGTATTGTGTTTTCATATCTATTTCAGTCAACAAATTTATTATTACAAAGTGATTTTTGGATTCCTTAACTATACTTGACACTATTTAATTATCAATTATAGTCCTATTAAATAGTTAAAAAGCCCATTCATTGGACCGCTTACTGTGTATTACATAAATATTTGAAAGTCTGTAACAAAGGAACTCTAAGTGATATCTTGGTAACCATATGTTAATATTTATTCACTATACAATTGATTTTTAGAATATAATTTATATTTTAGTCTATACTTAAGGCTATAATCATAAGGACCTCAGATATGGTTATGAAACTGGACTGATCCATGCACCCTTTTAGACAAAGATTTAGACAAAGTGGGGCTCCAACACATGAGCCTTGACTCTAGTAAACATTAAGGACCTAGGCATACCATCAATGAGTGAGGAATGGCTGCTTTCCCATACCTGTAATCCAACTTCACCTAAAATGTTATGACTAGCCTAAGCCTGACCTCACTTACATACCTGATGAGCTGTATATAAATGTAGATTTAGCAAATTAATGAAGTAAGGGATATGAATAAAGAAGATAGGGTAGTTGAGATACCATTTTCCAAACAAGATGCCCAAACAGGGAGCTCAATGTCTCTAAAAACTTTTGCATTTGGAGTGGTCTTTGGTGAAAAAGTTTAGGAATTTTTTTAGAAAAAAAGCTAAAAAGGTGATTATATCAAAATTAATCAAGTTGATGGCACTTAAAGTCACTAAAATGATATATGAGATTATAATGTGTGTTAATCTTTGGAAGTGTGCTAGTTTACCCCATATGCATTAAACCATTAACAAGCCTTCTCCAGCCACAAGTATAGCTACCAACAGCTTACTAATGGTAGGAAGTTGTTAACGTTTATAATTTACAATAAAATTCTATTCCCAAACCCAAAGTTTTTTTTAAATTCTTTTTTGATTTTGACTCAAATAATTCCCTAATTAGGAAATATAGAGGGGACTTGCTCATTACTGTTAGTGATAGTGGTGGCAGTGTCCCTAATGTTCACTGTGTTGGCTTTTATGAAGGTTAGCTCACAGGAGGTTTAGAAGGTATCACAATCATAAAAACCACTTAGTTATTCAGAACCACTCTTATGGCAAGTCCCAAACGCATGTCCACAAGGATGCACTATAAAGAGATATAACCATGAGCAGTATGAAGAAGATCTCTTTAGGATGTTTTCACAGAACAAGTCCAGGATATAGAGCACCTTGAAGAAATCACAGCATGAACTTCCAAGGAATGAGAATATTAAGGGTGATAATTAGGAGAGCTTAACTCAGCTCTGGTTGCAATCTTGCAGTTACATATAAACCACCAGTGTACCAGGCAACTTTCTATAATGGCCACAACAATCTCTATTTGTGAGGGAGATATAATTTGAGGCTGCTTGAAGGCGGCCTCAACATGCGCCAATCATATCAGCATGCTTTTATGATGGAAAAATTTGTATCAGAATTTAGAAGTTTTTTAATTGTAAATACCAAAGGGATTGGAAATTAGTATAGCCTGTACCTTCATAAAAGATAGTATACGCCTATTTAAAGTAATCAGGGCTTAGTGATGTCTATAATGCTTAAGATATGACAACTTTGGTAATGACTCTACAAGTTGTATGATATTCTCAAGTTTTGCGCTATAGATGAGAAGGTCAAGTAGCAAAACTATTGCAAAAATGGGGCTTTTAAGGAGCATGTGGGTGCAGCAAGTTGAATACATTTAAGTTAGCCACAAAAATTTTCAAATAATTTCAAGTCAAGATGCGCCCCTCCTTGAATACCTGTTAGGCTGAGGGTGAGCCAAGAATATTGTGCTGTTGGTGTGGGCGTTTGGACACCACTGACAGCAACACCAGACTGCCAGGTGACACCTTACCTTGAGTATTTGATCCAGGGGAGGTGAGAAGGAAGTTGTAGGCTTCATGCATTCATGAAGCTGAAGAAGGGATGTTTTTAAAGTCCTGCAAGCTGCTTTAATCAACAGGTTGCTCAGATAGTTCCACCATTATATTTCTTTTCTAGCTTACTAATGTAACGATTGGTTTCACACAAGATGGTTTTTCAGGTGCCAGAACCATAGAAATTCTATCTCACGCAATGGTTGCAATTAAATATTTAAAATTTAAAATTGAATCATTTGTTAGTATTTTAATCTATTTGCTGATAAGTTAATTAATTTATGGTAAGCAATCAATGCTGGGATCAAAGAGGCTTCTACGCCTGATTTTTATAATTTTAACTCCCAGGTTCTTTATAAACTGCAGATATCAGCACCCAAATCCCAGTTTAACGTTCTAATAGTACACCTACTGTCATGCCACTGATAATAAACTTACTAATTTGCAAATTATTACTTTATTTATAATAAAAAATTTTAAAAGAATTATTTTATTTAATAAAGGCTTAACAAAGAAACCCCTTTTGATGCCTTGGGTTAATGATTAGTAAGTAGGTAACTCCAGAGACCTGAAGATAGAGATTGGATTATTCCTTGTACCTCAGCCAAGTGGGACAATGGAGTCATAATAGCAATTCTGAGTTTTCCAAGTTACATTTGGAGTGGGAAAAATTCTAGAAATCGGTGAATCTACTTAGATTTCCATTAAAATGAGGGAACTCTCTTTTGGCATGTGGTTTATTTGCAAATTCAACGTTCAGATACTTGGGTTATTCCAAGAATTACATTACTCCAGACTCAATTTTACTAAGATGGGGGGAAGACCATTGTCCCAAGAATACTAACCCTGTCGCCTATTTCACCTGTTTTGTCTCCCTCCATTGAGGTAGATGGAGGTTGGAGGATGCTATTTAGACTGTTAGCGGTTAAGGCCTCTTGTACACACCAGGAGATCTACAAAAAACGTTGACACTTTCCATAGCCCCTAGATTCTTAGATAGTACTTTCCCTGCCTCCTAAATCAAGTTCACTCATAATATGTGAGATCATGAGTTGCACACACACTTGAAGAGTCAGAGGGGCTTTCCTTTAGTGAGTGTAATTAAAATTTTTTCATTTGATAAGGCTTCCCAAATGATGAACCCTAGTGAATTCTAGCTTTCTCAATGGTTATAATTCAATTTTTCACTTATAAAGTAAAACAATCATCAATATCTAGTTAAATTTGTTAAAAGTCAATTTAGTTTCCAGCCAACATTGAAGCTGGGATTAGAGGGCTTTCACGCCCAAATTATAATAATGAATATACTTCTAGGTTAGTTTATAAACTGCAGGTAGCAGCACCCAAATACCAGAATTTAGAGTTCTAAAGAATATACCCACTGTTGTGCTACCAATAATAAACTTACCTTTTTGCCTAATATATTAGTTTTTTAACTTAAAATTGAAAAATTTTAGTTTATCTGAATATCATGAAGCAAAGAACCCACTTTGATCCCTTGGGCTACTGAGTAGTATATTAGTTGCTCAGGAGACCCTAAAGGTGATGATATTAGATTGCCCCAATACCTCTTAAGTGGGAAACTAGATTCAGAAGAGCAATGCTTTATATAATGAAGACTGAACTGTGGGTTTTTTAAAATCTGCTCAAGGGAGTTCCATCAATGCAAAAGCAGCCAGAATACCCATGAGCAATGAATCTCAAGATGAGCTGCTGAAGGCTCACATTTTTATCAAATCTGATAAGGTAGTTGCTAAAGTTCTTGCCAGTTGGGGGTTGAATAAATCTGCCAAACCAATTGGGAACAACTGTGCAAACATGATCCTTTGAATTATGCCACCTCGCTTCAAAAATTATATCTTAGATAATCCTGAAACTCGCTAAATTCTTTAAATGCCCCCAAATCTTGAAATAAAGAGATTCACGTTTTATTCATAGATTTGTCTAGTTCTTATTAGAGATTTCGCCTTTGCAAAAAGCAGTAATTTCCCTGTCATAAGTCACATGTCCACTAAGAAATTTACCCTAGAAACAAAAGTCTACTAGGAGAACTTGAACACGCTACAGCAACTAGTAATTGCATAGCCTTTGAAGGGCTCAGCCTTTGAAGATAAACATAAACTCAGCACTGTTGCTCCCTGCCAGGTCCCTTATGAGGCTAACTGATTAAGAAATGTCTTCACATAAATTAGCCCAGCAATCCTAAATCTACCACTATGGAGGAAAACATATGTTTTATCAATGAACCATCTGCTGATGGAAATTATGATGCTTAAATTAGCACCCTTGAACAAAAGCTATTAAAGGTAGCTCAAGTATCATATATGATATTGAAGTAAGTTTCTTTGTTGAGGACTTGATTCTGATCTCCTTATACATTCAAGTTTCTTCTCTGCCCACCAAAGTGGCGAGCCAGTCCACTGAGATTGTGAATTTTCGCTGACTCTTATATACCAAAGACTCACTTGACTATGTTAACTCTTACTACACCACTCTTCAGGACAATATAAATAAATTTTGCTGTCAGGCTAACGAAGCCACTACTCAAAAGACCTAGAACCACAGAGTTGACTGTGACTGCATATCTTCTCATCCAGCTAACCATTTCCTCTACAACACTGTTTGACATTTAAAACCTACTTCTAAAAGAAAAGTATGTGCCTTGGGCTGAGCTCATCTTTTCCTATCTTTACGTTTATGAAAATGCAATGAAACATGCTACTGAGTGACAGAAGTGCCAGAAAATGCAAACATGTCTTGATAGTAAGTCCTGAGAGATCATAATGCTTCACTTTAAGACATGTGCTACATGGGAAAATTTAAAGGAAGTCATTATTGAAGAATTTGATAGTAGCATATCCCTATTCCAATTGCAAACAAGCATTCATGCAGTTCTGCCATATACGTGGCAAAGCAAATATCAAGTTTGCTGAGTGGTTTTATCATGAAGCTCAGGCCCTTGCCTCCTGCGACCACATTAACTTGGACAATGCCACCACTTTCATCCTCTTTGCGTTTCAACATAGTAAGACTTTGCTACATTTCCAGTATTTGAAAAAGCCATTTAAGTATATTCTGGATATTAATTAAACCAACTTGGTGTTGCCTGAGCTGGAGTTGCGCCAAACACTTAATAATGGAAACCAGTCCTACATTCATGAAGTAGGAAATATCTAAAGGTCTAAGCCCTAATGTGACTTTTGCTCTTATTGTGGGTTCTTTGGGCATCTAGTGGATGCCAGTTGGAAGAAAAAGGTTGATGAGGTGGGAAAAGTGGAATCAGCCTAGTTGTGTGTAAGGAAAGTGTCTATAACTCTCCTGTTTCCAGCATGGTGGTGCTTGGTGGACAGAGCCAATGAATGGAAACCAGCCATTAATACCAAAGTTACAAGAGCCCAGCAGAGGGTGCTGGAGCAATAATAACTTAAGGGAAAGAGTGCGATTATTAGAACAAAAATACCCCCAAAAACGACGTGGTGCACAAAGGGGAAAAGGGTAAGCATCCCAGGATGGAGGGAACCTGGGCGAATCAACGGTACACTAGGGGCTAACCAGATCATCTGTAAAATAGTTGGATAAATGTAGCGCGAGACCTCCTTGAAGGGGTCTGCGCACAGGATTGTTCATAATAGCATTTTTAATAAAATGGTAAAATGGAAAAATTTTATTGGGAAGTCGACCAACAAAGAGTGTTGGTCATGGGAAGCAGAATTAAACTAAATCAGGGGAGTAAGGTGTTCGCTGAAGTGGGCCCAAGCACTGACCTACCAATAAGCAAACACTACCATCCAAATTGGTCAAATATGCTGAAACTGACTTCACTCAAGTAATTGATTGTAGTTGGATCTGACCTGAATGCATCATTTTTGTAAATGGAATGGGTTTTGAACCCCCGTTCTTCAACTAACAAAATGGAACAATCTGCAAAAATTAAGTAGACTGTCCATTTTAATGCCTGGGCTGACTTAAGGGGCTGGGCATTTGTCACCTCACTAGTACCAATCTGGGCATATTTAGCCTGTACCCAGCGTTGGTCTAGTGTATGCCTAAGGTCAGGGAGGGCCTGTAACTTCACCTTCTGGGCCTCCTGGAGCCCAGCCTTATCCTTAGGGTTGGTACCCACTATGATGTCATTTGCACATGACATTACCATCTCCTCCCGATGGGTCTCAACCCCCCTCCAGGGGCTTTCACAAGGGAAAAGTTCTTGTGGGAAGGGGCCAACTTCATGGCGGCAATTGTCAGTTTAGGTTGAGATCCAGCAGCCTGGAAGAAACGCTTGTGGAAGGCTTCAATCAGATCTTGGGCATGCACACAGTCACATGCTGGAACCCAACCTTTTCTCTGAAGCGTCAAAGCCCTTTCAGGATACCAGGTACTCCAGTCTTCTATTAACAAGGCGAAAGGCTACTATTTCCTCCACTTCCCACTCTGGCGCCCCATCCACAAGATAGGCATCAGGGGTCTCTGGTGGGGGGCCCTCAAACAACGTCAGTTTGCTCTCATGAAACACAGAGAAGATCTGAAATGAAGGGGAAGATATAGCTGGTATGAGGCATGGCCCACCTTCTTAACAATGCGGTAGAGGGCAATACTCTTTAGTCCCAGCTTCTTGCATGGCTGCTAGATAAGGATGTTACAAGCATCATGCATCATGAAATCCCCTTCCTTGTACACAGGACCCACTCATCGCTTACCATCAGCATTCTCCTTATACACTAGCATTGCCGCCTATAAGCTTGTGGAAACCCCTGGTAGACCTTCTTGATTGTCTTGGCAAAGTCCACCACCACTTTAACCTTAGACCTACAGCTGGGCTCCATGTTAAAGGCGGGGTTAAAGCCATGGCTGGTGAAAAAAGGGGAACAATTTATTGAAGAATGTAACGTGTTGTTGTAACTAAATTGGGCCATAGGAAGGTGAGAAGCCCAATCTGAATGATCTGCGACGGTGTAACACCGCAGGAACTGCTCCAAGCACTGGTTCAATCATTCAGTCTGCCCATCTGATTGAGGGTGATGGGCAGTTGAACGGCAAGAGCAGATCTGAAGAGTCTTACACAATTCTTCCCAAAAGACAGAGGTAAGTTGGGGTCCCCGGCCACTGGTAACCTCTTGGGGAATCCATGGAGTGCAAACACATGCGTGACAAAGGCCTGGCCATCTCAGCCGCAATTATTGTTGTTCTTCAAGGATTAAAGTGGGCGAACTTTGTAAACTGGTCCATCACCACCATGATGACATTGTAACCATCTGAGACAGGTAGTTCTACAATAAAATACACTGATAGGGAAGTCCAGGGCCCTTCAGCTTTCTGGACTGGTACCAACAACCCCGCTAAAGGTTGACGATTTGGCTTCATTTGGATGCAGATTAAACACTCCTTACAATACCTCCCCACCTGAGCTGGAAAGCCCTTCCAATTGAACGTGCGTCATATTAACTCCATCGTCTTTGATTTACCAAGATGACCAACAGTGAGTCCATCATGATGGTATTAGATGATTTCCAGGCGAAGTGGGCCAGCTAGAACCCATAGGCGCCCCTGAAACCACACCATCTCATCCTTCACGTGATAGCCCCTGGAGAGATTCTCTTAATTCAACTTGCACTTAGCAAGTAACATAGTATATTCAGCTGCTAGTGGCTGTGAAAGGACTACCTTCCTGAACATACTATATTCCTCTGCGTTTTCCAGAGGTACAAGCGCTGGCCCGTTGGCCAGGGGAGAGGGAAGTTGCGACAGAATTTTACTTGGAGGAATCATAACCTGTGTGCTGTGCACTTCTACCTCCTTGGGATCAGTTGCTAAAGAAGGGTTGCGTCTCAAAGCATCCGCCAAACCATTATACTTGCCCTTGGTGAGCTCATAAGTGAATGCAAATTGGGCAAGGGTCTCATGCCAATGGGTCTGCCGTGGGGTTAGGGCATGAGGGGCACAGTAGTACAGCAAGGCACAGTAATCTGTACGTATGCAGAATAATTGGGTAAAGCCATGAAAGTGGTGACGCCATTATGTCAGCGCCTCCACCACTGCTAGTAACTCCTTGTCATAAACGGCGTAATTATACTCTGGCAAAGACATCTTTCTAGAAAAATATCCCACCGGCTGCTTTATCCCATCTTCACCTACTTGTAACAAGGCAGCCACTATGGCGAAGTTGGAGGCATCCATAGACACAATGAACTCTTTGGAAGGGTCAACATGGCGAAGGACAGACGTGGACAACAGGGTGCACTTCACTGCTTGGAAAGCATCCTCTGAAATGGAGGACCACTGAAGCACCTTTGCACCGCTAGCCTTATATAAGGGATCTGCCACCTCAGAAAGATTCGGTGTGAACTTCTTGAGGAACATACATTTCCCCAAAAAAAGTTTTTCAATTTCTTGATGGAGGTGGAGATGGGCTAATCATGAATCGCCTTCTCCTTGTCTGGAGTTATCATGTGTCCTTAGTCAAACATGACGTTGCCCAGAAAAGTGACCTGGGACTTGAAGAACTTGCACTTGCTAATCTTCAGCGTAAGGCTGGCTGCCTTTAACCTCTCCACCACTTGCCGAAGGTGGACTGCATGGGACTCATAGTTGGGGGAAAACACCAGAATGTCGTCCATGTAGGCAACCGCGCATACCCCTAACAAGTCCCCCAACGCTGAATCAATGCGGCGTTAAAATATAGCAGGGGCATTCTTAAGCCCAAAGGGCATGACCCAAAACTGGAAGATCCCTTTTATGGTATGGAATGCGGTTAACCACTCTTGTCCCTTTTTAATCTGGATCTGATTGAACGCATTGAGGCAATCCAGCTTGGAGAAGACCTTCACATTCTTCACATAGCGTTTAATCTGTAAATTCAAAGGGATGGGATGGAGGTCTGGTACAATAACGTTGTTGAGGTTCTCATAGTCTACGCATGGGTGTAGAGTACCATCATCCTTCTCAACAAAGAGAAGTGGGGAGCAAACAGGGGAGGTACGCTGAAAAATGGCACCTTTGGCTAACTGCTCCTTTAACCACACATCCAACGCCTCTTCCTCCCGCACAGTCAATGGGTAAATGGGGGAAGCTATATGCACCAGATTCACAGTGAGCTTGAAGTCACAATCAAATTCAGAGTGCTCAGGAAGTGTGTTAGCGGATGCTGCATTAAAAGAAGATTCCAACCCTACAAACAAGACAGTAGGGGAACCTCCACAGAGGGATTCAGCAAAGATGCAAGCTTAAAAGTGGGAATATTGGGCCAATGAGGTAATTTGCCCTGGGCGTTATCCTCCAACAAAGGAACAATCATCATGTGACCATTAGACAAAGGCAATTATAGAGTGTTTTCTTTCAAATTAGTCCTGACGTCAAACTTTCTTCACCACTCTACCCCCAAAACAATGGGGAACAAGAGGTTCCTAATAGCTTGAAAATGATTGGACAGAAGATAGGAGCCCACCTGATAGTCCACCAATCCCATGACGTTCAGCACAGGGATACCTTGAGAAGCCCCACCTCTAACCATACCACCTGGTGAGTAACTCAACTCAAGGTAGTTAGCAAGGTCTTGGTCAATAAAATTATTCAAGGAACCGGTATCCACTAAAATAGTTGTGCTGAACTTCCCAAAAGGGGATGCAAGGGTAGCAGTCAACAAGATGTATCCAGAATGGGATTTATCCAACGCAGAAAATACCACTACCTCACCTGAAAATTCTTTCTCTGGCGTGAGCAAGCCATCAGGGTGTATTTTGGAATCATAGAAGGGGAAGGGATAGTTGTCCACTCTTACTACTAAGGCTACATATCCCACCACACCTTCTTCAGGTGCATATACATTATTATATTTCAAATAAAAAGTTCTTTTTCCACTTCCTGAGTGCCCCAGATCATGGTAGGGGTCAAACGTGGGTTCTCAGGGGTAATTTGATACACTGGAATAGGGTCCTCATCCAGGCCAAAAGAACTAATAAATGGTTCTGAGGTAGAGATAAAGTTTTCGTTTTAAAAACGCATTTTTAGATGCAAATGACCCTATCCCTTGAACTGCAACGGAATGGCCAATGTTATCTAAAGCCAACACCCCAGGCCCATATGCGCCAATTCTGCCAGCATCATCTGAAAGCACGAGTGAAGTAAAACTCATAATTAAATTGAAATTGATAATTTGGCAGAAAGTCAGGGAATCATGACTATTGGACCTCAAAGCGTCTGTATCCACCAGGCACAAGCATGAAGGGTGGATATTTTTCAGCTGGAGGCAACCCTAATAACGCTGAGTTGCTTCAACCTTTGGGAAAAAGAGGAAACAGCGGTGTGGTAAAAAACAGCTAAAGCTCACAGCTGGCGCCCACCATTTACATTTTTGGAAAAGTTCTATATGGAAAAAGTTCATGTACATAAATTCAAGGGGTTGGGCACCTAATGTAAGGAGAGTATCTATAGCTCTCCTGTTTCCAGTGTGGTGTTGCTCGGTGCACAGAGCCAATGCATGGAAACTAGCCGTTAGTACTAAAGCTACTAGCGTCCAGCAGAGGGTGCTGGAGCAATAATAACTTAAGCAAAGAATTGTGATAAAAAACCAACCAAAAACGAGGCGGTGCACAAGGAGAGAAGGGGTAAACGGCCCGGGTTGGAGGGTGCCTGGGCGAACCAACGGTACATGGGGTGAAAATCTGACTGTGTTCAAAATGGAATGGTTAATGTGGCTCAAGGCCTCCTTGAAGGGGTCAGCACACAAGATTGTTTGGAATAACATCTTGAAAAATGTAAAATGGGGGAAATTTTATTTGTGTTTTTGACCAACAAGGAATGTTAGTTGGGGGAAACATATTTAAACTTGGACAGAGGAATAAGGGATTTGCTGCAGTGGGCCCAAGCACTGACCCACCAATAGGGCAACGCTACCATCCAAATTGGTTGAATATGCTGAAACTGACTTCACTTGAGTGATTGAATGAAGTTGGATTTGACCCAAACACGTTGTTTCATAAATGAAATGTGTCTCAAAACCCTGTTCCTCGATGAACTTAATGAAACCATATGCATTAATTTGGTAGACCGTCTGTTTTAACGCCTGGACTGACGTAAGGGTCTGGGCATTTGGCACCCCACTAGTACCAACCTGGGCATATTTTGCCCATACCCAGCGTTGGTCTAGGGTATGCTTCAAGTCCAGGAGGCCCTGTAATTTCACCTTCTGGGCCTCCTGGCGCCCAGCCTTATCCTTGAGGTTGGTCTCCACTATGATGTCATGGGACCATGACACCTATAAGGGGTATTTTGACCTTGGCTTCACATGTGAAGCTGATGCCGCCACAGCGGCAACTGTGCCCCTGGTTTTCCAGGGTACCCCTCTCCCCACAACTCGGACCTGGCTTTCAGTGGATACCACTTTGGTGGTCCAATTCGCTGGTTTGCCCACCCACATTCCCCTTGAAGAGCTCCACCAAGAGTTTATGGAAGGTTTGGAAGCCTATGGCTCCAACCCCATCCTGCAATTTGTGGTCCCAAATGGGGCCACACGCCTAGATGGGCCTCAGGTGTGCACCACAATCAGCCCCAATTCAAGTAAAATTGCCTTGTCAATTCCCCCTCACGCTGTTATCCCCTCTGCCCCCAACCATCCATTCTGGGCTCGCGTTGAAGGCGGACAGATGATATGTCCATCCTGTTTTGAGTTGGACCACTTAAAATGCAAGTATTATCCCAGGCTGCTTCTGACTGCGCTGATTTTTTGTCTGCTGGCCTCCAACCTGCTGCCCACCCTGTGCCAGCTTTGGTATGGGGTAGAATCCTACCTCCCCCTCCCCCAAATCCTGATGCTGAAGCTGCACCTGCAGCCACCAATCAGCCTCTTCCTCGCCTCAGTGCCACAAATGCTCCCTCCAATCAAGCACCATCTTGGACCCAAGTTTGATCCCAAACTTCCTAAAATGAATCAACCAAACCTCAGCCATATGCTGATTCCCAATTCAATTCAACCAGAACCCATGGGAGTTATTGGCTGAAATCAATGAATCAGGTAATCTCATTGAGGAACCATCTCTGCAAATCAAGCGGTTCTGTAATGCAGAATGTGACGCCAAATACCCCCCTCATTTATATGCCCCACAGCCAAATGCCAAATCATTCTACAGTGACCACCGCCTTGCAGTAGAAGCAGCTGCCACATCTGATTGTTGTCCCCTTCACAAAGCTGTCACCAAAATAGTGGCGATGCTCACAGAAGGTATTTCACCCCCCGTTATCCCCATAAATTTCACCACAAAAATTAATAATACAATGAATCACTTGCACAATAATTCTATGACGCTATCCAGAATGTGGTAACTGCAGCACAGAATACTAAAGATAAGATTACCTGAACTAATACTGCTACGTTTTTTAAACTATAAGACACCCACATTAAATATGAAAAAGCTTTAGCCAAATATATCATTGCCATTTTCATAGCTGGCAATTTCATGGATATAAATCACCAGTGACATTAAACCATATGCCGCCGATGCCCTGACGCCCTTGTTATCTTCCTTGACATGTACCCTACTATGGGATGAGGAAGCTGCTGCTGAAGATGAGCCCCCTGATACTCCTCCCTTCCGCCATGTAGGGGTAAGTGGTCTCCGCTGCCCACATGGTTGGTTGTTTTGTTTGATGTGTTTCATTTAAGCTGCTCATTTTGGCGTTTTGTTTAAACCAAATAGGAACGTTAGTTTTATTTTTGGTTCAGTAATTTCTGTCCCCTGGTTGGCTTACCTCATTTAAATAAAATAAAATGATAAAGCCTTAATGTATTTGTAGTAATTCAAGGCTAAAGGTGGGATAAGAGAGAGGATTTATGATAGGAAGCAGGTAGATAAGCAAAGGTATTAGAAGGGGAGATAAGATATTTACAAGGAGATACATGCCTAGATTATAGAAAATGGTCAGCTTAAGCCACCAATAAAATAATAATAAAGATTTATAAAAATAATAATAAATAAAGATTTGATAATCCTCAGCATAAGTAGCTAGAAATTGTAATACTTTATAATCACTACTGGGATCAATCCCTGACAGTAAGGGACCCAATAATTCATTTAAAACATTATTGAATATTATTGGGGATATTTATCAATACTTTGAGATAGTTAATTCAGATAAATGAGGATCACATCTCGGCATTCCATAATAATTAAGCATTAAAGAGCTGAACCCCTAGTAAGAGGCTTCAGCCATAAGCGGGATAATCCTAACAAGTTTATAACCCCAATTTCTAATTTGGAGCAATAATTACAGGGAGTAGCTCAAAAGAGGTTGGATGGATGTAAAGGAAATAATCTAGATTCTAATCTAACTCTGACTGCTCTCTATGACAAGATTCACACTCTTCAACAATTTTTTCTGACGTGGCTATCTAAAAGAAAGATAATTAAGCCATAATGGAGGACAATATTGAATGTCTAAACTCATAGATTCAAAGCTTGAGAGCTCAGCATAAAAATGACTTTACAACAATTCGCTGACCAAACTTCTGAGAATCAACGGCTTCAACAACTTCTCAAATATAAATCTAGTACTGGTCAAGTGAAGAACTTAATCTATAAGTTACAAGACGATCTCCACATATTCTGTCAGCAGATGGACCAATTCCACATAGCAGATCTTTTTGAGACTGAACCTTCCAAAAGTGGCAGACCTTTGACCCTTCTAACTATACCTATTTGAGCTAATTTACTCTTTTAATCCTACCCTTAAGGAGTAAATATGTACCAATAACATAGAGCATAAGATTCTTTCTTTTTTATATTAGTGTATTATAGAACACACCATGGATTGGCAGAAGTTGTAACATTTTTAGTCTGCCTTGAAAATAGTGCCTGCAAGATCATGATTCCCTACTTTAAAAATGTACCACTTGAAAGCAGATTAAAGAAGCTCTGATTAAGGAGTTCAGGTACTATTAATCTCTGTCCAACTGCAAGTAGGAGTTCATGAGAACAAAGCAGAAAAAAGGTGAATCTTAACTTGAAACACTAACCATTTCTACTTTGAGGCACATGCCCTATTCTCTTGCAATTTAGTCGCTTTGGCTGATGCAAATGCTGCTGTGGTGTCCACTTTCTCCTCTCACAGCATTCTGGCGCTATATTAAAGCCGTTAACAAGCAGATCAAGCGATTCTCAATATTAAGGAGGCAAACATGGAAATTCCTGAATCTAAGAATTACCACACTTTTTTACCAAGTGATCAAGACTCATATTCATTATGTAGGCTGAAATTCTAAATTCTAATCCAATTAGGATCCTTGTTCTTACTGCGGCTTCTACTTCACCACGAAAACCAATGTTGAAAGAAAAATAAGACAAGGCGGGAAAAGAGGCGTCAGCCTAGGGTGCAAGGCTCCCTAAGATGACAAAGCCTGTGCCTTAACAATCTATTCCTAAAACTCTTCCCAAATATTTCATCATGTCTGCTCCTAACGCCCTAAATGATCTTAAAAATTTTACAGGAGTTAAAGGTTATCCTTCTTATCCTGTTAGAAATTCCATATATATGTCATACCACATTTTGGATTATAAATCACCCAAGTGGTGTTAGTAGTAACAAGGTGTTAAAATCTTTGGGCTTAGATGGCTTGCTTCTGGCCCTAGATTTCAACTGCACAGATTCGTGGATCCTTGCATTGATTATTTGAATGAAATTGTGTAACTGGAGCAAAAATAATATAAAGACTATTATTAGGGTTGAATCCCCAAAAGCCACGTTGAGAGTATTGTCTAACGCTAGGCAGGTGCTTCTTCATCTTGAAGATGTTCTTGTACTAGTAGGGAACACTTTCCCTATTCCCTTCTTGCAGAGCCAAGTGGAGATTTTGATATAGCCAACCTAAGGATATCTGATCCTTGCACTCTTCTCTTAAGAGTAATGTTTAAAACAACCAATGTTTAAACAAATTAGTTAATATCAATTTAAATATGCTTTTATTAGGGAATAATTTGGGGTTTTTATAGTTGGAATTGGCACAAAACTTTAAGCTTTCCGTTGAAAATATTTGTGCTCCTATACTGGTTTGACCCTCAGTGTTAGGCACCAAATATCGTCAGGTACCGTTGCCTTGGGTTTCTTAGGCAGCGTAATTCTTGGGTGTTTGGTGGAACAAACAATTGGTATTAGGTACTTGAAACCGATTGTTTTGGCCAATGATGATTCTACTTTTTCTCCAGCGTTTGAACGTTTTGGTAATTTCTGACAACTCCAATCCATTCCACTCTGAACAATTCCCTAAAATTTGACTATCAGGTGTTATTCCAATATTGAATTATTGCTTGATTTCGTCAGGGATGATGCCTAACGAAAATATCATCTGTCAGTGGCCCCAAATATCATCAGAGATGATGCCCAACAATAATTTATAAGTTGGCGACCTCTAATATCATTGGGGATGATGCCTGACAATATTCTCATCAATCAGCACTATTGCCAATCCTATATGATTATAACTTAATCATCTAATCTTATACCTGGTCAAAAGGTTGGATTATGTGGTCATCTGCAATTCTGACACATCCCCCTTCTTAACCAGATATCCAACAGAAGATAGAACCCTTGGGAATGGAAGCTGCCTCAGCTGGAGCTCATATTTGGTTTGTCATATCTCTATGTCCTCAGCGTAGTGTAGGTCTGTTCACACTCAATGCCCATATGCTCTGCTTGGTTTGATGACTTTGTATCCTTGGTTGCTACTAGTTGCTGCCTCTTCTCAAGCGCAGTTCCTGTGACATCATGCCACACCAGTCACATCTTCACATTGTTTGCTGAAAGATCAACTGGTATACCTGTACAAACCCCAGGATGGGTCTCATTGGCACTTTGTCACCTGTACCAACCCCAGGATGGGTCTCAACATCTTGTTGATAAAGACTATTACGGTGGATTTAGTTTCAGCCTTTCTTGATCCTGCCAATGCTTGGGACTCATGCCCGCCACTATTCCTTCCTCCATGTACAATAGGTGGGAATATCACTAGATGCATTACTGTTCAAATTAGATTGTTTTTTAATCTTTTCTGCTTTTTTTGATTTTTATGCATCTTTTTTGTTTTTGTTTTTTTGTTCCTTTATTATTATCTATATAATAATAATAATTATTTTTTCTTAAGTCCAATAATTTAAGTATTTCATGTGGACTCTATTGACCATGCGACCATCCTCAGCATTCTTGATTGTATAGGCATCATTTGCTGACTTGGTAATAATTTCTAACAGTCCCATCCATAGGGCGTCCAACTTATTTTTTCTCCCAAACCCATGGGTATTGCAATAGGCTACCCTATCGCCCACATGGTATTCTCTCAACGTAAGTTGATTATGGTCATCCATTTTCTTCAGATTGATTCTTTTTCTCATTGTCATCTCAAATTCCTGAGATTGTAATCCAATCAGGATATTGGCCAATCAGGATAGATAATGTTTGGCACTCATCCTTGATGATTTATCTATTGCTGAATACAATAATGGCAGTAATGTGGCTTTCCACCCATATAACAGTTCAAACAGAATTTTTCTCAGTCACCAAATGGTAACTGATAAAATAAGCAAAAGTGACCAACCTTAGATATGCTCCCCAAGCAGAAGTTTTCCACGTGACCAATTTTTGTAAGTTTGAGGCTAGAGTTGCATTCACTCTTTCCACCATTACGTTTGTTCTGGACAATAGGGGACAGATACAACACCACGGATTCCCTTTAATCTGTTTAGCTTGGGAATCACATGTGAAGTAAAGTTGGTTCCGTTGTCAATGAGAATAACTTGAGGGCAACTGTGCTAATAGATCACTTGGTCAAGGATAAACTTTGCAATACTTATTGAATCTACTTTGCTGAGGGCTTTTATCTCAACCCATCGGGTTAAGTGATCTATTGTGATGATTATATACTTCACTCCTCCGGTGATGATGCTAAAGGGTCCCATAACGTCTATGGACACCATGTGCCATGCAATTAGGGCGTACTAGCCAGTACCCTCTGATGTTCTTGTGCGGCTTGTGCAGCTTACATTCCACACAATAGGCTAGGTAATCTGCGACATCATAGCTGATTGATTCCCTGTAATAATACTGGCAAATATGATCCACTGTTTTCCTTAGGCCACCATGGCCAATGACCTTGTGAGCAGCTCAAATGATTTCCGCTCATTCCGATGGTTTAAAATAAAACCCATTTCCCTTTGATCATTTTGTATAATTGATTGTCCTTAAATTCAGT
The DNA here is from genome assembly GCA_022478985.1 of Massospora cicadina. Taxonomy (NCBI): domain Eukaryota; kingdom Fungi; phylum Entomophthoromycota; class Entomophthoromycetes; order Entomophthorales; family Entomophthoraceae; genus Massospora; species Massospora cicadina. Next base: position 339,650 of record JAKSZP010006577.1, read on the forward strand.
ATTTTCCATGGCTTTTCATAATGAATTCCAAATTTCTTGGGGTTCATCCCTGATATCTCCTTTGATCATCCTCTGGAATAGTGCATCAGCCTGATGATAGATCACATGAACAACTGGCAATCATGACAATCCAACGGCATTCTGATGTACCACTCCAGCCCAGTGGATAATTTAAAAATCGTAGGCTTGCAGCTTTAAAGCCCATTGGGCCAGCTGGCCTTCTGGTTCCTTCAGGTTATGAAGCCAGCGTAGGGATGAGTGGTTGGTTATGACTTTAAAGTGCATTCCATGTATGTAGACTCAGAATTGTTTACAGGTATGGATGACTGCCAGAAACTCTTGCTCCATCATGGTATAGTTTCTTTCTGCTGGCGACAGTGTTCTGCTCACGTAGGCTACTGGATGTTCGTCCCCATTGTCATCTAATTGACTTAGAATGGCTATAATCACCATTCACGAAGCATCCACTTAGATTATGAATTCCCAACTAAAATTCGGGTATTTCAACGCTGGGCTGCTCATGAGATATTTTTGGAGCTTATCAAATGACTTCTGGGCCTCTTTGTTCCACACAAACCCCTTTTTCAGATCCTTGAGTAGGTGAAATAGAAGTCTGGCAATTCCAGCAAGGTCTTTGATGAAATGTCAATAGTACCCAACCATTCCCAAAAAGACTAGAATATCCCAAACACTTTTCCAGGATTGACATCTGCTCAATAGCTTCTATTTTTATGGGTTATGGTTGTAATCCATTAGAGTTTATAATAAACCCTAAGTATTTGAGTTCTTTTTTGAAAAAGTGGCATTTTCACAGCTTAATTTTTAGATTTGCCGCTGCTAACTGCTTTAAAACCTCCTCCAGATGTTCCAAATGATTGGTGAAGGTCCTACTGAAGACGTTGATATCATCTAAGTATACTAGCATACATGATAGCTTCAGGTTACTAAGTATTGAATCCATAGCATGCTGAAAAGTCGCTGGCGCATTGCATAACCCTTGGGGCATTCTGGTCAGCTGGTATAGTCCTTGTTCAGTAATTATTGCACTTTTTTCCTGATCTTCCTTAGGCAAATCGATTTGCCAATAGCCTGAAATCAGGTCCATAGCTGAAAAGTATTTTGTCTCCCCCAGGCGAACATGTGTGTCATTGATTTGGGCAGCGGATATGAGCCTTTTTTAGTGATCTTGTTTAGTCAGCAATAGTTGATCACTACTTGATTTGATCCATCCTTCTTTTTTACCAACAGGATTGGACTCGCCCAAGGGCTCAAAGATGGAACAAGTAAAAATGTTCCACTAACTTGCTTATTTAATTGTTGACCTCCGCTTCCGCTGCTCTTGACCTACAAACAGGTCTCATTTGTATCAGTGGATATTCCACAGTATCAACTTTGTGGAGTACGTTTTTTGCGCATCCTAAGTCATGATCATTCTGAGAAAATATCTTCCAATATTTTTCAAATAATCAAAGCATGTCCTCCTGCTGATTTGTAGTCAGATTGGCTAGCCGCTCGTGATCCACTAATACGTTGACACTTTTGGCAACTCACATCAGAAATCCCATTTCAGAAAATGATCCAAATTCATGAAAAGCGTACAGTTTTGCCATTGGAAGCAAGTGCAGAAATGCAACGGTTTGATTTTTTTTCAATTTCTCATCAGCTTCTCTCCCATATTGGCTACTAGTACTCATATCTCTTCATGACCTGGCATTAAGATCCCTGGCGCAACCCATGGTTTAATCCTTGATTTTCCCCAGGGATTGATGATTTCTCCATATGGCTGTTCTGGAAGTTCCACCGTTAACCCAGTGTTAACTATGATTTAAGCCCCCAATGGAGTAGTATTTGCTGCGTTCGTCCTTAGAGGCATTCCCCAATTCTCCATAATTTCCATTGGCATTGGTTTCTGTTTCCGTCCAACTAGTTTATAGTGAATGGGTATAATACCATCACTATAAATTAAATTAACAAAAATATTTTTCTTTGTCAGCGGAATTTCTCCTTTCTGCTGGTAAGCCAAAGGAAACGTCTGCCCCAATATCATCAGGGTGTTTTATTTGAAATTGCATTTCACCCCATACTTCCTCAAGAACTCTGTCCTAATAAGTATATCATAGTTTGGATTGGCCAGCACTATAGTGGGAGCTGACACCATCAGCGATCCAAACCAAAGTGGTAGCGCACTGTAGGCTCCACATGAGATGGTAACATCTGGTCTAGCCATTCCATACTCTTTTTGGTGGTCCAAATCTGGTAAGATTTTCATACATTTCACTAATTTGGTGGAAACAATGTTGATTGGCGCTCCACTATCAATTATGGCTCAGACTCTTATCCTATTGACTAGAATATTGATATAGGTACACTCTGAGTACTGTAATAAAGTATTTACTGAATGGATAGCGGCCTTGTTTGCTGAATCAAGTGTGTGGATTATTTGAGTAGATAAATTGGGGAATGACTCCTTGATTGCGCTGATAGGTAAAGAAACGTTAGCCTCATCCAACTTCATTTTGACTAAGTCTTCAGGGCTCTCAGAGGATCTAACTTTCTCTGCTAGCTGTTGTACGTAGGGCCAAGTGACCTTGCTAACAATTTCAGGATCAATCTCCTTCGCTTTGGCTCAAGTTATAGCATTAACATCCAAGTTAATTCCCTGATGGAGAAGATCTGGAGAGTCATCATCCACAAATAGATCAGAGATATCAATTTCCTCTTTCATTATGTTAGGCAAGACAGGTTTATCAGCAGTACTAGATTGTCCCTGATCTAAACTGCTGGTCCTTTTCCTGAATCTGAACCAGTTTCTTGAGTTTAAACAAAATTAATCTGATCCTTCAGCTTTCCTTCCCAACACTGGGCAATTACATGGCCTATCTTCCCGCATTGGAAACAGAAGTTTGTCAATTTGTCCACTCATTGTTGAACTTCATGTTTACTTTCCAACACAACTAAATCCTCAGATTCTTTAGATGACTCAGCGAATTTGACAATATTTTGGGCCTTCATTTGAACTACCTTAAAAGTGCGATTGGGAGCATCAAACGTGGCTCCAAGCATCTTCAGATAGCCCACCATCTGAGAGGTCATTGTTTCAGTCACTTGCGCTGCCACCATAATCTGATACAATTCTTGATAGGGCCAAAGTGCCAACTGCATGGCTATGCATGCATCAAAGTCACCTAACACATTTGCTCCTGCCAAGATCTGAGCTTCTTGGTAAAAACGGTTGGCGAAACTAGCCAGAGTCTCATCTTTGAGGAATTGGATACCCATTAACTCTTGTTTACAATTTGCCCTCTGAGTAGGGCTTCTTAACTCCAACACAATGGAGGCTTTGGCTTCCGCATATGACCATTGTCCCCATTGAGGTGAGAACACCAGATTTTGGCAGCCTGTGCTAAGGCATTTCATTACAGTCACTGCTTTTTGATGGTCTGCATAGCCAAACATGGTCATCTCAAATAAGCAGAAAAATGCTGGGGCGTTATCCTGGTGAAAGGGGGAAATTTTGGCATATTTCAAAATTCCTCAGTTGCTCCACTAATAGGAGATCCTGACCCAGCTTTTTGAGAAGCCATAGGAGTGACTTAAGGAGTCATTTCCAACACACCAGAGAATGGTTTAGGCATGTTTTGGGGTGGAGAGGTCTTATTGATTGGCATTTCACATGCCTTTTCTTTAGCATCATCTGCCTTGAATTGTTTACAATCACATTGGTGTTTCTACAATTCCTCTATATGCTTGGTCATTTTCGCCATCTCCTCATGAAACTGTCAGATGTTTTCTTAATCCGCTTACCATTCAGTTTTCTGAAAAAAATTTCTTTGATGAGTTCGCCCTCTTTCCACTTTAAAGAGGCAACTTTTCTGTATAGGTTATTAATAACTATTCCTAATTGTTTGAGCGTCTCCTCCGCCTTAATCATAAACTCCTCTAATGTACTAAAATCAGCTTGAGATGCTGATCTGAGCACATTTTCATTGACAGCCTGTAATTCTGCCCAGAGCTTCTGAAGCTCTTAATTAAAGGCGACATCATTAATTTAAATTGGCTTTTGACAACTCAACTACCCTGTAGTGAGCACCAATGTTAAAATATTGGGTTTGGATGGCTCGCTTCTGGCCCTAGATTTCAACTGCATAGATTTGTGGATCCTTGCATTATTTATTTGAATGAAATTGTGTAACTGGGGCAATAATAGTATGAAGACTGTTATTAGAGTTAAATCCCCAAAAGCCAAGTTGAGAGTATTGTCCAACGCTAGACAGGTGCTTCTTCATCTTGAAAATGTTCTTGTACTAGTAGGGAACACTTTCCCTATTCCCTTATTGCAGAGCCAAGTGGAGATTTTGATATAGCCAACCTAAGGATATCTGATCCTTGCACTCTTCTCTTAAGAGTAATGTTTAAAACAACCAATGTTTAAACAAATTAGTTAATATCAATTTAAATATGCTTTTATTAGGGAATAATTTGGGGTTTTTATAGTTGGAATTGGCACAGAACTTTAAGCTTTCCGTTGAGAATATTTGTGCTCCTATACTGGTTTGACCCTCAGTGTTAGGCACCAAATATCGTCAGGTACCGTTGCCTTGGGTTTCTTAGGCAGCGTAATTCTTGGGTGTTTGGTGGAACAAACAATTGGTATTAGGTACTTGAAACCGATTGTTTTGGCCAGTGATGATTCTACTTTTTCTCCAGCGTTTGAACGTTTTGGTAGTTTCTGACAACTCCAATCCATTCCACTCTGAACAATTCCCTAAAATTTGACTATCAGGTGTTATTCCAATATTGAATTATTGCTTGATTTCGTCAGGGATGATGCCTAACGAAATTATCATCTGTCAGTGGCCCCAAATATCATCAGAGATGATGCTTAACAATAATTTATAAGTTGGCGACCTCTAATATCATTGGGGATGATGCCTGACAATATTTTCATCAATCGGCACTATTGCTGATCCTATACAATTATAACTTAATTCTCAAATCTTATATTTGGTCAAAAGGTTGAATTATGTGGTCATCTGCAATTCCAACACAAGGTGAAAGTCAGCCATTATTGACACTGACTCCCCTGTTATTGTCATTTTGTCCCATTTAATAAAGTAAATAAAAAATTCTTAATTGAGATCTTACTCTGTAATATGGGACTGCTGGTTCTGCCTATACTTAATCCCTTGGAACTTACTTGTCTTTGCCTATATGGAGTAAGTCCTTAGTAGTGGCGACCCTGCTATACTTTTTCATAATGATTCCATGACTTGCTTATTGGGACCAATCCTTAATGATTTTGAAGCTCAAATTAGCTTTAAGAATATAACTTTTTTCATTTTAAAAGAATGTGTTCCGCTCATAATCAAAAATTTTTTTAAAGAAAAGGGGAAAATTCTAACCTTGGAGCTTCATGTTAGAGCATTCCAAATTTGTGAAAACTGGAATATTGCGTAATTGGACCTAAAGTTACTCTTCCTCTTCTAGTGGAGAATACTTTAGAAGAAATGCCCATTTTTCCATTAATAAGACAGCTATACCACCTTAGTCTCTAGTTTTGGTGGAAACAGGAATCCAAGTAACCATACCTACTGCTCATCTTTTGGTGATTTATGGGGAGTCTAATCCATCGATTTTGGAATCTTTAGCCTGCCCTGGCATACTTGATCCTGCATATCAAGGGACTATCACTTTAATAATGGCAAATCTTACTAATCAGCCTTTGATGATTACTTGGAACCACCCAATTGCTTATCTTCATACCCTACCAATATAACATGTCAACTCTGTCTCTGCCTGTGGATCATTAGCTGATCTAGGACTTAAGTGGGCTTCAATCATTGCATAAGTAAATGTTAAGTTTGGCGACACCTTAACCAGTGATTAACAGCAAATGGTTAATCCACTAAATGAGGAGTATACTGGTATCTTCCTTAAAGTTCCTGACAATTTTAGTAATGAAAGGGGTTCAACACCAAGAACATACTATTGACTTCCATCTCATCCAGAATCAGCAGTACTAGAAATAAAAAATCAAAAAGCCTTAAGTCACTTAGGAATTGAAACAACTTCTGGACGTTAGCTTTTAAAGCCCTCGCAGAGTCCTTGGGCCTCCCCCCTGTTAATGATCCACAAGAAGGATGGCAGCCATCACGTTGTAATGTATTTTGGAAGTTGAATGCTATCACGCAAAAGGACAGCTATCCATTGCCTTGCATTAACAAATAATTCCGCCTTTTAGCTAGATCTCAGTTTTTCTTAGCTATAGATCTTGCTAGTGGATACTGGAAGATCCAGCTGGCTCCGGAAGACAGGAATAAATGTGCACTCATTTCCAGAAAAGGCCTATTTAACCCTACTCACATGTACCATGGGCTATGCAACGCCCCTGCGACCTTCCAGCGGGCCATGGATGGTATGATTTAAGATATAAAAATGTATTGCATATTAATCTATTTAGATAATATCATGGTATTCTCCTGATTCTTCAATGAGCATACATAACAACTTTGAGATTTTTTAATTAAATTAAAACCCATATCTATTGAGTTGAAACCAGCCAATTGCAGTTACCTTCAGAGTGAGTTGGAGTTCCTTGTCCATAATGTTATCATGATAGAATTTTACTGTTACCTGATAAAGGTGACGCCATCCAAAAGATGCCTCTTCCCCAAAGCTTGAGAAATTTGAAGTCTTCCTGAGGATGGTCAGTTGCTACTGACAATTCATCCTTCATTTTGAAAAACTTGCTGAGCCCCTCATCTACCTACTCCATAAAGACGTTCTATTTCACTGAGAAAAATGACAACGACAGGCTTTTGACTATTTGAGAAAAACCCTAATGGATGCTCCAAACTTGGTGCACCCTGAGTTTGACAAGACCTTCTTTTTTTATGGGTGCTAGTGATATAGATATTGGAGCAATCCTAGCTCAATTTAATTCAAAATAAGTTGACCATCCTGTAGCCTATTTCATTAAACTTTAGTTAACTCAAAAAAATATATTGTCATGAAATGAGAATTCTTATCAGCATTCTTGCTTAAAAATCAGATACAACCCTATCTTTATGAGAAGCATTTTACTATTGTAACTGATCATTATTCACTTTGGTGGTAACAACAGATGAAGGACCTAAATGTCCAGCTCACGCGGTGGGCCTCAAGCTACAATGTTACGACTTTTAATAACCATTGGGATGGTGCTATATACCAAAATGTCGATGGATTATGCCACTTTTAAATACTAATCTTATATGCCTCTGAAGAAGACTGGGTATATGAACTTATAGTTGAACAGAAACATGGGACTGAAAGGCCACAGGTGTCCAAAAGCAGTTAAAACAACTGACGGTTAAACCCAAATTAATAACCAAAACTTTATAAGAAGGTAGGCTTTGCATGGCTCCCTATGTCCGCCCGTTGGCCAGAACTCTGACCAACATGGAAGTACATATGGCTGTAGGGCATGGTGCCATGAAAAACTTACCGGTGTCTTAAAGATCAATGTTACTGGGATGGCCTAATTCCATTCATAATGTCCTTGACTCCTGACTTGCGTGAGCTATACAAAGGCTTACTATGCCCAAATTTCAACACTAAGTAGTAGGACCAGCATCCTCCTTCGCCAATGTCAGTATATATGTAATTGGACCACTACCTACAGCCCTATATGGATATTTCTACATCATCATTGCATTTAATCATTTCACAAAATGGGTGAGGGTATCTTGGCAGTCTCTGAAACAGCTAAAGCTATTGTCTCGTTCCTGCTTAAGCACATCTTCCCATGCATGGTAGCCCAAAATTCCTGCTATCTGACAATGGGACAAGTTTCATATTTCAAGTTGTTACCAAACTTAATGCGTGATATGAACATATCATGCTTTTACAGTTCCCTACAAGCCATCAACCAATGGTGCCATAGTAAAGTGAATGGCACTCTTATCTCCATATTGAAAAAGAAGGCAAAAAACCTAAGTAGATGAAATGAGAACTTACAGTCGCTCTGATGGCTTATCAAGTGAGAGATCATATAATCATTTGAATTTTTTCATTTAAGCTTTCTACAGGTGGAAACTTATTTTACCCTCCAGTATTCATCCAATCCTGGAAACCTCCTTGACAGAACCTGCTGACTTAGACATGAGAATATTAGTTGAGGAGTTATTTAGGTTGCAATACCTAGTATTTAAATCCCTTAAAACTGTTACCAAACAGGAGGTGACCCAAACCAATGCAGTGAAGCATAATATGCTGATATTGAATGGGAGACCTGGTAATTTTTATAATCATCACCATGTGGGAGAGCCCAAAAATTTAGACGTGCTATTGTCTGAGTTGATAGGGTAATATACCGCCATGGGCTGGAGTAATTTAATGCCTCCATAAATATGGGTTAGGTTGTTAATTGGGTCCATAGAAGAGCTCTCCAAAAGCTAAGTTCCCCCTTAGCAAGATCCTGAGAGTAATAGTATAAGAAAAAGCAAAAATCAAGTTCGTTCAAATGAAGATTAATTTTTAAAATGAAACTTTCTCTGAACTTTAATAATTGCATTCAATGAAACCCTGGATTGAACACTGTTCCAAATGATACAAAGGCTGAAAGGCCGCAGAAACCTTATGTAAGAGTGGCGATAGGTCCTCCCCTTCTCACTCAAAGACATTGGCTTCTCTGAGACTTTAGGAAAATCTTTCTTATCATGAAGGGTGATACCCATTCTGAGACTGTGCCCTCATGAGGACTATAATTATTTACACGTTAAAATTAAACGAAGTACTTTGTTTACTATATTGTTGGGCCTTTACTTACTAAAGTGCAAAGATATTAGTGAAGAATTATTCCATTAGGATGAACGCTGGAGCTAATAGACTCATATTTGTTTGCCTTTGAAGAAACTGGCAAATAAAAATTGGACTTCTCAAAAGCATTATGCTGAATCAGCGGATAAGATTGGAAACACAGATATTCTTACATTAACTTTGTAGAGTTTTGTTGGATTGGTTGGCTGTAATGCCACTCCATGAACGTTATGATAATTTATTAATGGAAACATGAATCACTTTATGCGCTGGGAAAGTAAAGAACAGATGTTGAGGGAGGATTACATGGAAGAAAACTAGTTAAAAGTTGTTTTTATAGTAAATTAAAAAATAAACTGGCAATATACCTAAATGAGGGCTATTGTCTTTATAGTAGAGGTGGGGAAATCAGAAAGCAACTTACTAACTGTTCTATGCCAAGACCTCTGCAGTACATAATAATTGGATATGTCAGGAAGAGTGTAGATATCTGGGAGAAGCCTTTAAGTTCATATCACGTTATAAAGATTCTGATAGCTCGTTTTCTGGATCTAGAATTTCAAATTGATGCTAAAAAACTTGAATGGATTCATCTAGACTGGTGAGCCATTTCCCTAGTTTTTCAAGGTCTGTTATATCAAGGAAAATGATCAAACAATTATGAGGGTATATTGGACGATCTAAGTGTCAATATGTGATCTGTATCAAATGCAATAACTGATCCAATATTATAAGGCGTGCTATGGGTTACATGGGGATCTGGGCTGGATCAGGAGACTTATTGGGCATTGTAACTGACCAAGCCATAGTTGGAATGGTCCCTAGGGTCTTTACAGAGGCCCATAATGTAAATCACTTCTCTACACCCATTCAATTTTTTTACCAAAGTATATGAGAATGAGGGGTAGAGATGTAGGATTCTTAGGGGTCCATGGGAGTAAAGCCATCGCTATAAACCACATTATCTAGGTCACTATCTGGGAAAGAGGCTCTTCTGAAGGCTTGGGCCCTCTCTTACGCCTATGACTATTATTCACAATCCAGTTGAAGGGGCGGTTCATCTAGTCTTACATACATTTAATCTCTCTTCTCCTGGTTAACATCTACAATTGAAGACATACAGCATTACAACATCCTTTTTTAAAAAGAATATATAAGGAATTATGAATAAATCTTTACTTATACTTTGTCTGTAATAAATATTTTATAATGTTTATCCTTCATGTAATGAGTAATTTTTTTATTATAAGTCATTTTAATCTTCCTTTTTAGTACTATTTTACATTCTTAGAGATTTTCAGTACCTCTCATTGTACCTACTTATTAAGTTAGTATGCTTGTGTCAGCATTACAATTCAGGCCTATTGGAGAAAGAAGGAAATTCATCATATAATCTTTTTCCTTGAACATTAAAGCTTAAATGCTAAGGAAACTCTTATTTATAACTTTACAAACTTAGTACATCTGATATAGTCTGTAACATTTCTAGTTATTAATAGTTTTCTCTTATAATTATTGGTTTTTATGCTCTTGTTTTTCTTAGTGCCTAAAAATATACTTCCTTAGAACCTACATCCTTTTAAACTATAAAACAGTTATGAAAAGAAGGTGATATGCATAATAAAAGTTCTACCGTTGATTTGTTACCCAAGCTGCTCTCTGAAAGTCAAAAGAAATTTTCACTACTCATTAAACTAGAAATCTAAATACAGATTATCAATTTCTGTTGCTACTTACTTTTACTTATTAATGTTTGTTACACAATCTATCTTATTTAAGATATAGAGTCTCTAACTCATCTAGTGCAATTCTATATACTTAACCACATGTTTTACTTCAACAAAAACCATCTAAAACACAAATTAGCTCCACCTGCCACATGAAGTGGCTTATAATTTTTATATTATACATCACTGGATTTTTTTATAAACGGTCCACATGAATCTCTACCTAAACAATTGAGGCATTGGACTTTATTGATCAGGATTTTTTAGCAGTTAAAGCATTTGGACCTATCCATCACCAACTCTCCTATCTGCCTAAAAGTGGTAAGCCAACAACATTGTATATAATGTTTTTTACTTGAAATCCTTCAGTAAGCATCATTAGCATGACTTAGAGATTATATTTTTTATTTATTTCAGAGCTACAAATTCATTTAAATGCCTACTATGTCACCTCTGTCATCAGTTGAATAATTATCTTATGGCTGACACTATCCTGCCATTACTACCTGATAAAAGCAAGCTTTAATGTAGGATTTACTAGCATTAGAGAACGCCTCAAAGCTGCCATACACGAGAATATGTAAAACTCCAACATCAGGAGATGTAAGTAGGATGCACTACATGCCTTATATTGCTAGTGCTACAAGAATTAATTAACCTTAAAAATAAATCACATCTTAGTAAAGTATCTGTAAGAGAACATGAGACTACACTAAGCTGGCACCTCATTTATCATCCTACTATAACTGAGTAACTAACTAAAACAAAAAGGAACATATAATGGCAATGTTAACATCAATGGATATATGTATGCTTTTATTCAACTGAGGCAAGTTGACCAGGGGACAGACAATACCGATATGAACTATATGTAGTGGGATAGGGGGAGGTGAATTATAGCGAGATTTAGGCACCCTGGAGTAGATGAGCTACCATTGTTGTCAGACGGTACTGCAAGGTGTAAGGGGTTAGATGCCCTATTCTGAGGGGGCTTTCCTATTATGGAGCAGATGTGAAGGAAGGGGTCTATATGCAGAAATTAGACTGGGAACCATGATTCAATGAGTCTTTGTTGCTTCAGCCTCATGTATCCGTATAGCTATGCTTGAAAGTGTTCCAATAAGTGTAGGTAAAATCTGCTGATTATCCCACGGATGGTCAACACAGTTAAAAAGAAGGCATCCAGTGCTATGGTGTGGATTGTCCATGGTGCAATGGCAACTATCATGGAGTAAAGTGTGGATGGTATTAAGGATTCAAGTTGTAGTGCTAGGAGGCTTTTGGAGATTGACAGCTCCTGGTCGTTGTTGTTAAAGCAGATGCGCAACTTCACGCCATATGGCTCAAGATGGCGGGCATGCTTCAAGGCAGTGGTGTAGGGTGCCGTCCCCTCCACACACTGCTCATGTTGCATGGAGAGAGTTGGAACGGTCACTGCCTTGTAGGTTCTTCTGAGGCAACGTCAGATACTAGCTTTTACCCTTAGCTGGAGGAGAGGATGATGTTTTATACTCCATATTGCCTTCTGTCATGTGAGGTCTTACGGGATATCTAATACATCCAGGTAGTTAATTCTTGCAATGAACGGGGCCACGTCATATGTGTCCCTCTGGGGGTGGTTGTCTGGTTTCCTAACGTGAAGCAAGCTCTGGGAAATCCTCTTCCCTGACTAGTGCCTGTGAGAGTGACGGTTCACCATATGTGCTGAATAGTGCTTAGGAGGCGTTTGAAGCGAGGGGGGTTCCATGTGGGCCCACTGCATTGGGGAGGTTTGCAAGGTATTTGAGCATGCTGGATGGGTTGTGTACGTTGGATAGCTTGAGCGCCTGTCCAAAGTTGGCCCTCGCCGCTCAAGACCAGAGTTGTTGTGGGAGGTCTGGGGCTAGGGCTTCCTCTATCCAGGTGCCCAATATGCGGTTGGTGTGGTCTTCAAAGTCTATTAGGCCCATGCCAACGCTGGAGCATGGGCCAAAGAGCTTTTACACTTGTACAGGTGGCCGGGACATAGGCCACAGTCATCCCTGGACAAGTTCATGGACTGAGGATATGGGTATAGATGAGAAGGAGATTGCATGGGCGGGGAACCACAGCATTAAGAGGATGAGTGAGTTGGCAACCATTACTTACACCATTAGTCCTGGGGATCTTCCCTTAAAGGAAGCGATGCGGTTGGACATCCACTGAAGTATGTTATTTTAAATTGTCTCATTGGCATACCCCCCTGTTTCAAGCCATATCCCAAGGCGGCAAACAGGGTTGGTTGAAGGAGGTGATGTGATGTGAAGGGTAGGATGAGTGGGTTGTTTATTTGTGGGGGACTGTGGGGTTTGGGTATTGTGGCCCAGTTTTAGTGTATTTGCTTAAGATAATTATTTCCGTTCTCTTTTTGTTAAGTGACGTGTTGCTCACAATGGAATACTCGTCCAGGGTGTGTTCCAACTGCCAGGAATCATGGTTGTTAGCTATACCTGTCATGCGTTCATCCACAAAGGCTAGTATCTTAACTGTTGGTTGGCCTTGTGCAGTTATGCCCATGAGGCGTGAGTCAGCAACGCAAAGGAGTGGATCAATACTGAAGTTATACAGCAGTGGGGAGAGAGGGTCCTCTTATTTGAGCCCTCTGCGTGGTTAATCTTGTTGGTCAGAAAGCCAGGGCCGCATACAGCCATGGTGGATATAAGTATATTATGCCATAGGTAACAAGAAAGATGAACCTGATTTTATACCATTTTGTTAAGACAATTTCAGCTCTAAACTTTGATTTAACCAAGAAACCATTGATCCATAAATAACTGAAGCGCAACTCATTTTGTAGATTTTAAAAACTACAACTTGGTATGAGATGACTAAAATTAAAAAATTGAGGCATTTAGATGAATAGAATTAAAAGCAATTTGGTTGCGTTCCTTGGGCCTATAAAATGTGATGAACCAGGACAGTATCTCAGATAGCTATACTAGGTTGTGATAAGAGGGTGGAAGGTGAGTCAGTAGGGTGTACAGCTACCAACCTGAAGGTTGTGGGTTTGATTCCCTCCCTTTGCACATTGATCAGGGTGCCAGATGAAGGAAACTATTGGCGGTTAGTAGGTCTTATAACATGAAAACCTTACCCATGACATAACCAGAAAAATCTGAGTCCTGATCTGGAGGTGGAAAAACTTTTTGACAGAGTTGACCATGCTCAGGTTTCATGTCAAATCTTTCTTTCTTTCAGTAATGTCTGTCCCTTGGTCAGCTTGCCTCAAATAAATAAAAATAATAATATACTGTGCTGTAGGGAGGATACCCCAGTGGTAGAGTATGGACCCTCTACCACTGCCTCCCGAGTTTGATCCCAGTAATGGACTTTGGGTAGGGGACGATTATGACTGTGTTGGTTTTGTGCACCAATACCCTGAACTGAGATAGCGAATAGCAAAGGCGGTCCATGGAGTTCCTGGCCTATCATACGCCACGCATGGAGGTTTTCCAGGTTTTATCCTCCTTTCCCATTTTCTTCACTTCCCTAATTGGTGCGGTATCATCCCAGGTTGGCCCACCTCAGATTAAAATAATATACTGTGCTGTGATAGTACCATGCATTAAACAAGTGAGCTACAATTTTTATCCTAGTATTATTCATACATAATTTGGATGGAGTAAATCTTTATATCTACCCTAGGTTTATAGCTAAAATATATCTGATAATGCTAGTTATTGTTTAACCTAGTGAGAATCCAGGATGTGTCCTTCATGGTTTATGCACTATGATCAACTACACTAAAACCTATAGAGGATCATACTTAACTTGATTGCCGCAATGTGATTACCTGAGTCCAATTTAAAAAGCTGCAAATTCCTTTTAAAATGGGCTTGGTGAGTAATTTTATGCTAAAAGTTAAAAAGAAACATTAGTAGATGGTGGGTTTTTAAAGATCTTTTGTAAAAAACTAGCTAACTATTATATGGCAAACTAAAATATGTAACTATAGGCTCACATTTGATAACTAAAATTGAAAAGGAGCATCTTATGTATGTTAAGTACAATAATGTCACTCAGCTGATCACCAATATGTACTCTTTTAGTAAAATTCTATTAGAATTAATTTAATCTTCAACGTTCGTTCTATTGGGCGTGTTTTATAGACAAACCCTCAAACTCCTTAAATTTGGTTCACACAAACCTTAGAAAATATAACACTTAAGATTATTTTATTCAATCCCCCGAGTAATTGAAAAAACTTTGTATCCTAAAGGCTACAAAGTATATTTTTAGCTACAATAAAAAATAATCACTTATAGATGAAGTTAAATTGACACTTAAATATATATAAACTATTAAAGTTAGCAATGGTGCCAAGTTATTTTGTAAAAGAGTTTTTAGTGAAGAATGTAGTTATAATATCAAAGTTTTATTTATTATGGCGTATGAAGAAGTCCAAAATGCAGTTGGGACCATCTAGTACTAAAAAAAGAAGTACAATTTGGGACCATCTAGTACTAAAAAAGAAGTCCAAAATGCACTTTATTAATCATATAAGCATGAGTGCAATTAATGTAATTCAGTAAGCACAGATAAATATCTTGAACCTATACTAATACTTATTTCCACTTTATATAGCGTTAAAATGGTGAATATATAGACAAAATTTGTATAATGATACATTTTGGTACAGAAGTTGATGAGAGATTATTTAAGCAGTCAAATACTAACTCTTATCACTAAAATTAAGCGTGTCTTCTAATCATAGGCACCAAAATTCATCAAAATAAAATGCTTAAGATATATATCATCTTTATAATAGTTAAGCAGAGCTTGGAAATAAATTAGAGCTCTAAGGAGAATTTGTATACATAAAGAAGAAGGAAGTTATATCCCTCTTACCTCACATAGATATACTTAGTAATGATACAATTGTTTGGATTGTTACATGAGCTCAAAGCATAAATATGAATAGTGAATTGCTAATCCTAAAGAAGAATATACCTGCCTTTAGAAAAGTAATATGCTATGCCTATATCCTAACTTCTATATTTAAAGAAGTTAAAAAGATGTAGAGTGAATGATGACTGTTTATATCACATAGAAGCTGGATACTCAATATAAGCTAACAGGTTAAACACTTTTACAGAGAAAGGATATTATGTTCAGTAATAGCTATTTATTAAATCCATATAAAGTTTTTATGTTTAGTAAGAAGCTCTTGTAGGTTACTTTTCAAACAAGCATAGAGTTTGTTATTTGTAACAACATCTTCTCAGTTATTCATTAGGTAGCTTTTGAGCCAGGGTATTAGTTAGTAAACTTTAATTTATGTAGGTAAGAAATGCATTTGTACTATTGTACTAGAAACAAAGGTTACATTCCAGCTACAAATGCTGCTGACAAAGCTTATCTTAATGTAACAAAGGTTAAAAAATAGTTATGATACTTTAAATAAGTTTAGTTAGTGATTCTATCCATAGCTCTTGCTTCCATCTCATCCAATTTAAACTCCCTATATCAGATGAGCTCAAGCAAAAATATATCCATAAGATCAAAAATAACTTAGAATTATAATATTGTGTTATTGAAAAATAGAGCTTTGAATTAAGCTCATAGTGTTAAATATGTGATACATCAAGGAAAACCAATGCTTTAGCTGAGGGTACTTAGGACTTACAAACGTATCCTTGGTCTTCATTTATCACTTTTATAAATATTTCATCTATTCATGGAAGGCTTCAAAGGGGCTGTAAACTTCTAATTTTCAAGTAAAAATACTAAAAGTACTCTAGATATCAATAAAGTTTAAAAACCCCAGAGATGGTTATGCCTACTCATGCTGCATGCTTTTATCTCCAGGTTGTGGTATTACTAATACACTGCTATTATAGAGGCTCAATCCAAAGAAAGAGTATAAATGGAATAAAGGGTCTAACTGTAGGTACCAAATAAGACCAAATTCGAATAAAGCTCCTTCACACTGCTTTATATGTCCAAATATCCATGCTTGGATGTGTTCTAGTAGGTGAATGTGAAATATGTTGACTGGGTGAGCTAATTAGGGTAAGCCGTGGCCTCCGCATGGCACATTTGGGGAAACCCTGTGAAACATGGGTGATAGCTAACACTAGAACCCAAAGGGGCATGTTGGTTAGGTCCTGTAGTGGCCTAAAAGAAGTGTGGGATGGTAGTGATGACTGTGCCAACCTGTTCTTATGGGTGTCTATCAGTCCCTGTGGGGAGAATATGGTCAGGAAGGGGTAAACGACTTGGGCAAGGTGCCTATCAAATGGCCTATCCACAAGCTGAGGTTGCGTGAGTATGGACCCCAGGACAAGGGAGGGGCAATCCTAGTTGGCTGCGCTTTGGTGCACCTGCCTACAAGAAATGCTGCAGTTTACCTAGTTGTCCTGAAGCTTGGCTAGCTGCCAGTTCAGTTGGCATGAGCTGGCTGGTGGCAAAATGGATCATGCAAAAAATTAATAGAAGCTTCAAATGGACTCCAAGGCTTCCTGGACAAAAAGGGGCCAGAGAGCATAACTCCACTAAAAAAGCAAGTGACAAAGGGGAGGGCTTCAGCTTCTCCCCCCTTAGGGGCCTTAAACCTGGGGGTCATTGGGCCTTGTCCCCTGCAAGGGGGATGAGAGGCATATCGCCTGTCCTGGATGGTGCAGACGAGCTTCCCAGTAATTAAGCAGGGCGGGCATATGTCAGTTTAGGGGGTATTGTGAGCTACTCCCAATTGCGGTTGAGCCCACATTTTTAAGTGGTGCTTAGATTCGCGCGGCCCTAGTGTGGCAGGGGCAGTACCCTAGGCCTTCATCCCACAATAGTTGCCTGCATTAAGAGCCCCTCAGGACTTTCAAAGCTCAAAGAAATCTGTTGACTGCCTCAGTGTTGAAGATATTCCATAAAAGCATCCAAGACAATGGCGTGAATGGTTCAAAAAGTGTTTTTTCAATGTTAGTGCCTGGAGTATGCAGAAATGTCTGATTCCATTATCATAAAAAGTTTGTTGCCTAAAAGTAAGAGCTCTTTCATGCTGTCTTGATGGATGAGACTTTATTTCACGCCAGATGTCATTGGAAGGTGGACAGTGTTCAATTTGGTATCCTCAAGTTCCAAGTTTCTCAAAGAATTCACATTTAGATAGAGAGGCATCAGATTGTTCAGCAGTGCAACTTATTATTTTCAAGAATCTCCATACATGAGTGTGGATGTGTGGATGTAGCAGGGGATGATGTGTGTAAATTATAATTTTTTCTGGGTGGCTCTATTGTATATGAACTTCAACATCTCAGGATAGCCTATACAAGCTATGGCGCCTGGGTGGCAAGGTACAGTGTTGTAATTAACAACATTTCATGGACTCTTGAGTGTAAATCACTGTTGGGCGACCTCTTTGGCTAGCTTGTCCACATATACATAACATACATTCTTCAATTTTCATTGTCAGGAGCAACCGTTTAAAGTATGCAGGAATACCATGTGTCCCTATAGCAGATGTGTGGGATATTATAATTGAGAAAAGTACTGTGATGGTTGATGTTAAACAAAATAAACTGTGATAGCAAAACTGATCATTAGTAGTGTGTGTCTGATGTTGTAGTAAAATTTAATATATGTCACTTGAGCTATCCATGTGCCCATTTTGTTAGATGCTTGTGTCAAAAAATTACCATTGCAGCGTTGGGAGAATAATGTTTTAGGTGAAAATAGTCTAAATTATATAATACGAAATCACCTCTCTCTCAGAAAAATGATTTGACTCAGAGTGAAAATTTTGCTTCTCACCTTCAGTCAACCAGGACAGATCAAGCTGGCCTTATCACTTCTAACCCTTGGAAGAATACCTCACTTGAGTTGGAGGGTCGCCCAAGAACTAGCACCAATTCTGTATTCTTTGTCTATAGAAAAACCGCCCCTTTTATAAGCTTGAGGGGGTCGCAAAAGGTGAAGAAATTTTACCCACCAATCATGAGCTGAAGCAGATGAAGATTGGCTACGATGAGCTAATTTTAATATGATGATAAGTTACAATATTAAAACTTTCCCCATGGCTTTATCCTACCCACAGTGGATCAATCATATTGTGTTACTACCAGACGAGGTGAATAAATTCCCTGAGCGCAAATTGATCAGATCGTTTTAATGTCTAAGCCTCAACATCCAATCTATACTGAATTCAATATTTAACTCACTATTATCCTTTATAGAACCTAAATACTACAGGAAGGCATTGTATTAAAGTGTCATTTATCACGCCCAAGCTACAACTCCTGAAAAATAATAAATTATATTATAGTTTTTACATATAGTAAGTGAGTTAATTTACTTGGAAACAGATAAATCATTTATTGTTGAAATACTGCTTAGTATTGGCACCTGAAAGCATTAGCTACAGAATTTCTAATAAGTTTGTGCTCAATATGGGGGCATCCTGTACACCACAAGTTTAACTATAACTAAAATGGAGGCGTTTCCGCTGTAAGCATCAGTGGATGAGTTAGAAACGGAGATGGTGCAGAAGATGATCTTATGGATAGCCCTGCCATATCTTTTGAAGTGGAACAGTTTGAACGAAATGTCATACCAGAATCTCGCCGCCTTACCTGGCCAGCAACTGAAGTAGTGAGGGACCTAATTCATGGTATATTGAACCCTGGAGACATTGCTTCACGTAAAAGAGGTTCTTCTGTAGAGGATCATCTGATGTATTTATATGAGACTAAAACCCTTCCAGAAACCTCTTTTCAGATTACCAACCTGACCATCTATGCCCTCAAGTTTGCCCACCCCTTTATTTACCACATGATTCACCTATTGGGTGTCCATCATAAGGAGTTGCACCGTCACTTGGAAAATCATGATGCCTTAAGATTAGCATATGACATATAAACATTCTGACCTTTGATCATATTGGAAATGCGCAATCTGGTGTGAAGGTGAACTAAAAAGTCATCATCCAGTGCTTGAGCAGCTCACCACCATGGACACTGGCGTAGTAAAGTATGTAGTAGAGGCTGTGAAGATCTTCCAAATAGATTGACCGTATCTGCTGCTAGCACACGCTCTTTACTGGAGGAGATTGACAAGAAACTTGAAAAAGAGTGAAGAGCAATTTCACAGAAAAATCTCAGCACACGCGTCCACCCCACAACCTGGGGATGAACAATGGGCTGCTTCAGTGTAGCAGCAACTGGAACAAGCCTTGTTCCATGTTAAAGAGCTTGAGAGGCGTCTGTTGCAAGAATCTTCTAGGGCTACTCCAGCTCTAGAGGTCAAGGTTGCCCAGCTGGAAAAGGAGCTATCACTTAAATTTTCTCTTAAGAATACCAAGTATTTAGCCCAACGAGTTAGCGAATGTGAGAAGGAAGCTTGAGGGGTCAAGACCTACCTTGAATGGACCACACCTTTGAAGGATGTGTAAAATCAGTTGACTCAGGTTTAACATAGTTATGAACATATTAAGGGTGACGTACGTCCCCACGCTCCCCCCACCTGAAGTTGAGGGTTAAGAAGATGATTGAGGAGCTTAAAAAGCATGTGGGGGTGGTGGAAGGTGATAAACAGAAGTTAATCTCTCTTGTGTCACAACTCCGTTTTAAAGTCAAGGCTCTGGAGAGTCGGGATGAAGAACTTGAAACTCACAAGCAGGCAATAGAAGCCAGACTGGCTCTAAGTTAATTCGCCTCCCAAAATCCCGTCGCTGCCATAAAAACATTCTTGAAGCTATCCAAGATTGGCCGATCAGCTCTCCCAATCATTTAATCAGTTGTACTTTTGCTCAGAAACCACGGAAAGGATGCTCCTGCGGTCCATTCCCTCACGGGGGTGACCATGATTCATTCAAACCAACTTTCAAGGCCAAGCTTATCCCTGGAGAGGGTAGCATTGCTTCATTCTTATACGTCTATGAAATAGACATGGAAGAAGCGACTGCCAACTGAAGGTCAATCATATTCTTTCTTGTTTGAGTCGCATGGCACAAGAGGTGATGGTGTCTTATATGGATGCCCTTAGCACTTGGGCCGAGGTTAAGGAGGTGATCATTGAAGAGCTTAGCTCAAGCCAAAGCTTAAACATGAAAAAGCAAGCCTACATGCGCATCAGCATAAGAAAAGGAGAGTCAGTTGCTACCTTCACTGAAGGTCCTATATTGAAGCGAATATGCTGTTAACTTCAAAGAAGCTGACCTTGGATGACTCTGTTGCCGCCATCTTGACCGAATTGGCATCTCATCACCATCTGGTGATGAACATCACTACAGTGAAATGCTACTTCTGCAACGTTCATGATTTAATAGAGGCTCTGTTAGATGCCGTTGATTTATACAAGATTGAGGGTTCTCATGGAGTTGTAGCTAGACCGTGCATTCTGGCCATTGAGAATCAAAAGCCCAAGCCCCAGGTCTTGGCTATTAAAGCCAAAAGGATACCTTCGGATTATGGCCCTTGAGGATTAAAAACCAAAAGGAAAGAGATCTGAATGACGCTGGTGTGCCTACTGTAACAATGTTGGGCACTATGATATGTTTTGCTGAAAGAAGAAAGCCGACTTTAGGAGCAGGGAAAAGAGATGTCAGCGTAGGGATAGGCACCCTATTGCTGATGAATCTCATGTGCCTGATTCCCCTACCTCTATTTCTTTATTGCCTTTTGTTGAGTGACCCCAGTGACGAATCTGAAGGAAGTTTAATAAGAGGTCATTTACTATTTTTAGAAGTATCTGCGGAAGTAGAGTTTCCTGATCATTTGAATGCTGGAGGAGTAGACGAGTCCACTATACCTGAGGAAGCATACCTCAGTCAAATTCTAGGGTGTCCACAAGTTATTGACACTGCCAGCGATGGTGACGTATTATTAGCTGGCTTGAATTAACCTATTCAGCGGGTCCATACCATGAAATCCATTCTGATAAATATCCTGATACTTCTCAAAAGCTAATCTCCACCTTCTGGCTCAAGGAGGTCTTAGTTTTGTCACCTAAATTTGGAGGAACGCTCACTATGGTTGAAGTGGTTATTAAAAAGGTCCAATTACTAGCCATCCTGGACATTGGCTCCCCAGTTAACGTGATCCCCACTAAGCTTACCAAGAAGATAAAGCTAGCGCCTGACTTGGAGTACACACAAGAATATGGAACTGTTGGCCCCAATAATACCTGTGCAAGCGGGGTATACTCTTCTCTTCCCATTCAAATTGGGAAGCATATTTTATCATCCCCTGCTGTGGCTTTGGACAACAACGAATATGATATGCTCATTGGCACTCAACTTATAATTGAATATGAGGGAATAATTTTTCTTAAGCAAGGTTACCTCTCGTTACTCAACTATGAAGTCCCAATACTCTTATCCAATAAAGACTCCAGAAAGAACAAATATTTTTTCCTGGTTGATTACCCAGTTTTCACTTAGCCTTTGCACTATACCACCTCTGAGCGTAAAACAAAGGAATTGCAAATTTAATGGATGCTAAGAACGTATTCCTTTCTATGCTTCAGAAGAGGTAGGGATTAAGCCTGGTGAACAACGAGTGGTTGACATAAAGATCACGCTCCAAATCCCACACCACTTCTTGTTGCACCTCATAAGTCTTGAGGGCGTTAGCCCCTTGGAGCCTCAAGTATTGCCTGGTATATTAGACTCAGCCTACCAGAGACTATTAACATTCTGTTGGGGAACCTTACCCTCAATGACATTGTTGTAAGAAAACAACAGATATTGAAGAGGCTTATTAATCCCCTTCTGCAATGAACGGAATCAATCCATTTGTTGCATTTCAAATCAGGTCAAAATTTCTGAATCCAGTTTGATCCGTTGAATAATTTTTGGTGTTTTTCAGGTTCAGTGATGGGTTGTGGCTCACCTGAACTATTATTTAGCTCTTGAGAGCTAATTAATGGTTTGGCAAGGCTCCAGAAGAGTGACCTTTAAATTCAAGCCCACGAAATTCTGAACTTCTGTGAAATCTCTCTCTCAATTCCCAAAATTGCGTGGATTTCTCTGGTGGCCTTGGGGCCTCCCTTACCTTGTTTTATCTGATGATCCGCAACACAACAAGTTTTTTCATGTTAACAAAACTTGGGTTTTTGGGGTTCCACTCCTCTGATTACTCTGTCTTTTCCTTGTTGTGTTTGTGGCATCAGATTATTGGAACCCTGTTCATATATAAATTTTTATCCAATGACAATAAAATAAGGTTAATTTCAGAGTTTGCAACCTCACTTCTTTATTTTTCTTGTCTTATTTCTAAATTTCCCTAATTTCAAGGTTTACTACCTCAAGTCCAGCTCATGCTGGATATTCAGCGTCAATTGCGTCATAGCTAAGGTAAGATGGCGCTCAGAACTGGGATGTTTCCAATTGTTACATTATTCCAAACCGCGTTTGCTGCCAGCACACCTCCAGATTCCCAGTTGGATGACCCCATTGGTCATGTCAGGTCCCGGTTGTTGAGTAACCAGCACTGGAGGGAGCTGATGACTGATGCCCAACCTTGGACCTGAAGCGATTGTCAGTGGAAATTTCTGGTGGGGCTTCCCCATCAGGGATTTGGTTGGCACTGAGGGGACCTGTCCCAGCAGGGATCCCTCAATGATGGACAGTCCTTCTGGAAAGGGGACAGCTGTCAGCCATGCTGGACTGCGCGCCCCTTCTGAACTTCAGTTGAGAGAACACCCTCCTGGTTGGATTAGGAAGACTGTTGCCAAATGGTGTGTGAGAGGGGGCGCACCACAGTCAAGTGAAGGGTGTGCTTCCTCATGCCAGGTGGGCTGATTCCAGAAGCCTAGTCCCAATTTTCTCTTGCCATTTATCTTTTTTCTAAGAGGGGACAGAATTTCTTTGGGATAATTTTCCAAAGGCTCAAGACAACTCACCCCAGGAAGCCCTCATGATGGAAGCCTCTCCGCTGTGGGGCCCCTCTTCAGGGAGGGGCCCTATTTTAGCAGTTGGTGATGTAACAAATGGAATTAATCCATTTGTTGCATTTTGATTTGGTTTTGTATTTTATGAATCTGAGTTGATCCATTTAAAAGATTTTTTGGTATTTGTCAGGTTTGGGCGCTGGGTTGTTCTCGCCTGAATTTTTTATTAGGCTCTTGAAAGCCTAATCAAAGGTTTGGGTGGGGCCCTAGAGGGGTGAACTTTAAGGTCAAGCCTGCACAAAACTGAACTTCATTTAGAATCTCTCTCTCAATTCCCATTCTTACGTGGGTTTCTCTGGTGGCCTTCGGGCCACCCTTACCTTGTTTACTTGATGATCTGCAAACAACAAGTATTTGTTGTGTTAAAAACTTGGGTTTTTGGAGTCCCACTCCTCCAATTACTCTGTCTTTTTCCTTGTTGTGTTCATGGCATCAGATTATTGGGACCCTGTTCATCTACAACTCTTTATACATGATAATAAAATAAAGTTAATTTCAGGGTTTGCAACCTCACTTCTTTATTTTTCTTGTCTTATTTTGTATTTCCCTAATTCCAAATTACTACCTCAAGTCCATCTCATGATGGATATTCAGCGTCAATTGCGTCATACTTAAGGTAAGATGGTAATCAGAAACTGAGATTCTTCTGACCATTACACCTTTGAGAATGTTGAACGTATTCACTTCATAGGCTTCATGCTGATATGGGCTTGATCACAAATAATCTGTTATGTACCTTACCAAATGTCCATATCTCAGATGAGCTGACCTCAGATGAGCTTGATAAAGTCCATAACTATTGGAAAGCTATAGCGACATACCCTCCAAGTCAGATACTGACTATGGGCACATAAATGACTAGAGCCATTCCATTGATGTAGGTGATGCCCATCCCGTTCAGTCAAAACCTTATTAAAAATCAAAGGTGGAAGAACAGCAAATAAGGACTGAGCTCAAGCAATTACTAGACGCGGAATAAATATTATCTTCTTAAAGTCCTTGATCTTCATTCCTCTTTCTTGTCAAGAAGAAATACGGGGGTCATTTGGGTATTCTTGGACTAAAGCAAATTATATAGCCACAATAAAGGATAACTATCCTATCCCCCATAATGACAACACCCTAGCAAAAAATTCCGGATCTGCCTTCTTTGTAGTAGACTTAGCTAGCAATTATTGGCAAATAAACTTTATCCTCAAGACCAAGAGAAATGCACTCTTTTTTCAGTTATGGTCTCTTCCAAACCACCCAATTACCTCAAGTATTGTGCAATGCACCTGCAACTTTCCAGCGCGCCATGGATCACATCTTGCACGATTTTGAAGTTAAGTTGCGCCATTGTTTATCTTGATGACATCATGGTGTTCTCTAATACCTTCAACAAACACCTTACTCACCTAAAAGAAGTGTTCCAGCGTTTGTGTGAGTCCAACGTCAAGTTAAAATCCTCCAAGTGCACCCTTTTCCAGAGAAAATTAGGCTTCCTTGGCCATTCTATCACTTAGGAGGGAATCAAAAATATCCAGTATAAGGTCAAAGCAATATTAAAAAAGCCTCCCTAAAATCTACAAGACAATTAGGTATTTTTGGAATGATGGAGTACTACCATCAATTCGTTCCCAAGTTCGCCCAGTTCAGCGAGCCCCTTGTCTACCTATCTGCAAAGAACACCCCTTTCCATTGGGGTGCTGAACAAAATGCCGCTTTTGAGACGCTGAAGCAACTGCTACAACAACGGCCTATCCTGTGTCACTCAAATTATGATAAATCTTTCATCTTGTCTACCAACGCCTTAGACTATGCCGTTGGGGCTATTTTGTCTCAGCTATATAAAAATGGGGTATATTGTACTGTATCCTATTTAACAAGATTTTAAAGGCGGAACGCAACTACAGCGTCACAAAGAAGGAGTGACAAGACTTTCTGCTAGCTGTAAAGCTCTACCACTCTTTTCTGTATGGAACTATCTTCACTATGATTACAGACCACACTTCCCTGAAATGGTTACATAATATGAAGGATCCTACCAGCAGGTAAGCGCGTTGGGATCTGAAGCTTCAGCACTATGATATGAAGATTGAACACCGCACTTGAATCCAGCACATGAACGTTGATGGGCTAACTTGGCTGCCAGTTCTGAATTTGGATAATAGCGATCTGGAGAGGTCATATAACCTCTTAATGACCCCCTGATGACTGGGAGGATGAGGATGAGCTGTCTAAAAAATGTTAACCTGGTACTCCCACAACACCAAAGTGGAGAGCGAGAAGTTGTGCAATTAAGTGGGTCAAAATGGTGCACTATCTTCAGCCCTCAGAATGTGTGTTTGCTATCCTGGAGGCTCACTCTACCCTAGGTCATGGGAGAGTGAAGAAAAACTATGAAAGGATTGGGTAGAGGTGCCATTGGGAAGTACTTATGGAGACCATTGTTGAAGTCTTGGATGTCTGCCTCACATGTAAGAAGCAATCTAATTTCAAGACCAGATACCAATATCAACTGATTATCCAGAACAGCCATTCCACACCATCAGCCTAGATGTAGTATGTCCCTTCCTGCAGACTACTGGTGGGAACAGATATATCCTGGTAGGAATTGACCATTTCACAAAGTGGATTGAAGCCATTGCGCTCCCAGCCCAAAATGGCAAATGCCACTGCGTCCTTCCTGCACCAGCACAATTTACTCGTCATGGCTGCTCCAGGTACTACTATGCAACAATGGTATGATTTTCAACTACAGAGTAGTTTTTCCTGACAGCGTCCATGGGCGCCCAACAACTCTTCTTGGCCCCGTATAATCCCTCTACCAATGATACCATGGAGAGTGAATGTTTTTGATATCAATCCTACCAAGATAGCCTCTTTTGATCTACTGGAATTGGATCAATTCCTACCTAGTGCTCTTAAGACCTACCAGATTAGTTATCACCAGATCTTGAGTTGTCCTCATTCTGTGTTTTTTATGGAAGAGAACCAGGGATACCAGAACATTTAGCTAAAAATTTCTTTTCCTCTAGGGTTGGGGAACCTGAAAAGCCATAAGAAGATTGGTTCAGTGTATCATTCAGCTTCAATCTGAGGCTATGACGAGCTTAGATAAAATTGTTACTAAAAAGTACAAGCTGTCAATGAGCTCTGGGCTCCCCTGTTTTCATTTTAAGTATCAGACATGGTCCTGTACTATCATAACTGCATCACTATCATAAGAGGCAATATTGGATCAATCTGGGAGGGTTCTTTCACCGTCACCTAGAGAGGCGATGTTTATTCTATAAAGTCCTTAGCTACAGGTATATCATAAATTGGGTACATAGCTGCTTCTTATGGCCCTATTCTACCCTTACCCAACATTATTAAGGGGGTGAGGTTGGACAATTGCCATTGCGGCTTCAGGAGAAGAATGTTTTAGGCGAAAATAGTCCAAATTAATATAATATGAAATCACCTCTCTCTCAGCAAAATTATTTGACTCAGAGTAATCATTTTACTCCTTGCCTTCAGTCAACCAGGACATATCGAGCTGCTCTTATCACACCTGACCCTTTGAAGAATACCTCACCTGAGTCAGAGGGTCTCTCAAGCACTAGCACCCATTCTGTGTTTTTGTCTATAGAAAACCACCCATTATAGGTTTGAGTGGGGTCGCAATGAGAGAAGAAATTTTACCACCACTCATGAGCTGAATCATATGAAGATCAGCCACAATGAGATAGTTCTAATATGAATGATGGGTACAATATATTAAAACTTTCCCCATGGTTTTTCCTATCCACAGTGGATTAATCATATAGGGTTACTACCAGATGAGGTGAAAAGATTTCACTGAGTGCAGATTGATCAGATAGTTTCAATGTCTAAGCCTTGATCTCAAGCCTATACTGAAATTAATACTTACCCCGTTACTATCCTTTGATGACCCTAAATACTTTGAGAAAGTTTGATATAGAATATTGTTTATCACGCCCAAGCTTCAACTTGTGAAAAATATATTAGATTATTTTATAGTTTTATATGTAGTAAGTGAGCCAATCTATTTAGCAAAAAAAAAAGATTAATCACTGTTGAAACCTGCTGAGTATCAGAATCTGTGAACATTAGCTACATGATTAAAACAGCCTGTTCCACATAGTTAGCTAGTCCTTAGCCACCACTTTGTCGTGGGCCATACAAAGTTTCTAGTCTTACAGGGGTTTGGCAGCCTGACTATAACCATCTTCAAAAAGCATATATTGATGTATTGAAAGACTTTAAGAAAGGTAGAGCATGTGCTTTTATAAGCTGAATACAGATAATGAATTTTCTATTACTACAAGGACTTATAGCTTGTTTGATGCCCTTTAAGGGAAGCAATAAGCTTATTCATTTTGTCCAATAAGTGGTTTTATTGTGCTATTAGCGTAATCTACTGAATAAAGCCATATTCCAAAATGGCGGACAGGTTTGTGGAGGTCTGTAGCAGTTGTTAATATAAGGGGAGCTATTGGGTTGAGTGTCTTAATAAGTGAACATGAGATATATTTTTTGATTTTGTAGTTGTCTGGAGGAGTAAAGTGTCCAACGTGACTTATTTTTACCAAGTAAAATGGTCTCAGTTTTATGTGTATCAAGAGATGCATTTCTCAATGTTGAATAATCACTGATGGTTTTCTCTAAGGTTCAAGCACCCTTGTTGTCAATATACCAACCACACAATTGTCAAAAAAGTCAATATCTCGCCTAGTACTTTCCCTGTACACTAATACCAGTAAGGCAAGTCTTTGCTTTGCAAAGGATTGGGTCAAGACTAAGGTTTTATAGGAGAGAATTTTAAGGCTCACCTTGTTTGAGACAATTTTGAGGGTATGCAAAGTCAGTGAGGAAATATGATCCAAAGCCTGCCATTTAAAATTACTCTGTTAGTATCATGGCTCAATTGATAGGTCTGGCAATGAAATTCAACCTCAGAAGTCATGCCCAGATATATTCTCAATCAAACTGGTCATACACCTTTCATTGATCAAGGAAAACAAGTGCTTAGTAACTTGTGTTTGGCAGACAATAGTTAAGGTATGTATGATGTCCCATATAGTCTTTTGTGATGAAACCATATTGTGATGTTAGGATTAATTAAGAAGCATTTATATTAAGCGTTTATACATTAAGCTAGTAATTAATTTGGTGTCAGTTTTTAAGAGAGATATAGTGCCTGTTAGCTAAGACCATCATGTCATCTTTTCAATTATAGTTGCCACATAAGCATCCTTACCTCCAGTAAAGAAGTAGGTTTTTATGTGACAATTGTTCATGGAGGTAAATTTATAGTTACAATGGTGTAAATTTTTTTGTAGATATGGGCCAAATAAGGACCTGGGATTTTCTTGTATGATGCATTGTGCACGTCCTCTAAGATTTCATCTTATGCTATCAGATTATCTAACTTTACTGCTGTTGTTTGCATTGAAAAAATGTAAACTTCTTAAGAAATTTAAGTTTCCTTTTTGTTTAATGGTTTGTTTTGATAAGTTTGGTGTAGTAAATGTGTACTCCAGTTGATACATCTTCCAGTGTATCCATAATGTTATTGTCTGATATAAACCCTGTGTACATGCTGATGCATTTTTGAGAGTAAAATTTGTAGAAGAAATAATTTGTGCATGTTTTTCACGCCATGATATGTTTTCCCTTGGACTGGACACTAACTTGGTGTTGGTGTTCTCTTAAAATTGCATTTAAGTGAACCAAACTTGCTACCCACTTGTGTCCCCAAGAAAGGCTATATTTTCTGCAATTGTTTTGCTCAAGATAATCCAATTCTGCTAAGGTGCTCTTTATGAAGGCTGAAACTGCAAACTTTTTCAAAAAAATATGTCTCTTTTTATGGTGTACTGTTTGAATTTTGACCATATATCTTAGTGGGTCCGTACAGAAAAGTATCATGAATCACTATGTAGATAATATATTTTTGTCCAGTGATTAAATTTAAGCTTCTAAAATGTTTTAAAAATCTAGTTCCAACTGATCGCCTGTGCATGGTCTTGGGAAGGATATAAGAACACTAAACTTAGCCTGTGATATGAGATAACATTTACATTGTTGAAATTTTAAGGTTTGGATGTTATATTTAGGGTTGCTATCTTAAGGTCAAGACGCGACATAGACATCAGATAGACATTGTGAATGAGGGCGAGTCATTTTGGGAAGGAGGGTTACATTTTTTAGTATAGTATCAATTAGGCCTAATGTAGCCTTTAGGACGCAAAGTATAACATGTCCTTGTGGGGCCTCTGCTGTTGGTGGCCATCAACCAGTTGTTGGATTAGTCTAACAACTTATGTCTCCAACAATGAAAGTGTTTGAAGGGAGAAGGAAGAGTAAAATTTTGTTTAAAAATTCATGATTTTCCTGTTCTTAATTTTGTGCATATAAGCTGACCACTGTGTGCACCTTGCTGCACAATAAAAAGCAATGATAAGTAATCAGCTTCTTAAATTTGTAAATGTATTAGTAATTTTAGTGTCTCAAGCCACTTAAATCATCACCCCATAGTGTCATGAAAGAGATAATTGTGTTGGTAGGTTTATTATTGTCTATCACTCCTCTTCCCCTTGCATACAATGAGTTTCCTGCTTTGCCAGGATGTCTACATGAGGATCATGCAGAGGATTCAGGTTCTTTACCTTGGTCATTCAGGGCCTGATTACCACAATTTCAGCTTCCCTATTTTAAATAAAAAGCCCGCCACTAAAAGAACACTAGACAGGGTCTTCCATCCCTTCTCATTGCTTTTTTAAAATCCTTTTTGCTAATACCATAGTAATATGCCACTAGATTGTGTTCAGCACCCACTACAGATAATGTCTTAATTTTTTATTATATGTAGGAATATTAATTTTGATATTGGTTTCTTTGACAATGCACTATTAGCATCTATGGATGGAGTAACATCCATTGATTGTATATTTTCACCCATAAATAATACATAGACTGGATGCATAGGTTTTCAATAGCTATGCTTTTCAGGCTCTTATAAATTATTTTTAATTTGTATTTTTATAAATTATTATCTCAAATGTATTAGACAGTCAGTTTATGACATATGATTGAACCATCATAAATTTCTGCCATGTTTTATTATATCTAGTCATTAAGAATGGAGGATTCTGCTGATGCCAGTGCTTTGGCCACGGTTAGTTTCTGAGCTTTTTGAGCTGGGTTGCATACTTTGGGGAGACTGGAACTACACCATGTACTGGAAAAACTCACCTTAAATAAAATCATGGGTAGCAATGTAATTTTGGAATAAAGATTATTTTCTTCATCCATATTTTCATCACAGAAGTCTGATGTCAGCAGGCCTTCTGTAACAAAACAAGCTTGTACTTTATGGATAAGTGCTTGATAGTGGTTGCATATTGGATGTGCGCTTACCAAAGATACTTGGAAGACTCTTGAGATACCGCCATATTTGATTGCAAAAGCTGCTCTATGAAGAATTTGGTAAGGTCATTTAAAACTTCAAAGATTATATTGATAACTGCAATAGCCTTTCCAGTGCTTAAGGAAGGCATAAGGTAACAACGTTGGATTTCAGGCTGATAAAAATACCTGTAACATGTGTTACTGTGAGGATTTTATTCAGAAAACTTCTGAGGTAAAGTTGTAGGGAGATGTTTAAATAAAATAAACAAAGTTTTTATTTAATACAACATGTTTCCACCATCTGGACTACTCGCTGACCTTTTGGAAGCTCAACTACTATGTGCACCTTAGCTGCATGGTCAACATATTCTTCCATTTCCAATCTGATAATAAAACATATGTGGTGAATTGTATAGATGGTTACAAATACTGCATGTGAAGACAAATTTGATTTATATACCCAATTTTCCCAAAGTGTTGGTAAATCTATGCCAAGTAAAAGTTTAAGGCCATGTTTGCCCAAAGACAATGGCTGATAGCGGTCTATAATGAGGAAAAGCAATATGCTTAGTAGTAAATAAACAATTCAATATTTGGCTCCTCTTGAGGTATTTTGTGTCTAACTGCCCTGTACCACACCCACGGCAGTTTTACCTTTGGGCAATACAGTTACATGCTCATTGCATTTTACTGCGCATGTCCAATCTTGACTGTTCTTATTATAATTCAAATCTCAACTGTGTAGATTATAAAATTTTCATTTAATCTAAATTGCTACAAAAGGGTTGTTTTTAAAAAACTACCATATGAATAGTTGCAATTAAGATCCAAATGATAAAATGTAAGGTAAGTAATAAATTTGATACTGGGAATTTGTGGAAAACTTGAGGGACTTCAATACTGGTTTTTATCTGAAATTCTTATAAGATACCTTCATGGTAATCAGCATAAAGAAAATCAGGGATGCCACCACTACCACCAACACCATCCGTGGTTATAATCTTCCATCTAATCCTAAACTTGGAGCTTCAGGCTTTGTACTTTTTATAATAAGCCAAGGTTTTAAAAAGTGTAATCTAACTTTGTCTCAGATGAAGTTTCTAATACCTCACTTATCATAATTCTAAAACATACATCCTGTTGAGTTATTTCCTTAATCCATAAGATTTTACTGCTGGCGTGTAATTCCAAAAATGGTATGAACAATACCAGAAGGATAAGAACGTACTATTCTGAAACTGGGCGTTCCAAAGTATAGCTTTTGAGGTGAAATAAAATGCAATTATATCCTTACAGGTCAAAAAGTGACAGGTTTTTATAATCCGTTAACTCTGTCACCTGGATGGCTTTACAGAGATGCGCCCAACTGGCGCTTAACCGCCGCAAATAAACGCAGGTAGTAATCTGAGACTGTCTCACTATCAATATATGCCTAAGCAACTTTCTATATTTCCAGATAAAAAGGATTCTAGATATATGGGGGGCATTTTTAGCTTTAGTTCGCTATTGTTGCTATATTTATTGCAATGCACAACCATGAAAATGTTATCTTGAAACTTTTAGTTGTTTCCCTTTATAAGCTGACCATCATTTGATAAATCTATAATAATATGTTTAATAATGAAACTCCCAGGAAGAGATATGATTATGTGCAAATGAGTTTTGTCTCAGATAGATAACTAAAATTCAGGTGAGTAAAGGGGGATGTGACTTTTAATGATAAATGGTACCCAGAAAAAGCTATGCATATTATCAATAATATAGGTGCTAATCTTAACAACTGTTGGCATCCCAGAAACTGCTAGCTGGTTCTTTGGAGCTTAAATTTCTAATTATATGACAGCATATATATTTTTCTATATAAATAACCCAGATAACATCAATTTTAAATATATTCTTGTCAGAGAAAAGATCACAACTGTTGCTTAGTGTATATCATAAGTCCCACCTTGGGAAATTCAATGTAAAATCACCAATTGTTACAAACCCCTCAAAGAAAAAATCATGGTGCGTGCAAATGAGGACTATCAAGTTGAAAATTGTGATGAGCAATTTCTAATGAGTGAATTTTTGATAGTGGAGCTTGATTAAATATTTTTAAACAAGGTTCCCAGAAAAGCACTAACATTTTTGGAGGTCTCCTTGTGGGTGCAAGAGGATCAACTTCCAGAAGTCCAAATGACCATCAACAAACTTCCCGTTCTCCTCATCAAGAAGCCAACAAAAAGTGGAAAAGACTTGAGGGTCTATGGTAATTCTTGGGACATTGTCATTGTATTATCCTTGAGGATTTCTGGTAAACATAACCTGCCAAAAAAGTTTTATCTGATATAATGTAATGGGTGAGGTTTTAAAGACATCATCCATCAAAACACTAAACCAACCATCCTAATGGAGAGTTGCCTTGATCCATAGTTTTACTGGTGATTTGCAATCCCAAAAATGGTACAACACTTGTAGAAAGGTAAGTTCATATTTTAATGAGATTATGCGTTCCAAACTAATGCTTGTTAGATGTATTAAAATGCAATATATACCTTCATAGGAAAGGTGCGGCGGAAATACATACGCCATTAGCTTCTGTCACTTGGAGGGCTTCACAGAGATGCGCCCAAATGATAATGAAACACCCCAAAGTAAAAGCAGATATTAACCTGGGCCAGTCATATCACTGGGCATAAAACTAAGCAATTTTCTAGGGTTTGGGATGAGGGAGTTTTCCAAACCCAAGAGCCCAGTTTAGCTTTAGTTCCCTATTGTTGCAATATCTATCACATGCACAAATACCCTTTGCAATAGATTTAAAATTTTAATGTTTCACAGATTGTGCCAACCATCATCTAGTAATTAAAAAATGAATAGAAAACTTGACTCCTAGATACTATATATATGATTATGTTCAAATGAGTTTATTTCAGAGAAATAAAAAGAATTTCAAGTGAGAAAAGGGGATCGTGAACTCATCTGATATAGTAATCCAGAAAGAGCTAGGCAAATTAATAATCTAATAATAGAAGCCTAACAAATGATAGCATCATAGCAACGGCTAGTTGTTAGATCAAGAACCTAAATCTTTAGAAAATCTGCCAATAATATTAGTTTATATATAGAAATAAACCTAATTGCATTGACTTGACAATTAGTCTAATATGAGAAACTGATTACAACGGTTGGAATAGCAGATTTCTTGAGTCCTCACATTTAAAAACCTTTAAGTATAATTGCCAAATGTTACATCCTTTTGAAGATCAAAAAGCTATTCCAAAAACCAACCATCAGTACCTTGGCACTTTATCTCAAAGGAAATATTTCCATTGGAATAAAATATTTAATTTCTATTTTATCAGTGCATTTCACTAATATTCTGAATGCTTATTATATGCTAGGGATACTTGCCAATAATCTTACTGCGTCAAAAATACCTTTTGGGATCTGCTTTGGTAGCCTCAGATTGCTTTGGCTCTTCCAACCTGAGAATTACCTTTACCTAAGATACCTTAAAAACACATTCTGGAGTCAATTTGGGTCACCTCAATTTTTTCTATCCTTTTATCCAAGTTACCTAATATTTTTGCTATCTTTTACTTTAATCCATGTCAATTAAAAAACTTGTATATAATTTAAATCAATTTTTATTGCTTATTATTTCTTTGTCTCTTTACTAAATACCTTTAATAAAAATCAGCCATTAGCTTATACAAATTACCTTAATTATTTAACATAGTTACTGTAGTAATAAAGACTTTGATAGGCTTGATGGTGGTAGAATAGTGGGGCTTTCTATATTCCAAGGATGGAAGAATTATAACTTCTCATTTATTATCAATAGTGAACACAAAGCTTAATCTCTTTTAGCACTAGTGGTGTCCAACCCAAAAGGGAGAGCCACCATACATCTGTATTTGCAAATGAGCCAAATAAAGGGATTATTAGTAATAAAAATTCCTAATGTGGCCTCTAAGTTATCAGCCTAGGAAGTTATATCAGAAGGCGAGGGAGCTTGAGGAAATTTTTTTCCAGTGCCTGCTTTAGCTAGCGTGCCATGGCGGACAACCACAAACCTTATATTTTCTAAGGTTCATGCTAAGGATTGGAGCCATTTTTATCCTGGAAAGAATGTACTCTTTAGTCCATCCAAATTATCATAACTCGAGTCCATACAATATTTTATTTATTTTAGGGTAGGCCAACTAGGGGGTTGGAACTATCTATATGAACTATATGGACTGGGATAGGGGAAGGTGAAGTAGGAGCGAGATTTAGGCACCCCAGAGTAGACGAGATACCCCTGTTGCCAGCAGGTACTGTCAGGTGTATGGGGTTGGATGTACTATTCCAAGGAGGCTTCCTCTATTATTGAGCAGGTGTGAAGTAAGGGGTCCACATTGAAACTTATACTGGGAACTTTGCCTAAACGAGTTTTTGTTGCTTTGGCCTCATGTATCCGTATAGCCAGTCTTGAAAGTGTTTCAATAAGTGTAGGTAAAATCAGCTGATTGTCCCACAGATGGTCAGCACAGTTCCCCTTGAAGGCATCCAGCTCTATTATGTGGATTAGTCACAGTTTAATGGCGACTATAAGGGGGCGGAGCGTGGGTGGTATTGGTTATTCAAGTTGGAGTTCAAGGAGGCTTCTGGAGATTGACAGCTCCTGGTCGTTGTGGGTTTAAAGCAGATGCGCAACTTCACACCATATGGCTCTAAATGGTGGGCATGTTTCTAGGCGGTGATGTAGGGATCCCTCCCCTCCACACACTGCGCATGTTGCATGGAGAGAGTTGGAATGGTCGCTGTCCTGTAGGTTCTTCTGAGGCAGCGCCAGGTGTTAGCTCTTACCCTTAGCTGGAGGAGTGGATTATGTGCTAGCCTCCATACTGCCTTCTGTGTTGCGAGGTCATAGGGGATATCTAATACATCCAGGTAGTCAGTTCTTTCAATAATTAAGAGCATGTCATGCGTGTCCCTTTGGGGGTGGTTTTCTGGTTTCCTTGGCTTGATGAAAGCTCTGGGACTTCCCCTTTCCAGACTGGTGCCTGTAATAGTGACTGTCCATCTTATGTGCCAAATGGTGCGGAGGAGGCGTTCAAAGGGAGGGGGTTCCATGTGGGCCGCTGCCTTGGGACAGTTTGCAAGGTATGCGAGCAGTCTGGATGGGTTGTGGGGGTTGGATAGTCTGAGCGCCTGTGCAAAGTTGGCCCTCGCTGCTCTGGACCAATGTTGTTGTGGAAGGTCTGGGGCTAGGTCTTCATTTATCCAGGTGCCCAATATGAGGTTGGTGTGGTATTCAAAGTCTATTAGGCCCATGCCAACGCTGGATAATGAGCCAAAGAGCTTTTCCACTTGTACAGGTGGCTGGAACCCAGGTCGCAGCCATCCCTGGATAAGTGCGTGGACTGAGGATATGAATGTAGGTGAGAAGGAGATTGCGTGGGCGGGTAACCACAGCATAGATAGGATGAGTGAATTGGCAACCATTACTTAGTCCATTAGTCCTGGGGATCTTCCCTTAAGGGAGGTTCCGCGGTTGGACATCTGCTGTAGTAGGTTGTTCTAAATCCTCTCATTGGCATACCCCCCTGTTTTCAGCCGTATCCCAAGGTAGCGAACAGGGTTGGCTGGGAGGTGATGTGAAGGGTAGGATGAGTGGGTTGTTTCTTTGTGTGGGACTTTGGGGTTTAGGTATTGTGGCCGCATTGTTAGAGTACTTGGCTAAGAGGATTATTTCTGTTTTATTTTTGTTGAGCAATGCATTGCTCACAATGCAATACTCCTCCAGTTGTGTTCCAACTGCTGTGCACTATTGTTGTTAGCTATACCTGCCACACAGTCATCCGCAAAGGCTAGTATCATGATCGTTAGTTGCCCTTGTGCAGTGATTCTCATGAGGCGTGAGTCAGAGACGCAAAGAAGTGGATCAATGCTGAAGTTATACAGCAGCGGGCTGAGGGGGTCCCCTTATTTGAGCCCTCTGCGCAGTGTGATCATGTTGGTAAGAAAGACAGAGCCACAGACAGCCATGGATGCAAACTCTGTTAGGAGCATTGCCCATTATATGAATTAGGGTGAGAGTTTGAAGGCGATTAGGCATTCCTTCAGGTATGGCCAAATAAACGTTCATATACCTTCTCCTGGTCTAGGAATACCATGGCTTCAGTTGCTCTGGACTGTCAGATGTTGGCGACAGTGTATAGTGGTCCAGACTGATCGCCCTGGTATGAACCCAAACATATTGGGCGACAGGATTTTGGAGGCTATGTTGCCTAATCTGGTAGCTAATATTTTTGTTAGTAGTTTTGTATCAGTGTTAGAGAGTGCAATCAGGCGCCAGTTGGCAGGTCCAGTTTGTTGCCATTTTTAAACTGGTTTATGACATAGAAGTCATGACCACCAGGTAGGAGGCGGGTCTCCTGAAGGCACTGGTTCATTGATGCCAAGAGGAGGGGGCGATTTGTTTGTAGTATTTTTGTAGAATTTGAAGGGTATCCCATCGGTCCCTGAGAATTTCCTACATGGTGCACTGCGGACTGTTTCTCAGGGATCCTCTTGTGTGATTAAATTTAAAAGTTTTTAGTCCAGTGGTGTGCTTTGTATTCTGGTGGTGTGTATAAAAGTTCTAATTTTTTGGTGGTCAAATGGAGTATCACAGTATAGTTCAGTGTAGTAGCAGTGTAATTCCGCCTTGACATCCGCTGAGTCAGTTGCCACGGTACCACCACCTTTGCAGACCTGTGTGCACATGGGCTGATTGCTGTGGTAGTGAAATTAGTGGATAAGCATGTCAAGCAGGTTTTTCCTTCTTTAATAAACTTACCTTTTTTTGAAACTTTAATTCTGTGCTGGTGTTCAAAGATGGGGGTGTTTGGGCAGGTGGATAATTCCGCCCATTTACGCCCCTAGTTGGGGCTGTAGTTGGACTTTGGGGTGTTGAGAAAGAGGTGGTCCAGTTCCACCAAGGTGCGCCTGAAGGTGTCTGTGTCAGTGGTGTACTTATGTGAGGCAAGATGGCGTTTTTTATTTATTAATCTGACCTGAAAATTGCCCAGGTTGCAATGGGGTGCAATATGATTGGGTTTTCAAATCTTTGTTTGTGGTCTTGTTTTCAATCCAGTCAGTAATTTATTAAAAATTTATGTTCTCTAGTTGTATCTTCCTCCAGTTTGAAGCCTGTTCAGGAGTGCAGGCTAGTGAAAGCTGCACTTAAATGAGTTGGCAGTCGTAGAAGTTTGTATTTTTAGTTTAGAAGTTGTAAATGTTTAAGCAGTGGGATTTTGGGGCGAGGATGAAGTTGATGCGGCTCATTGAGATGAGCTTTCTGTAACATATGTTAGGGAGAGTCATGTGGGGGAGGAGTGGTGACCCAGGGGGGAGGGTATTGTGTAAGCTGAGAGATGCCTTCATTGCACGGAATTTAATGTGCCTGTGGGGTATCCTCTGGTTTTAGGCCATCAGTCCGTGATGGGTCAGCCCAGAAGTTGAAGTCGTCCAGTAGAATAGTGTCTTGTGGGAGGGTGATTGTTGGGATGGTCTCATAATATTTGGTTCCTCTCAGCTGTGGTGCACAGTGCATAGATTCATGCTATCAAATTGTGTCATCCTGGAATGCAATTGTTGCTACCAGGACGCGGCCATGTAGATAGGAGGTTAATTTATTAATTTTTAATTTTTTATGATTATGATTATGATTATGATTATGTATGACCACCCCATAGTGGGACGTCCATACTGATTGGGATGGTGAACCCTGGCTGACCAGGATCCCTCTTCCCCCTGCAGACAGTGGGTTTCTTGGATGGCCAAGATATCTACAGGGGGTTTCCACAGGAAGTCCAGCTTTTTGGATTAAGACGATTGAGCCCTGGCTCCTGCAATGTTTAACATCCTTATGGACACTTAGGTTCCCGCAGCGTCTCAGGATCAGTTGGGAGGCCATCCAGCCCTATCTTTTTTCACCATTCTGGTATTGGCTCTGAATGACTGGACCTATCCCAACTGTGCGGATGTTTAATCCCTTACCCTTCGCTGATTTCATGAGGGTCTTGCCATTGAGTGGGTTTGAGTTGGTCTCTTCTGCTCATGCCTCATGGTGACCTAATGCAGTGTGCTGTGCTCTCTGTGGTTGCAGGGTTTTAACCTGTAGGTATGTGTCCCGCCTGTTCACCAATGGTGGAGCTGAGAGTCTGACTAAATGCGTTTGATTGGTATCACGTGGTGTTTCAAACAAATTATAAAGAACTTTTTCATCTTGGGTATTCTGATCTGATTGGTTGGCTTGGTTAATTTCCTCCATGTCTTCCTGAATTTGGCCAGGGGTGATGGAGAAGCTGCGAGTGATGCTGCCATGGCCATGGCCCATTTGCAGGCCTTCTGCGCCATTTGCGCACTTTGGGTGAGACTGGGTCTATGTGAATGTACTGCCCATCCTCTCCCCAGAGGAAGGCGTGGTTGGTGTCAATTATTTTGGCGAAGTCTTTTCTGACTTCATCCATGGTGTTGTCACAGAAGTCTGGGTCCATTAGGCCCTCCTTCATAGGGCATGCGTGAACATTGTGTCTAATGTGCTGCAGTTATTGAAGATTGGCTGTGTGCTTTCTGGTGTGATGCAGAATACCTTTGACACACCCCCATCCAGAAGGTGAAATACTGCTTTGCGTGGGATCTTTGTGAGGTTCTTGGCCATCTTGTGGAGCAGGTTGATCACAGCTATTGCTTTACCTGTGCACAGGTTCAGCATCAGATGGAACCACTGCAATTCGAATTGCTTAATCTTTATAGCCGGCAAGTCCAGCTTGGAACTCATCCTCAATTATTTTGTGGGGATGTTGGTTGGGATTGAGTTAAAAGAGATGAACAAAGTTTTTACTTTGTTCCATCTGGTGCATATGATGCACACAATTTGTTTGCCTTTGGGGGGGTAATTTCAACGCAGACCCTTGCAGCGGCATCTGCATCTTCTTTGGTTTTGAATCCTGTCAATCCAGCCGCAGTGGATTGTATGGGTGGTAACATACACCACATGGGGGAATAGGGAAGCCTGTGCCTTACCCAATTTCTCCCAAAGAGTTGGAGAATCTATCCCTAGGTAGAGTCAGAGCCCAAGCTCTACCAGTGAGAGGGGTTGAAAGTATTGAATTTTGTGGTATGCGTTTTGTTTAGTTGTGAATTCCACAAACCCAGATGGTGTCTGGGTTTGAGGTTTCTTAGAAGAATTGGTCCCAGTCCCCCTCAGGGCATTTTTTGCCCTTTGGCGCACCGTTATGCGCATTGCTTGTTATGACTTTTGCCCAATTTATATTTGTTTTATTGGTGTCACCCATCTCTCCTTGTGATTATCAAATTTGCTGTTCAGATTTAAATTTTTGTACCTGATGTGATTATTAATGAAAAAACTGGAGACCATACAATGAGTAAGGGATAAATAATATGCAAAAAGCAAGGATATACTTTATGCATCATACATAAACCTCTCAACATCTTGTTACCCTGCAGAAAGCTTGTTCCTAATTATAAATGTAAGGCTTACCAACGCCTTCGACCCCATTTTCTTCTATAATTGCTCTTAATACACCTTGCCTATCAGCATATACCTTAAGAGGATAAGGCTCTTATGCAGAAAAATCTATCAGCTATACCTCCAAATTTATCATTTTATTGCAGGTAAATCGCCTAAACCCCTACCCTTTCTCCCAAAATTTCTTACTTTTCACTAATCCTAAAAAATCTGAATTTTGTTTCCCAATTTATGTTAATTTTCATAATACATCTTTACAATTCTGCTAGGAGTTAATTTTCTAATCCCATCGTTTCAGCTCTCCTTTTAATCTTATTCTGCTGATATCCCCTTTTATTTCCTGTTGCTAATAAAATACTAGACTGCCATGAGTGAAGCACATCATAATCTAAAAATTTATTGTGAAAAGTTTTGTGGCCCTTTTAGTGAGCAGCCAATCATAAAGTGCCCATCTCCACACCCAACCCCAATTATTGCGACCATTTCTACAAATACAACCTTCTCTTTCAAGCACAAACTACAAAGAACCTGAAATCTTATAAGAGGATGCAGCATTAAATAACATTGTGGTATCCTCATACACATTTCCTTATTAGGCCAATGCCTACACTTATGAGGACACTGCCTATTTTGTTACCACATTTCCCACTTTTTTTAAGCTTTCTCATTTCAATTTATTATAATTTTATTCTTTTTTAGAAAGCATTTTCTGGAATCATGGCGTGCATTGCAACCAACATGCCCTTGCTATGATTGATGAGTTTTTCACATACAGGGTTCAGGGTCATCATACTTCCTGTTGCTTGGTGCCTCAGGTGGTTCCTTGGAAACTGTGTGCATATCAATGCAACCTTGGACTCCCCTGTGTCTACATAATAGATCATCTAATATAAGTTTTATTCTGAAGTGCAGCTTGGACCTCCATGTTTCAACAATTTAAGTCAGCTAAGACCTTTTCTTAAGTCTTTGGGTCTGTCTTTTGTATCACTTGTCTCTTATTGTGGTTCCTCTGACCACCTTCCACAAGCTGTTTCTTTCTGTGTGTTGGTTCTGATTGTAAGGATGTACATTATCTGGTTCTGGTATAAGGACTTCAGTTTCCTCCATCTGATCCTCTGGGATAAACTAGCAGGGTGATGGCATACCTTGCAGTTTAGTTTATTTCCATCACTCATGAGCCCCTTGTACTCTCCTTCATACGATGTTATCAGTTGCTGTGGGTCTTTCACCCAATGATAAGGCAGCCAACCTTCTTCCCATAGCAGCTTCACTTCCAGAGCTGTTTTGGCCTTGCTCAGCATCCTATCACAATGTCTTTCCCTCCCTTCACATCCCACTTGGTCCACAGCCAGCACAAATTCCCTCAGTCAAGCCTGGTTCACAGGGAAGGTAAATTTACTCTTATGTTCCCTTCCAAACTGTTGAGCCATCATTACATTGTTGTATCATGCCTAGGATGGACTTTCCCTGTTAGAATAGAGTAAAAACCGCCCAATCTTTTCAGATAGTTATGTAAAAGGGATTGGAAATGTAAGTACACCACTCTTGCTAGAAAAGAATGGCATTGTAATACTTTCCAGGGTATTTTATTTCTTTATTGTGTAATTGATCCTGTTCCCCCTTGCCTAGAATCCCTCAAATTGAGTGGATTAGGCTCTTATTCAGATAAATCCACCAGTTACACCGCCAAAAATTGTATATTTTACTCTAGGTATGTCTCCCACACCATTACTCTTTTCTCTTAAAAATCCCCACTTTTCAAAAAACAATTTCCCAATTTTTTGCTTCCCTTTTTATAAAAATTTTTATAGCCTAATTTAAAATTTTGCATTAAAAGTTAATTTTCTAAACCTTCAAATTACAGCTTTCTTTTTTATTTTTATTCTGCTGCTATTTTCTTTTTTGACTTTCCTGTTGCCAATCAAACGCTTGGCCGCCATTGGTGGAGCGCGTCTCAATCTGAAAATTTTATAAACTTTTATGGCTTGGTTAGGGAGCATCCAATTATGGTGGCCATCACTAATTTTAACTCAATTATTTCAACCACTTCAAAAATTCTGAACTTTCCTTCTAAGCATGAACTGTGGAAAACCTGAAATTGAGAAGAGGATGTAGTTAGAAATACATTGTAGTGACCCCCCAATTCATATTCCTGCATAAGGCCTATGCCCTCACTTGTGAGGGTACTGGTTTTTTGGTCCCACATTTCCCATTTTTCAATTAAAACTTCCCATTTTAATCAATTTATATGTTTATTACTTTTATAAAATCATTTTCTGGCATCATGGTGTGCATTGTGGCCAACATGCCCTTGCTAAAATGGTTGATTTTTTCAAAAGATACTAAACTTTGGGATCTTCATACTTCTTATTGCTTGGTGCCTCAAATGGTTCCACTGGAACAGGGTTGTGAATACTAATGCAAACTTAGTCTCCCTATACCTAATGTTAAACATACTGCTAAATCTTATTATAATGGATGTTTATCATAGCATGTCTAAAGAGGTATACACTCAAATTATAGTTCTCACCATCTTTATAGGCATACACAGTAGCTGCATCCATAGCAGTATTATTACAGCGCTTGTCATAAAATATAAGATTGGCAAGGTCAGCTTTGACTAAAGTTGATCCTGAGACTGAACTTGGGGATTGAGTCACCATACAAAAAGTTCATTTTTAGGTTTTAAACATGTGCAACGCTGCAACGCCACCAAATTGAGACACTCCTTCTTCATAGGGTAAGCAAATGATCAAGATACTTTTCACATTAGGATTTAAGTGATCCAATACATGAATTATGATGAAAATTAAAAGCATCTTATTGAGGAGTGGTAGCATAGCGAGGTAATTCCTGATCCACCCTGGGTTGGGTTTTCACCAAAATAGGTTTGAAACCAGCACAGATTAAAAGATTGTTGGCGTGTATATTTGTTCTAAGGTTGATCCGCCTCATCTAATTTTTCAAGCATCTTATCAGTTTTTATTTTTAAATTCTATTTATACACCAATTGAACAGGTGTTTTGAGCTAGAGACACCCAACAAAATATTCTTGTGATACTAGTTCTACCAAATGTTTTTTCTCTGATAAGGCAAGCAATTTATATACCACATTCCTATTCCTCGCCATTTTCCTTATATGTTTTTGTTTTGCTATCAACCCCTATTTAGTGGTTGGCTATATTTCATCTATAGCAACTATATACCCACCTGTATTTTACCAATTAGTTTGACTCTGGCCATTTTGAAGTGGGTGAAGATGCATCACTGGGGGTGGGCATCCTTAGGTTACTAAATTATGGAAATTGGTTTTCTAACCTCTCATACACCAGGAGCTGTGAGGAACACCATGGGAGCAACAAGCTGACTGTGACCAATGACAAAATACCAATAATATCCATTCTGATGTGACTCAGGATCTGTAGGACTGTTGTCAGTGTGCAGGTGCAAGTTATGAAGTAGGCCTCAGGGCTGCAGATAACTATGGTTGGTCTTTAAGGAAGTCTTTGGTATGTCAAAGATCATAGAGTTTCTGCTCACAAACTTTCAGCAAAAAATGATCCAGTGATGCCTTCCAAGAAA
Source organism: Massospora cicadina (assembly GCA_022478985.1). NCBI lineage: Eukaryota > Fungi > Entomophthoromycota > Entomophthoromycetes > Entomophthorales > Entomophthoraceae > Massospora > Massospora cicadina. The sequence continues at coordinate 383,564 of JAKSZP010006577.1, forward strand.
AGGTTGGAATTCTTCATATCATTGGCCTAGAACACTATTAAACTTAACAATATTACTAGTTGCAAAAATTGTGACATAACAGATATAGGATAGATTTTAGAGATGGTAGAGGACATAGGGAAAGGTGTTTATAGTATGAAAATTCAGATCATCATGCTATTAGGTCTCAATTATCAAGGTATATTTATAACCCAGATCTAAACTTGATATAATCTATACTTTCACTGGCGTTTAACACAAATTTTTCCATGTCCACAAAATATTATATTACCTACTAAGCTTTGTTATAATATTTTTGCAAACTTACAAGCTAGATAATTAAAGTATACTTAGAATTGTTATAATAGATTATACCATTCACATTGGTTTCACTTTACTACAGTCTACCTAACCTTTATAATGAAAGGTCTAGCTATTTGAAGTATCCAAGAGTCAACTCAACTTATAGTCATCAACAAAATTGTAGTTGAGTAATCTACCTTTATTCCCTCACTACAAGATATGGCATCTATGGGTGGTATCCATTTACTATGAATTACCTTAATATACACATGATGCAATGCTTGGAGAGCCTACAGGTTTCAAATCTTATTGTTAGCAGATTTAGCTGGTATCTGAACAAATCTGTGATTACTAAGAATTGCTGTCACTCTGATTGGTATGTTAATAGCTTCTATTATGGTTTTAATGGTATCCTAACTCTGTGTGGCTCAGCTTATTATCAACATATACCTGATGTAAATCTAGAAATCTGCCTTTTAAGATTGATCACTTAGGATAGCAAGATCAAAAGTTCAAGTACCTTATATGTCCTTAAATAGATGTTGTGATCCATTGACGCTTAAAACAGTAATACCTAACAAGAGTGTCAAAATCAGTTTTTCCCAAACCTATTTTTTCAACAGAACCCTTCCCATATAATTATTTTACCAATAGATTCCTTCTCATTGCAAAAACATGGGTGGATAAAAGTTATATTTAAAAGCATATCAAATATTTACAGTAATCTATGATGTACGCTATCTTTGAAACAATAGAAAATAAACTAATTTTTGTTTAAAAGCAGAAACTTCTTTTGCATGCACTTCACATCATGCACAAAACAGAATATTGATGATTAGATCAGTGGTTCTTAAAGTAATTCATACAGACCCCCAAATTAATTTTAATTTTCAACGGATTCCCTATGCAGTTTCCTGGACCCTGGGGGTCCATACTAACTTTGAGAACCACTGATATAGATGATCTGAAAATATACTAAAATCATACTTATAACCATCTACAATCTATTAAGATAACCTTTTGAGAGATTATACCTGGAATCAAATAAGTTAAATCTCCATTTTATACTTCTATGGCATACTTCTTTTGTTTATTTCACAGATGGAGAATTAATACCATATATAACTGCCCACTACTATGAGTAGTTATTCCATACAGCTTGCCAGCTATAACTGGTAAGCTTTATAGAAGGTGGCATGGCTTATATAGTAAGAGTACATAGTAGACTCCTTTGGTAAGAGGATAATTGGACATCCATTACCCTTCACATACTGAGCTTCACAAATTAAAAGGTTATATTACTCACTTTCTAATTAGACAGCACTAAGGGATTTATTAACCTTGGCCCCCCTATATCATATTTTATACCGTTCACCAACCTAACAACTTATTGCTCTGTACAAGTTAAATCTACGCTACCAACTAATTTTGGCTTGGTCTACATCTGCACCTGCACTTTACCACGCTTCAGAAATTGAAATAGCCAAAAATACGCTTAATAACTGGTTGGTGATGCCAATGGTAGCTCATTTGCTGGATTGCTGATCCAGTTACTTTGCACATATGCAAACTCGGGTTATTAATAGATGTCACTGGCCTGCTACAATCACAATGCTATTACTTATATTTTTCATATCATATGTGCCAATATAATTTGATTCCAACTAGCCTTGATATAACAATTTGATGGGTAGCCAAAGTCCAACCTTAAGGGAATACCTATATTAAGACAAAAATAAGACTTTAATTCAAAGTGAAGATATAAGTGAGAGAGACGATGGTGGTAGAAGACCTAAGTCTAACATAAAAAGAAGAATTATGGTGATATGCAATGGGATTGATACAATATAAAAGTATTTGTGGAAGAGATAATAATTACAGATGTCCCAAGTTTAACCTTGAGGGAAGTACTATACCAATACACGCTGGGTCTCAATGTAATCTTGGATCCCTATAAGAGAGATGGTAATAGTAATAAAGGATGTCTTACTAATAAAGATGAGGAGGAAGAGATGGTTTTAGTGTTTGATAGAGATTTTTATATTGGATTATAAGCAATACTCTGCTTTAGAGTAACAGCCCTTTTAAACTCAATTTATTTGAAATCATCCACACTCTTGAAAGGTAGTAATCCTAGTAAGGGTTCCCCAGTGGTAGAGTATAGTCTTAGTGACCGTTGCCTCCCAAGTTCAAGCGGGTAGATGAGCTTTGGGTAAGGAATGATATATAGCTGTGTTAGCATTGATCACAAATGCCCTAAACCAAGGTAGCAAATAGCAAGGTGGTCCATGGAGTTCCTGGACTATCAAAATACTGCGTGTGGAGGTTTATTAGGATATATCCTCCTTTCCCATCAATCTTAGCTTTCATAATTTCCTCATCAGTTAGTGCAGTATTTTCCTCAGGTTGGGCCACTTAAAACAAATTGTTGGGGTGAGGGAGATGAAATCCAATCATCTTAGATGAGTTCAGGGAAACCAAAACCACAGCGCAATTATTTTTGAGACCATTAAAAACTAATTGCCATTTAAGGGTAGATGCTCCTTGGTTGGGTAAATGATTTTTAGTTGTCTATAACAGGAGCAAAATACGATATTAGTGAAGAAGAACCAATACTGGCTATTTGCTGAAACCAATTTTATTTAATTTTTATTTGAGGTGGGCTGACCTTGGGACAAATATACTGCACCAATAGAGAGGATAGGGAGTAGGGAGCGACAATATAGGAGTGGAGGACAAAACCCAAGTACTGGGGTAAAACCTTCCTGTGCATGTTCTGATAGGCTGGCATTACATGATCTAACTTCACTGATTCACTTGGTTGGACCAAGGCATGGTGCACGAATCCACATGTATTGATATCTTCTTGGCACAGAAATGCAACCTCTTCCATGATGGGATTGGAACCCACAAAGTGAGGGGTGATAGTGGGACGCCCTTCTGACTATGCCACACCCCCTCTGAAAGCAATTTTATGGTAATCAGGTACAATTTATTGGGGGAAGTCTTCAGGTGCTTTTAAGCCAAGATCTATACTGATTCACTAATTGAGGTTTCTGCAGAGCCTTGTTACTTGATTGTAGTAGTAATTTTTTAATTGTTGGATTGGGTTTGAAATTCAACAATATGAGGGTTCAATTTTTTAGTTTAAAGATGATCCTCAATGAGGCATTAGTCAATCCTTTGGATCAGGTTTGAATCCCAGCGTCATAGGTGAATAAAATTTCAGTTTGGGCTAGAGTCCTGACAACGCCCCTTTCTAGATCTTGGCGTAGGGGGTAAAGTTCATAAAAATTGACTATGTACAATATATAACAAATCCTGAGCAACCTTAACAATCAAGTGTTCATTTATCTATTTATATATTTTTGTAGGGTCCTGACTAATTAAAGCCTAGCCTTTTGTCTCTTCCACCTGTTTTATGATGGTAAAAGAGGACCAAATTGCCCAGATGGGAGGTATGCAGGGGGTAATAGTTATTGTTAAAACTACTTGTTTCTATGGTGTGGCAGCAGACAAATTCTCTGAAACCAGAGCTTAGAGCTAAATAATTTTTTAGTGATAACTTGCATAGTAACTCAAGGTTCTGAGTAAGTCTTGGTCTAACATGGTCTACACTTTAGAGGAAAATTTGGAGAAATATTACATCTAAGGCTTGAAAGTTAGACACTTTTATAATCCGATGGTAACTGATGTGGTAGGCTAGAGTTTCACTTGATAAGTACAGTGGACAATTTAAAGGATTAATCGAGGCCATTTTCCAGATGGTTGAGGTCAATGTAGCGTTCACTCACTTCACCATCCCATTGGTTTCAGGATGGTAAGGGGTAAAAATACTTATGTGGACCCCATTAATTTGGTCAATTCTTGCACTGGCAATGACCAAAAAGTTTTGTCCATTATCATAGGGGATTATATTAGGTTACCCATTTTGGGTGATGTTTCAATTATATAGGAAAGGAATGGTAGCTTTTGCCAAAGCTAAGTAAAGGGATATGGCTTCAATTCACTTTGTTAAAAGATCAACAGTCAGTATGAGGAACTGATAACCATTTGATGCTTGGAATAAAGAGCCTCAACATCAATACTTACTATATGAAAGGGTTCACAGGAGTAACAACTGGGTATTAGGTTGGGAAGTGGGGCAAGATTGATTTTTGCATATCATGCAAGACTGTAGTACATTTATAATAGATGGAAGCATCTTTTCCCAGTATCACTGGGATTTGATCCAATGATAGGTTTTCTGAATTCCTCAATGGATGACTTTATAGCTGATTTTCTAAAATAACCTCTATCTTTGCCAAGGGTCACACATAGGGTAACCCTTAATAAGGTATTAGTTTAAAAATTAAGTTATCCTGAAGTTGAGCGTTTGCCAACCTTTCTCCAAATCTTTTTAGTTTGAGAAAGTAACATCCTTCTATGGATGGTGTTGACTCAGGAGATCATAGAGTTATCTTCCGCAGGTTTGGTTATGGTTAAAATAGGTAAACTGGACAAACAATACATATCTTGATGAATTGGTCCAGGGTGAAGAAAAAGAGAAATCTTAATTAAAGTTTTAGAGCCCATTGGGCCAAACACCCCTCAGGATCTTTCATCTGCTGGAGCCAACAAAGGAGTCATGATCATTAATTATAGTGAAGTGGGCCCCCATATAAATAGGGTAAGAAATGTTTGATGGCCAATAAAACCGCCAATCATTCTTGTTCTATTATACTATAGTTGCGTTCAGCTTTTTATAGAGTTTTGTTGTAATGGGCAATGAGATGGGCCGCTAAATTTTTATTGTGCTGTGACAGTATCGCTCCTATATCAAAGTTACTAGCATTGGTAAAAAGCAAAAACGATTTGAAAAGTTGAAGTGTATAAAAACAGAGTAATGGGTCAGAGCAATATGTAATAGATTGAAAGACTGTTGCTGAACCTCTTTCCACTGGAAATGAATGCCTTTCTCTAACAAGTAAACTAGGGGCTCACATTTGTCTTCATAATGAGTAATTAATTGGTGATAATATCTTACCATTCTGAGAAAAACTTACATATCTCAAAGGGATTTATGTGGTGATACTTGGAGATGGCTGTATCATTGTTATAATTTAGGGAAAAACTTCTTGACTTACCTTTTTTCATAAAAATACATCTTGTTTTGAAAGAAGGAGAATTTAGAGAGTTTTAGTTTTAAAGAAGATTGCCATAGTCGCTGGAAGGCTTCCTTTGGGTGTGCTAAGTTGGTGGTGAAATTTTGGGAGAAGATGGCGATGTCATCAAGATAGACTAACATGCAGGATCATTTTAACTCCCTTAATAAAACTCTTCCATCACTCTTTGAAAAGTAGCAGGAGTGTCGCTAGCCTTTGCAACATCTGTGTAGGTTCAAACAGCCCTTTGCTAGATATAAGGCACATTTTTCATGATCCTCAAGGGATAGGCCAGCCTGCTAGTAAACGCTGGCAATATCCAATGTAAAAAATAATCCAATCCTGACATTAAACATAAAGAGTTGTCTATATAAGGTAGGGATAGCTATCCTTCTGAGTAATGGAATTTAGTTAATGATAGTCCATGACAACTCGATGCCCACCATTTTTATAAACTAATAGCAGAGGGGAAGCCCAAGGGTTTTTAGGGTACATTAAGCCTGCCTCTAATAGTTGCTTTAACTTAAGAGCTACTTGAGCCTCCTCTGCTGTAGATATCCGGTAAGCTTGAGCTTTAAAAAGGGATGATCCTTGGTTTCCATCTGGTGAATTACTCCATAATTTTTCCCGCAATTGCCAGGTCCTTTAAAAAATATCCTTATACTTCTAATAAGGCTTCTACATCTTGGCGTTGGTTAGGGGTGAGGGTATCCTCAATTTTACTCTCAACTAGGGAAATGATTTCTGGAGGATCAATTTTTAAATCTTTTAGGATTCCAAAACTACTTACATTAATGATGAGTACAATAGGACAGAGTTTTAATTAAGGGATGACCAAATGCTGAGGAACTTGAATATCCTGATTAGTTAAATTTCCCAACAAAACAGTGATGGATTTTCTGTAGCATTTTCCAAGATCCTGGGGCAGGTCAGGGCTTCCTTGATATTAGGATTAGGGCGTCCATACAACTCTAGAACATGAATATGAGAGATATAAATTCTGGTTTGGTATTCTACCACTACTTGAGAACCAGGAGGTATACTAAAGGAATGGGGGCATAGAGAGGCATTCCATTATTGGCATCCACTGCCTTGGGTAGCAAATTTGTTTTAAGCCCCTAAACTTGATACTCTTTCTTATTATGGAGGTGGGTTACTCAATGAGGCAGATACTCTTATTTGGGGGACCGTTTATTTTTTCTTAGGAGCTCAAATACTAGTGGTAACCAATATCCAAAGAGAAAGGTATTGATCCTTATGGTAAACTATACATTTGAAATTTCGCATAAGTTGGACGCTGATGAGTAATTATAAGGTATAATTTCTAAGGTGATAGCAGGGGCAGTAATCAAAAGCTTCCCAAGTCTTAGGGAAAGCATAGTACACTCTGATTGATTTAGTGGGCTGAGCTCCCACTTTCTCATATTCAGCCTAGTTGATTAAGTCAGGAGCTACTTTAAATTTTATCTAAATTGGGAGGATATGATATTAACTGGGGGATCCATTATCAACTATAGATAAAAATTTAACTTAATAAACTATGCCTTCCACCCTTCAACTGAGGATCAAAAACTGGCAATTAAAAACATGGAACAGTTTATAGATACTTGCAGCAAGGTTGTGGAGGTTTTTATCTAGGGAAAGCTCAATTTTTTCAATTTGTTTAAAGTCTTGTTAATATAAGACCTGGCTCTGTCATGATGGCAGAAGATAAGTTTAGATCGACCTGCCAGTCTTGATGCCCAAACACTCAGAAGGCAAGCCCAAATGTCAGAGGCAAAGCAGCTTGAAAAGCGTAATATTATGCAGGGATAGAATTCAATAATGAATGCTAATAGGTCATAATTGTGAATAACAGCCTATCAATGAACCAGGCAGTCATGGCCTCAGGGCCCATGGGGTTGGGTGTAGGGAAAAGTGGGATTGGATTGGGTGGTTTGGATTAATTCATAAAAAACGGATTTAGGATATGGATTTATTATTGAATTTAAAAAGTAATAAATCAACTATCATTTTCTCAGTGTGTTATGACTGCTTAAATAGATGATTGATTTGGGGAATAGCTTAGATAAGCTTGGGATTGGGGCCCTCAGGATTTTCCTAACCTGACGAATTTTGAGCAAGGGAAAAAATGAATTATTTAGAACTGACTTCAAAGTTGTTGGCAGTGGGCTGAGTCACTGTCAGTTTGTCCACAGATGCCCAAATTGCCAATTTTCTTCATTTTTGATGACTAGAGTGATGGTATTTTGCCCAGCAGGAAGTGAGAACCTCCCAAGGCCACCCCACATAGGGGCAGTCCCATGAGGTCAGAAATGGATTTGGGATGCCCAACCTGTCTGCACCCAGTTGCTCCAGGATCCGTTGGTCCAAACTAGAACTATTAGGATGTGATTTAATACTGCCAGGGAAGGTTTTATACTTACATCAGCATTTCCCAATGGTCAATGCTATTGGTGAGCTCCTCCAATAATTTGTTTTAGGGTCATTCTCCAAAAAATTTACACCCCCGTTGGGCTTTATTAACAAGATTTTGCAATTATCAAACTATTGACATCATGGATTTGCTGCTATTAATCGCACTCATCTCCTTTGCCTCAAGTCGGGAGCTGATTCATTGCAACTCATTACAGATTTCCTTAATTCACCCCATTAATTCTTCAGATGTAATAACTGGGGTTGGGGGCAGAATCCTCAAAGGGTACGCCATCACATACCGCTCATCCACCACATGAGCGAGATTTCCTTGGGTGAAGAGGGGAGCTGTCAGCCTTCTTGGCCCCTTCTTGGATGGGAAATGGAACACCCCCAATCCAAACGGAGAGGGCGCTCCCCAAGACTTACATTACCTTTCCCTTTTGTAAAAGGGGGCGTCACCACCAGGGAATTGAGCTAGGGTTCACATTCTTATGGGCCTTGGGCATCTTAATCGCCATTAGCATAGCAATCTTGGGGGGAGGACGGGGAACATCTGGGTGGGTGGCATGGAAAGCCTCAGGAGCTCTGAGCAGTTAGCGCAGTCCTGCGTGCCAACCCAGCTACTTTTATTAGCCAGAAATCCTTTCCATGTGACTAGATACTGGATTGACCTGCATGATCATTGGGAGGCCAGGATGCCCTCAACCTCAGCTTCCTCCGCGCCCTCAATCACAATGGGCTCTGGGTCTGCTGAAATTGCTCCCTTAAATGAGGACAGCTGAGAGACATGGAACACTGTATGTTGCTTCCAGTGGGGTGCAACTTCAGACAGAAAGCGCCATTCCCTAAGTCTTCTTCCACCAAATGGGGACCCAAGCATTTTCTTAAGAACTTGTGTGTGGGCACCTGCATCCACAAGTGGCACTTGTTGAGCAAGACATATGACCCCACAGATATCTCATGATCTGGGAGCTGCTTCTAATCTGCAAACCGTTTGTAATGGCCTATGGCCTTAGTTAAATGCTCCCAAACCAGAAACTGTGTATCCTAAAGCCAGGAATGGTTGGCAGCAGCCATTACCTCAAGGCAAAGGAATGGGCCCACCATAAAAGAAGGATTATAAATCAAGGTTGCTTCATATGGAGAGAAGCCCATGGACACATGTGTTCCGTTATTGTACGCAAACTGGGCAAGGGGAAGGTCATCCGCCAAGGTATCCTGAGCAGCTGAAGTGCAGCACTGCAGGTACTGCTCCAGGATCTGGTAACTCGTTTGGTTTGACCATCTGACTGTAGATGGTACACGGTGGAGAGGCAGGGCGTAATCTTCAAAAATTGCCAAGAGCTCATTCCAAATATGCGCCATAAATTAGGCCCACGGTCACTGAAAATTTTCTGCAGGAGGCCAAACATTGAGAACACATGACGCACGATTAGGCGGGAAGTCTCTTCAGAAGTAATGGAGGAGGAGCAAGGGATAATCAAGGAGAATTTTGCAAAGCAGTCTACAACTACCATAACTGCTGTGAACCCTTTGGAGCTGGTTAGCTCAACAATAAAGTCCTGGAAACTGATGTCCATGGACCCTCTGCCTTCTGCAATGGGTGCAAAATGTCCATTTCTACCTGAATGGTCCAATTTGGCCCACACAAGTCATGCAATCCGCAATCCAGGCTGCAATATCTTTTGACAAGCCAAGCCAGTTATAGGTATGCTTGAAAAATCACTGTACTCCTTGTTCCCCAGGTGGCCAACTGCTAGGAGATCATGATGTGCTTGAATGACTTTAGCTCAGAGGAGAGGAGGGACCCACACCTGTGACCTAAACTGGATGATCTCCTCAGCTAAAGAATAAAAGGAATGCTTGGAAGATGGGAGTGACAACCACTCTATAAGGTCCACCCCTTCTGCACATGCCAACTGCTCAGCTAAGACCCATGACACCAAAGGTGCATCTGGGGCAAAGTCAACTGCCAAAAACATTGGAGATACAATGACAAGATTTGAGTGTGGGGAATGACTGTGATGAAATCTGCTTCCTCTGAATCTGTTGATCACAATACAGGATTGCAACTGAGAAATTTGGGTAGAATATTCAGATATCCCTTCACAAACTCATATTTAAAATTGAAGCTGCAAAGGTCCTGGTAGGTTTGGGCCTGACCTTGCACCAACTTCTGTGGCTTGCAGAAATATAGTAGCGCTTGGTAGTCAGTTTGCACAGTCAACTCGTGCTGGGCACCCTGTAAGAGATATCACCAGTGGGGCAGGTCCATGCCACGGCTGCCAACTCCTTGTTATAGATGGTCCAGGATTGCTCAGTTGAAGAAAACTTACAGGAATTGTAAGCAACAGGATGTTCCAATCCATCACGCTTCTGGATAAGGCAGCCCCTACTGCAGTGGAAGAAGCATCACATGCTACAATATAGGGTTTGGAAGGATCTGCGTGCTTTATAATTGTTGGTGACAAGAACACCTCTTTAATAGAATAAAATTTTTTTGGCACACAGGCGTCCAATGGAAAGATACGTTTTTACCAGTAAGCAGATGCAAGGTGCAGCCAACTATGAGAGTGTGAAGTAAAATTTCTTTATGAAGATAATAGTGCTTGGGAAGCTTCTTATTTGCTTCTGGATTGTTGGAGTTGTCCATTCACGGATGGCGTCTAATTTGTTGGGTGGGATGGCATAACCATATTTCAAGATGATATTACCAAAGAAAGTGACTTCTTTCCAATAAAATTAACATTCCGATGGGTTAACAAACAATCCAGTTTTATGCAGGGCCGCCACCACTGCCTCCAGATCCTTTGCATGCTGTTAGGAGAAGTGGAATGTACCAGGATGCTATCAATATATGTGACTGCGCAGGTAGTCTGAGATCCCCTAGCACACTAACAATCATTCTCTGGAATGTTGCAGGTCCAGTCTTCAGCTCAAAGAGCATCGCTCAAAATTGGAATATACCTATTTTGTCTGGTTAGTGGTAAGCCATTCCTGACCTTCCATCACCCAAATTTGAGTAAAAGCATTCACAAGATCAAGTTTTGAGAACATCTGTGACTTGGCAATCGCCTGGCCTATGGTCTGCTCCAATGGGAACAGGTAGGGGTCATGGACTGTTATCTTATTGAGGTTCCCATAATTTACACAGGGTGAAGTGACCCATATTCCTTTTTGGCAAAGACAATGAGAGAGGTAACTGGAGATGTCTACTGGAACAACCACCCTTCTTGAACATGTCGTCCAGCCATGCATTGAGCGCAGCCTCCTCCTCTGCTGTGTGCAGGTACAGTGACCAATTTATGTTCACCACCTGCACCATTGTCCAAAAATTCAAATTGATTTCCATATGAGTGGGAAGGTGGTTAGCCTTTTCAGAGTCAAAGATGCTCTGATATCCCATTAAATCAGTGGGAAAATCCAGCGGAAGACTAATGGGGGTAGCTAGGGTTGTGGTAGGACCACAGCCACAAGTTTTAGTGAGAGTATCCAACAATCAAAACTTTCCATCCACCTGATTGTTGGAGAAGGACAGCATTTTTGTCTCCAGGTGGATTCTCACATGCTGCCAACGCCACCAACCCACACCCATTATTTACTGGGAACACAGGGTTAGGCATCACAGAGAAGCAATCACAGAAACTAAACTGATGGACTGAGAAAGGCATGGGGCACCATACTCTGAATGAGGGACGGGTGGCCAATGATGTGACCAAAACCAATGGCCCCACATCCAAATCTAGATCGAGCCACTGGGCCAACTCCATACTCATGAAGTTACCCGCTGCTCCCATATCAATCAAGGCCTCAAAAGACACCTGGTGTGCCCAATACTAATTTTCATTAGCAATAAGAAGTATGCGTAATTCTGTTCAATGGCAGATACATTCATGTCTGCTGATAAGGAAGATATTGCAACTAGATCATGGAAAATCCTAAGGTTTGCAATAAAAGTAGAACTGGCATGAAAAAGAGGCTGAATCGCTTTCCCTCCAATCTGGACCATCAACGATTTATGAGCTTGTGTGGTGCTAGAACAGACTAACATAGGCGCAGGGGCAGCTCCAATTTTTTAGAATTAATATGGATACTGATTTGGAGCTGAGTCAGAAACTGAGGCCATGTCAGCAGTTTCAAGCATGAAGATCCCATCTTGAGGGTGGACTGAGTATAATGTAGAAGGCACTGGGGCAGTATGGCTTGAGCAGTTTTCTTCACACCCTCCGGTAAGAGTATACAAAATTGCAATTAGCCAGTCAAACAACAGAAGGCAGGATACCAACTGTACATTCATCTGGTAAAAGATGACTACTGCTGTACCCATCTCAATGAGAAGGGTGAAAATGGCAGAAAATACTGGATGGTTGATTATGTTGTGATGGTGGCAGATAAAGTTTAGATTGGCCTTCCAGTCTGGATGCCCAAACTCCCAGAAGGCAAGCCCAAATGCCAGGGGCACTGCTGCTTAAATGACACTTTATTGTGCAGTGAGAGAATTCACCACCAAATGCCAATAGGTCATAATTATGATTAACAACCCAGCAATGAATTAGGCAGTCATGGACCCATGGCCTGTGGGTTTGGGTGTAGGGAAAAGTGGGATCAGATTGAAAGGTTTTAATTGTGTCATAATAAAAGAATGCTTTTGGGATATGGTAATTTTATTGAATTTAAAAGCAGAAATAACCATTAATTTTCTCAGTGTGTTATGAATGCTTAAATAGATGATTGATTCAGGGAACAGCTTAGACAAGCTTGGGATCAGGGCCCTCAGGATTTGCTTAACCCAACAAACTTTGAGTGAGTGAAAAAATGAATTATTCAGAACTGACTTCAAAGTTGTTGGCAGTGGGCTGAGTTACTGTCATTTCATCCATGGATGATCAAATTGCCAATTTTCATCAATTTTAATGACTAGAGTGATGGTATTTTGCCCAACAGGAAGTTAGAACCTCCCAAGGCCACCCCACATAGAGGCAGTTCCATGAGGTCAGGAATGGATTTGGGATGCCCAACCTTCCTGCATCCAGTTGCTCCAGGATCCGTTGGTCCAAACTAGAACTATTGGGAGGTGATTGCAATACTGCCAGGGAGGGTTTTGAACTTACATCAGCATTTCCCAATGGTCAATGCTATTGGTGAGCTCCTCCAACAATTTGTTTTAGGGGCATTCTCCAAAGAATTTACACCCCCGTTGGGCTTTATTAACAAGATTTTGCAATTATCAAACTATTGACATCATGGATTTTCTGCTATTAATCGCACTCAGCTCCTTTGCCTCAAGTGGGAGCTGATTCATTACCAACTCATTACAGATTTCCTTAATTCACCCCATTAATTCTTCATATGTAAGAACTTGGGTTGTTAGAATCCTCAAAGGGTGCACCATCACCCACCACTCATCCACCACATGAGCGAGATTGCTCTGGGTGACAAGGGGGGCTGCCAGCCTACTTGGCCCCTTCTTGGATGGGAAATGGAACACCCCCAATCCAAACGGAGAGTACGCTCTCCAAGACTTACAGGCTCTCACTAGAGGAGCTGAAAATGTGAATCCATCTTTATTATTTCCCAATATAAGAATAATAAAGCTTAAGGTCTTTATTGCCTTGACTAGAGGGGGGTACATAGACTTTGGCTCAGGATAATCCAAAGTAGCCAAGTTTACTAGGCATAGAACTTTAAATTTGAGGCGCTTGTGTTTTGTTAGCTGAGGGAGCCTCTTGCCCTAAGCAGACTGATCTCTTGATGCATTGTTCCAGCGTAGTTGGCGACAGTTGTCTACAGTATGGTTAGGAATCATCAGTAACTGCAGTGCAGGTCATGGACGGGAGATTTGGGAGGCGTTGCCACTATAACTTGGGGCTGAATCTTGTGGCTAGCATGAGAGGCCCAGAAGGTTTAAACAGAAAGATAATTTTTATAAGGGTTTTCCTAATATTCAGGAGGGACATCAGGTTGATCTTAACCACCTTGAGATAGAGCTGGAGGTTATTCATGATTTTAAATGCCAATAAGGCAGTGGTAATAGCATCATCCAAGGTAAGTCAGTTTCCCACACTTAAGGGTAAGGTGTCGAGGTTAAACCTTTGATTAATCATTGATGGATTCTCCCCAATTGGGGCTTATCATATATATCTATTTTTGATTGGTGAGAGTTAATTCACTCCTGAGTTCCTGGAGCAGAGCAGCCTTCACGTCATTCCAAGTGCAACAGGTCATCAAATGGGTTATTATCATAACCTGTGCTACTCATCTGAGTTAGTGAGTTAGGTGCTTGAGCTGTTGGTAGTCAGTAACTTTTCTCCATTGCACTTTTATGGCAGTATAAAAAGGAGAAAACGCTTCCTTCTCTAGAGCATACTTGCCCTTAAAGGAGGGCTTTAATGAGTTATCTGGAGGGGTTGATGGATGAATGACATGAACAGACACTGAAGGTGCACCTTCCAATAAGCAGAAAGCAGGATTCCAGGAATACTTTTGAGGATGGAGGGCAACCACTTGGCTATGCAAAATGTTTAAGTCAATGACCAGAATGACTTGTTTGTGTGTGGCATGGAGGGCTTTTTATTGGCAAAGTGCTAGGTAAACCGTTTCACTTCATTTCTAAATTAGCAGTTGTGCCCCAAAGCTTGGGTTGGTGTGGTTTAGTAGCAAGCATCTGCCCTTTGAACCCCCTCACTATGGTGGGTAGAGAAGCCAAGGCTTTGAGTTGACCATGGTGAGCACCTAATTAAACTTTAGCATGAATTGGCACCCCATTTTGGGTGAATTACACTCCTTGAGCCACGCATTTTAGATGGACATCATGTTGTATTTGCTATATCATCAAATTAAGCCTGTACTTAGGGATCTCCAAACCAGTACTAAGGCTGGGAGGCCCAGGAAAGCCGGGGAGCCCAGGTTAGCTAGATATTCCAGGTGCTCTGGGAGGTCCAGGGCCTCAGGTAGCCCAAGGCTTCCAGGAGAATCAACCTTATCCAGCATTCCTAGCAGTCCAGTGATACAATGGTTGTCCTGGGGTATCCCTAGCCTCATAACTTATCTTTTCAAGGTAACAGAGGTATTTTCCATTGAGGCTCTCAATTTCAGCCAGGTTTGTACTTCTGTGATATTAACACTGATCCAGTTACATACAACAATTTCTAAGTTGCTGAAGTGATTGGGTAGTCTTAAACTGACAAATCTCATAATTCCTTTAGCACGCCATGTTAACAAAACCTGTATCATATTAGTGAAATGCCAATTTCCAAACTGGTGCTTTGGTTCTCATCACCAAAGAGGGGGGCAGAGATTAAAATTGGAGGAGCTGTGGGTGCAAGGTAAACAACAGCTGTAAATGCTAAAGTAGTTTATGATGGTGGAACCCAGCTATTTGTAACTGGTGATACAGGTTGCAATGAACGATTTGGCACAAGTAGTGGTCTGAGTGTCCTACCCTGACCTGGTCACCATCATGCGTTGAACTAGCACTTAAGCCCATCATAGGGGCCAGTACTACAAGTGCTCAACTACTACATACTCATCCTCCAGGACAAAGGCCTCAGTGAGGAGAAGTTGGAGGGCTTTGGTGGAGTCCAAGATTTGTAGTTGGTATTGTTCTGCAGAAGGGTTTGGGAGGTTCACCTTCATAGATGTGAGTAATAAAAGGTTGCAGGTCAACCCAGGTTCTCCTACATTTATAACAAATGCCCACTCACTGAGGCGGGCAGCATCACAGTAGGATAAGGTATTGGATGCCAAGTCACTATCAAACATCACAATTGATGAGATTGCTGGGAATTAGGGTGACCTGGCAGGGATCTCAGAATTTTGTCAGGATGAGAGGGATAAATCCAACCATCTGGGAGGAGTTCAGGGTAACTGAAGCCACCAGTGCAAGGGTTTTTAATCCTTATAAGCTAACAGATCATTAGGGTAAAGGCTCAATAGTTGGCAAAATATCCTTGCAGTTGGCTATAATAGTAGCTTAAAAATGTTTATTGAAAAGGAACCTAAACCTATCTATTTGCCAAACCGAATACCTAGGGGAAATCAGGTATAATCTTTGGGGAAAATCGCCAGGCGCTTTCAAGCCAAGATCTATACAGATTCACTATTTGGAGTTACTGTGCCATCATGTTAATTGTTTGTAGTAGCAGCATTTGCTTGTCTGGATCGAGTTTGGATTCTGACATTATGAGGGTCAATCCTTTAAATTGGGGATGATCCCAACAGGGCATCAGTCAATCCTTTGAATCAGGTTAAAATGCTGCCATCAGAGGTGATCAAACTTCCAGTTTGGGCCGGGATCCCAACATAGATATTGAAAGGTAGCAACCCTCATATTGTAAGCCTGTTATATCAAGAATTAATTGAACATTAGGGTGCTTGCACCCCAATTTCTTACATCTGGCTCTGCTCAGTAACATAAAAAGCTCCAATGGCATACCCAGTTTTTAGTAAGGTTACAGCTGGCACCCTAGAACTTATTTCACATGTCTGGGATTTGTCAAAGGTGCCGACTTGGGATCTCTAACTTTCCATCCCTCTTCAACCTTTGGATGCACCTAAAACAATGTGAGCGACCAAGTTGTCAACACGTGTTGCTGTCTGCTTCACCATCTGAACCTTAAGCCATTCCAGAATTGTCATGCGATGTTCCTCATGCTTTGATGAGCATTTCCCTACAAAGTACCATTATGCCTATTGTACCCGTTGTGCTCCCCATCAATTGTGCTTCAAGGATGAGGATAACATTGTTCTGTGGCTGGGAGGTTGATAGATATTTCGCATGACTATCCCAATAAAGTATCCCATTTTTCCCTAATCCAAACGTATTTCAAAAGTCATCCCTGGCGTAGAGTTCTACGCTACCAAAAACCATAGGGATCGAGTATTGTGTAGTTTCTATACGATATTCAGTGCTATTTGACCTTGTCAGGGACAGGGGTCTAGTGATCGAAGAAGCTCTGAGAGATGCCAAAGAGGAACTTGGCCTGTGCAGTGGTGTGCGTTTGCTATGCATTGCACCGGGTTTTGTCGCCAGCTTATACTTTGATACTTGCAGGTTGATCTAAAGTTTTACCAGCCGATCTAGATGATTAATTTAATTTATAGCTTAAACGGCATGAGTTGGAGAACTGGGCCCTCAAAGGTAAGCCTTGATAAGCTTCATTAGATCCAAGGGGCACGAATCCAATCTGATGGTTCCGGACTTGAAAAAACTTTGGGTGGATGGGTGGGCTTTACCCAACCTCATAAGTAACCCCGCGCAGAAGCTCATCGCCCAACCCATCACCCCCAATCAAAAGCTATCGGCGGTATAGCTTTAACCCCTCAAGTCTCGTTGATGAGTAATTTGGAGGTCCAACTTCAGATCGCCACTTACAAATCCAAGGCCTATTAACCCTTTGATGATCGTCAAAGATAAGGTGGCTACGAATGGACACTAAAAAAGATCACCTCGAGCCCGATTGAACCTAAGCTTACGCTAAGCCTGATAACTTTTTTACAAGTTTTGAACGGTATCTCAACTTCACCCTTTTTAACCTAAGCGAAGGCCTCCCGTAGCATCAAACTTTACGGTATGGAGGTACGAAATCCGGATGGGTGGGTGGGGCGTTGAGGGTGGGTTGGAGGTAAGGTTTGACGACGGCTCCAAAAAAATAGTTGGCCATGCCAACGTAGAGCTCACCTTGGCCGATAAGCCCGATTAAAGGGCTAAGTGGGGGTGGATACGGTAAGCCAGTTAACCCCGGCGGACATACCAATACTGGAAAAAGGTTCGAATCCCCCCATCGGTGAAGGGGCAATGGCAGGTAAAGTATCAATGAGGCGATTTACACACAATTATAGAAATGGTTCAGATCATTACCTTCAGAGGTAAGCTCTTCAAAACGCTTGGGGTTAAAATTTACCAACCCAAAGGTCGCAAAGTTGAGCCAAAAATTAGGATACCCGCTCAAAAGATCTAGATTGGTTAGCACTCCGAAAGCTCTGGCTCGGTAAGTTGCGGGGCTCACCCCAAAATACGATACTTCAACCATCTCAGCTATCAACCTGACACACAAGGTTTAATTCGCCAGCGAAGGTGGGCTACGGAGGGCGGGTGGGATGGAAATCTCAAGCTAGCAACCTCCGGCTTAAGCGAGTCGACGGCACGGGTAAGGTAAAGGGCCAAGCGGAGGTCCCCCCAAGCCGCTGTGGAGGCGAACCGACGGAGCGTTAGACGTGGTCGCCTAGGCTGAGCGACAACACCGATCTCGTGAAGCAGAGGTAGTCGGGGAGGGTGTCGAAAGCGAGGGGTGGTTCTCGAGTTGGAGGCGACCCGATCAACTCAAAATCGGCACTGGCCTCCACCTCCACCCTCAACTCCCCCACCCAACGGTCAACGGAATCGGATCGGATCCGGAGGCTTTGATAGAGGGCATGCAACGCTAACCGGCATAGGTAAAGCGTCAACCGAAGCTCATCGCTCAACGCGACGCCCGATTCCCACCTACGCTTAATCCGGCTGGCCGCCTTCAATTCCAAGATCACGTATCGGGCGCCCCCGATGGCCGAGGTGGGGTGGGGTTGTTTGGCGAGACACCCTACCAAGGCATCAACTGACGTCAGAAACATACACTGGAGGATGCTACACGTGCCCCTCCACATCAACCACTCAAAGCCCACGCTAAACACCGCAGGGTTGAAGTTACACCCCAGCTCACCCAGGGCCGAGTCCAGAGTGGGCCGGCGGATGGATTCGACGAGCACCCCATAGAAGCTGACCTTAGAGGCGTTGAAGCCGGCGCCCAAACGCGTAAACGCGGTGCATACGCAATCGAGGTTTTGCTGAACGGTGGCATACGTGATCTGAGCGAGGCTCCACTCCCGGCCCCTAGGCTGGTTGGGCGGGATAAACGGCCGCCTCCGAAGGCCATCAATAAATGCGACCAGCACTTGGCAGCGCGCCGGTGACCCCAGCTTGAAGGCATCGACCAGATCTTCGCTATACTGGCTCGTGCCCAGATACCCAAAGAGCCCCTTGGCCTCAGGCATCGCCCCGCCCTCCCCCAGCAGGAAGAGCACCAAATCGGCCCAGCTAGCCTTCCCCTCCGCCCAAATCCCCTCCCAGATCGTCTCGACGAGATGATGGGCAGCGACGGCCTCCAGTGCGGCGGCGTGGTCGGCGTAGACCCCAACGCGATCAAACAGGAGGTGACCCAGCAGAGGCAGGACGGCTGGGTGGTGGAGATGCTTCAAAAGCCCAAACACCGGGGGCCGCAGCCGCCCATCCCGAGCGTGCCGCGTCGTCAAAAGCCACCCGCGAACCGCCGTAGGCCACCGGCGAAGGAGGACTTGCAGGCCTAGCTTGATGTGATGGAAGTTGAGGCCCACGTCCGCCGGTTGAACGGGCGCCGCGACGTAAGGCTTGGCGGGAGCCAACATCAGGCGCGAAATCTGGCCCACCACTCGGTTTAGCGCAACGCCTACCGCTTACGAATCGGATGCACGTTCTCCTCCAGCAGGTTCTCGGCAAAGGCCTGCGGCAACGACAAGAGCGTCACGAGGGTGAAGGAACGTTTACAGATCTGGGCCGCCGACCGCCCGGCGTTGGCCGGATGCGTCGCGGGCGCCAACCAAAAATCGAAGAAGCACGCCGCCACGCCGGGCTGCCTTAGCAGGTTGTAGATCTCGGAGGTCAGCTGCGGGTCCTCCAAATCGAGGAACTCGCCCAGAATCCACCCCACCCGATCCTCATGGAACAGGTCCCCCAGCGCCTCCATACCGACCTCCGCTAGGTACAGGTGGCTGGCAATAAGGGTAGGCCGCCCTTCCTCGGCGGCCGACTTGAGGTTTGGGGACGCGGCCCTGGAGCGCGCTCGAGTGGGACGCGGTTTACAAGGTGGCGCGTCACGTAGTGGCCTAACTTTGACCGCCCCTGAGGTGCCGCTTTCCGTCGACGCTTGGCCTAAATCGATTAAAACTTGGGGGTTTCGAAGCCTGGGGGTCGATAATAGAAGGCGGCCGTAGCTTAAACACCTCGGCTTGCAAATTGTCCACCCCCAACTAAAGCAGTATTTCTAATGGCTAAAGTTTCATCAAAACCGACGGCCTAGGCGCACCGAGCACGGCAAAAGCCTAACCCAAACATCAGCCGCGGCTTAAACCTGGAGATGTTTAAGGCGGCCTTGTTGGCACCAGTCATAACCAAGTCCAATGAGCCCCCAACCGTAAGCCCAACCTTTACCCTCCAAAGTTTTATAAGCGAGCTGGCAGGCTAGCCATAAATCAGCTAACCGTCCAACGAAAAATCCCAACCATCTCACCCATCGCCGAGTAAAGTGAACGACTTTATCAGATGGCTCAACGAACGTTAGCTTTATAAGGTGCTTATAAGCGTTAAAGTATCCTAAGGACCAAACTCCATTAAAGTGCTCTCCAAACCAAACTTACCCGAATTAGAAACCGGTTTCGAGACAATCTTGACCATGGTGGACTCAAGTTGAGAAACACGACTTGGGATAGAAACCGAGGAGCTGGGTCGACCGTCGTTAAGTCCAGGGCAAGATCTCCAGCCCAAGCTTTCAAGCTAAGGTAACGTTTAACGATAAGAGGTAAAGCGACCCAACGCTTCAAACCAACCGGGTGAGCAAGCTAATTAGATAAAAACCCTAAGGCTTAGGTTCGATTGGGAGGTTCGGGGTAACGTGAGATAAGGTAATTTATAGGACCCAACCAACCCCCTTGCAAAAACTAGAAAAAAATAACCAATCAAGCTTACCAAGGACCGATCAAAACTTTTTAAAACCTCCGAAATTTTAAAAAATTTTAAAAAGGGTGGCCTCGGTCCCCCTACCCTTATAAGCTCCCAACCTTTTGTTAAAAAGAGGTTTCGCGGATCGTAAAGCTATAAGACCATCCGAACGGATTGTTAAGGGGTGAACGTTAGAAGGGATAGATTTTTTAAACCCCAAGGGTTCAACCCCCCCCCCCAAAAAAAAACTAAACTAAACCCCCTGCCGGTCGTCAGAATACTCCCCCGTACCCCTAAAATTAACGGGTTTGAATCCCGTTACCTCGTAACTTTAAATTTAGATTTAAGGTACGGATTTTATAAGTACCCAGCAAACTTTTCGAGTTTTGACATATATCCTATGGCTGGGGGGTACGTTCAAGTATGAGATCATAACTGCCGAGCTTAGATTATTATGGGTGTGGATTGTTTTTGCATAGGTTGACCAATAAAATCAACTAGATCTAAAATGAATCATTGTAGATGCGATCAATAAATTTACTATAGATTAACCAATTAATCAACCAAATAAATAAAATGAGGTAATATAGATCAACATCTGAAACTTTACCATATAGTTGACTGATAAAATCAACTAAGTAATAAAAACTATAAGTTAAAACTGCCAACCTTATACCCGAAACATTGGACTAATCAAGTCAACTGAACAATTTTATATATATTATAAAGAACATTTGTATCAAGTTTATCTGAGATTGGTAAAATACTCTTAGAGTAGGCGTTGAAATAAACATGCGTTTATAATGATTTATTTATAATATGATTTCCTAAACCACCACAACTAAAATGCTACCTAATTTAATATAAATTAAATAAATTTGAATCTACCAGATACTTGCCTGCTGTCATATGCGGTTTTAGTTAGGTTAATCCAACCATTAAAGTAATCTAAGCATCTCAGGTATTATTCTTTTAAATGACAAAACAAAATGATAGTATCCTATCATAACAGTAGATAAAATGTTAAGAAAGTTTCCAACAACCTTCAGCCATAAGGCATATATCATGCACTTAAGTTTTTTACCGTGGTTAAAACTTGAATCATTTTTTTGGCTCGAAGCTATCCGTGGGTAAAGTCTAAATCGAATTTTATCGATCAGGATCCTATCGAACCTTGAGTTCGAAGCTATCGGAGGATGGAATCCAAATCGAATTTGTTAAACAGGATTCCAACGGTCCAAGTTCGAAGCCATCCGAGAAAGGAGTTTTTAAAAGTGCAAACGAATCCCATCGAACCTTGAGTTCGAAGCCATCGGAGGACGGAACCCCAAATCAAAATTTGTTGAACCGAATCCTATCGGTTTCAAACTCGAAACTATCTGAGGGTAGGGCCGAACTCGAATTTATCGAACCGGATCCCGACTATCAGATGGATTTCGTTAATCGGGGATCTAAAATCGCTCAGCTGATTTTAGACTTTTAAGGATTTGGATAAAATCTGATAGTTCGATTGCCACTATCCAAGACAGATAATCTGAAATAATCAGCAAGGATACTTGGATCCACCTATGTTTCAAAAACTTTTGTTCCCCAGAACACCTCTCCTTTTAGCCATCTTCCAGAATGATCTTTTATAATAACCTGATCACCTACAATGGAGTAAAGTTAACCCGGTATAAATCTATTTGCCCTTACCTTTACACCACTTTATCCCAATTCACCCAACTGATGGGATTTGGCTTAAGTTCCCCTGCCAATCCTATATTTGACCAACCAAATAATAATTGATAATACTCAAGATGCCAGTTTTTACCTCAAGTTTAATCAAATCGGAAATTTGGAGCCTTCACACCAAACTTGTGAGCTTGCCTGGGCCAATATATTAACCTACAGTGGAATTCTCTACCAAGCATTTTTATTTGAGGTGGGCCGACCTGGGGATGATACCGCACCAATTAATGGGAAATTGAATGAATGGGAAAGGAGGATAAAATCTGGAAAACCTCCATGCACAATGTATGATAGGCCAGGAACTCCATGGACCACCTTTGCTATTCGCTATCTTGGTTCGGGGCATTGGTGCGCAACGCCAACACAGTCATACTTGTCCCCTACCCAAAGTTCCTGTGCTGGAATCAAACTCGGGGAGGCAGCGGTAGCGAATTCTCTACTGAGCAATTGACTATAATATTCTTTATATAGGTATATGCTAAACAGAAATATAAAAATTTGATCATAGACCTATTGATATATATCTGACTGCTAAATAAAACCTTGTAAATTTTATCATAGACCTATTGATAGATATCATACTAACTCAAATACTTGCGAAAGATTATATATGAACTCACAATCACAACTTTGAGAGATGGCTGCCCTACTCATTGTAACGATCGAGTTTGTCTCAATTATTGCATATCAGCTCAGATTCAGATTTTCTGAATCTGGAGCCAGAATCTGGAGCCAATTTGTTTTAAAAATTACTCTTGGTCATTTTGGTGCTGGGTTGTGCCTTGCCCAAGTTGTAGATTAGGCTTGTGCAAGCCTAATCAATGATTTGGTGAGGCCCCCGAAGGGCAGCCTTTATAAGGTGCACCTGCCCATTCTGAAGTTCACTTTGGAATTCTTACCCTAGTATTCCCTTCCTGGGGAGCATTGTCAGTTGCTCCCCAGATGTGCTCTGGTTGGTGGGCTCTTTTTACATCCAGAATAAAAATAAAGGTTGTTTCAGGGTTTGCATACCTTGCTTACCTGTTGGTCTTTTTCAGGTGTCCAATCATTGAGGAGCTTTTTGAGTGGGTTGGGTTGGACCAACCCCCCAGAGGACTTTGCAAAACCAACCAGTGGTAGGAATGTTTGGCGCTGTTGGTGCCCCAAACCTCTCCCTACTTGGTTAGGCTGCTTTGGTTGCTTGTTGGTGCACCGAAGGATTATTTTGATATATGGTGGTCAGAACTGGGGTTTTTCCATCTGTTACACTCATAGGACAGGTACAAAGATGGTGTAGCACCAACTTATTTGTCTCATGTGAAGATGGAAAAATCATGCCAAATGAACTTTTACTATTTTAACCATAAACTATATCATTATTCTGAAAGCTTTCCCTTAAGTATTTTAGTAGTGTAAGGGTCTTGGCTTCAACCATTAATCTGGAAAGGGGCATGAACCCCTTTAGAACTAAAAAAGGGTCAACCTTATGGCCCTGCCTCACACTTAAATCTCTGACCTGGGCATACCTTGGATGAGAGATGGGTAGCTGCTGCCCCTCCCTGTTTGCCAAATGCCTTTCCCACACTTCCTTTCCAACCCAAATCCATCCTAGTATAAAATTTTGCAAGCTTTTATTTTAAAAATTAAGCAACTTTGTGAAGATTTTAGGTAAATTCAGAAGCCTCACACCACAGTCCCCATTCATTGCCCCAACTGGTAATTTACCCAGAAGTCAATTTGATATGGGAAAACTTATCTAGAAGATATAGTTTAAGCAAAAAGTTATAAAGAAAGGGCCAAAAATGGGGATCAGACCTAATACCCTATTCTGAGATCAAAGATGCTAATTTAGACACCTGGAAGTCATATAATCATCCCAAGAATAGCTTGGAAACCTTAGCTGTTACTATAGTGGTGAAATCAAGGATTGATCTGTTAATTAACAGATTCAAAATAGATCACTTCCCTCTATCATGATTCAGCTTAGTAGTTCTTCCCTCTTTCCCCTTTATACCCCAGCACCATGCTAGTGACAAAGTGTTAGGTTATTCTTTTTCCTAAATTTGCTTTAATTTAATAAAACTTTTCATTTAAATTATTCACTTTGGGTGTTTAATAAGTAAAACCTGCACATGGGCAACAATTCCAAGTTGGTGCTTTTCCCATACCTCATTCAACGCTCCCCTTCATAGCCCATCAAAACCAGTGATGCCTTGTGGACCTTGGCTGCCCATATGAGTCTTGGCTTACCCATGAAGGAAGCCAGGACATTCAATTGCATGTTGGGTTTCTAACAAGTGGTATAAGTAATTTAAGCATAGCTAGGAATCTGATGGGAGTCCGGAGCAATCAGAATATCATCTGTATGAGGCGATGGACTGTCAGGGTAAATCCTGAATTTAGTGGAATTCCTGAGATTACAGATATTATCAGTCAGATCAATAGGATGTGTGATGAAGTTATATTGAATAATTGCATATCAAATGAATGATTGTAGTGAAAATGTTCAATTAATTGTTTAAATTACTTCATTTGCAATAGTATTAAGTCAATTAATCGCACCAAAACAAATTTATAATGAGACTGAGATGATTCCCACTGCCTTTCAAAATCAATGCAAGTTGCAATCCCATAAGTTTCAAAAAATAGCGCACTGTTTAAAATCAAATAAGCTTAGGTAAGTTCAGGAAGTTATATGGTATATAAAACCAAGGCATTCATTTGGTTAATCTTTGTGTTCAATGAAAATATTCTTTATAATGAAAACACTATTAAGTTTATTTACTAAAGAGTTATCAATACCGATCTACCACCCCAGCCTACAAGAAACTTCCTTCCAAATTTCCCCTTTTAAAGCCATGTCTCTAAGTAACTCCCATACCAGCTTACCAACCATTACTTATACCTCAACACCTCTAGTGTCCTTGTCATACTGGGCTAAACCCCTTGGTTATGCTAACTCATGGTTAGCTACCCCCAACCAGGTCAGTAGTACACCAGTCCCTGACAATTTGTTCGCTGCCATTTACAATAAATATCTCACCGCATTTTTATTATTAAAGGCTTTGATAACTGAATTATTGGTGGGAAGTTACCAATTGCTGGTGCAGATGTTTTTTCCAGTAAAGAAAGATAAAACAACTTATAAAGGAGCAGTAGGACCCAGTCAAGTGCAGACAGTTAGTATGGCCAACCATACATCTATGACTTACCCTACAGTTTCCTTGCAAAAGAATTTATCTTTAGTTTAATTGAAAGAAGGTCTTAAATTGTTGGGGGCATATTTTAAAGCTTATCCTGAGACCTATTCAGATGACGCACAGAAAATTATGGAAGTGGGTTAACAACTCACTGGTGATATGCTGAGTTGGTTTATAAGTAAACTAGAAAAGAATTATAATGTGTGCACTAACTATGAGAAATTAAAAAGTCAATTGTTAGCAGCAGCAACCCACATTAATACCAGATTAAAGTCAAGGATAGCCTTGATGAATTTTCATCAAGAAGGAAAAGCTGTTGAGGTATACATAAAAATGTCCTGGATATCTTTCAGAAGACAGAGTTAGATGAAGAAATGGGAGCACTTTACTTCAGACAGGGGTTAGTAAGCCGCTTAGCAGATTTCATCAGACATCACCCCACCATGCTGCCATTAAAAAGTTATTGATATCACACAGAATCTAATGTTGAGAGTTGGCGGACCAGAAAAATGCTGTATTCAAGAGAATTACAAGAAGAGAAACCCCCAGACCATCGTTTCCTCATTAAAGAATGATACTCAGTCTTATTCATAATAAGTGTGAACTTAATAATGGAAAGAAGTGTTTAAAAACTATGGCTTTTCTGGACAGTGGGGCCTCACGGAACTTCATCTCAGAGCATGCAGTGAAAATGCTGGGCTTGCATGCATATAACCTTTGATAAAAAATAACCTTGGGTAATAATGACCAGTCTTTAGCTTACCGCTGCTCATATCACATTGACTTGAAGTTTAGAGTAAGTAAAATAATTATTGAGTTTTAGGTCCTACGTAGTTCACCCCATCTGTAATTCTTGGGTATCCTTGATGAACAGAGGTTGAACTCCAGCACAATTATGGACGGAACTCTATCACAATTAAGCTAAAGGATAAGCTCATTGAGTGTGTGTTAGAAGAGCATAAAGGTTTGGACATGTTCACAACTGTAAATCAGGTTGGTCCATTAGAGCCTTGCAAAGGAAAGATCCCTGAGATCTCTCAAAATAGGATTCACTTTTTGGAGAGGAGGAGGCTAAGCAACTTAAGTTCATGAATTTTTTAATCACGTGATTGATTTACTAGAAGGGAAGCAGCCCACCCATGGACCTAATTATAGTTGCAATAAGAGGGAACAAATTGACCTGAGAGAATAGCTTGATACAATGCTTGAGAAGGGGTTTATACAGGTTTCCCACTCTCCCTGTTCATCACCCTTGTTTTTTGTTAGTAAGAAGAACGGTGGACTATGGCCATGTATAAACTACCAGAAGCTCAATGATATAACCATAAATAACCAGTATCTCTCACCTGATGCTGATCACTGAGTGACCAATTTTCTGGAGCTAAAATCTTTTCCAAAGTTGACTTGAGGGATGCATTTAACCAGATACAGATAAAAGAAGGTGATAAATGGAAAACAACGTTTAAGAAATGATTTGTGCTATTTGAGTATCTGGTGATGCCATTTGGGTTAAACAACGCACCTAGTACATTTTAACAAATGATTAGTATGATACTGGGTGGCTACCTGGACTACTTCTGCGTAGCCTACATTGATGACATTTTGATCTACAGTAAGATGCAGGAGGAACACTTACTGCACTTGCATTTGGTCTTTGAACAGCTTGGAAGGTGTAACTTGCATGTGAAGCTATCAAAGTGTGAGTTTGCATAGGCGGAAGTTGATTTTCTTGGTTATGTTGTGAGAAGGAATGGGTTCACCATGGCACCTAGCAAAGTGGATGCCATCACAACTTGGCCTACATTAATAGCTGGAAGGATGTTCATAGTTTCTTGGGCTTGGCAAACTTTTGTAGGGATTTTATCAAAGACTTTTCTTCAATTGCGTTACCTTTAACGTGGCTTACATCAGAAAGTATTCCATATAAATGGTCTCAGGTGGCGAAAAAATCTTTTTCTAACTTGAAGGCTGCCTTTGTTTCTGCACCTGTGTTGGAAATTCCCAATGATAAAAAAGCCCTTTGTAGTTGAGACTGATACTTCAGGATACGCTCTTGGAGGGTGTGGGATCCGCCAATAGATGCCACAAATTATTCTTAAAATATATGAAACTTACTTAAAAGACAAAAACTTTAAAAAAGCGTTTATTATTACTTTTATTCCTATTGTTGTTTATGCGGGGCAAGCCAAAAAGCTGATTCATCCAAATTAGGAAATATAGGCTTTCAGCCTATCAGAATGAGGGTAAATATTTTGTGGCAAAACCAACCTGTGTGGTAATGATTTGATATTTTGCGCTTAATCACCAGCGGGTAAAATCTTCTCACCTTGGGGGAGAACAGACCCATGTGGTAATGATTTGTTAAATTGCACCCAATCACCGGCGGGTAAAATCTTCTCACCTTGGGGGAGAACAGACCCATGTGGTAATGGACACCTCAAATTTGGCTGAGGAGTTGGAGCAATCCTACTATCAGTTCTTATCTTATTAAGCTATTTGATCGTATTTACGATTGTATCTATTATTTTCTTTTCTTTAAACCAACCCAGATTCAGTTAATAGGTAGGATTTTGATTATAAAACATATTTTCCCAATGGGTAGGGTTCCACTGAGAATCCGCCAAGGTCTTTTTGCCATTGGTACTCATATCCTCATTAACCATAATATTGTTCAAAGATCAGACATGTAATTGGCCAATCATAGTAGTGGATTTGGGGGCATTCTTACCTCCAACATTCTTTTTTGATA